>WAAD01026224.1:130056-188146 GCA_013389945.1 Fregata magnificens
CGCCCCGTCCCCGAGGCGGCCGAGGCAGCGCTGGAGCCTTCGGAGCCAGCCCGCTGCCTGTGTCGGTAGAGCCGGCTGGCCCGCACAACCCTCATGCTGCTGCAGCCCCCTCCGCTCTCTGCGGGTCGCTTGTCCCCCGGGAAAGCAAAGTTTCCCCTTCTCCCCTGTGCGCTGGGTGGGAAGGGCTCGTTGGCGAGAGCCGCGGCGCTGCACGGCACCCTGGGTGCTGCGGTGCCGCCTCGTCCCAGAGAAGTGACACCTGCTCGACGCAACGTGGTAAATAAAACGCGTATCTGCTGTGGTGGGACGTGCCCGGAGGTGCTGGGGGCACTGCTCTGCCAACAGCTGGCCCTTCCTGCTTGCCCCTCTTTGACGTCCCCAGGGGCTGCCCTGCGCACCTCTCTGCGTCAGCAACACCAGGGCCTTTTGCTGTACCGCTGCCACGGATGCAGCCCAGATGAGACTGAACTTGTTGATGGATGAGGAGCGGGCACCTGAAATAGACTCCAAGGGAAATAATAGTGAGTCTGAGGGGTGGAAGAGGAATCTGCAGAAATTTGAGCTGGCACCTTCTCCTGGAGAATGCGGCCAGCGATAATCAGTGCAGCCCATAGTGCAGGAGTGCCCTTACCCCAGGCAGGGAGGAAAGCTCTGTCTCCTCTCAGGTTGGCCAGGAGAGTCTTCCATTCTGCTAGTGAGTGACCTGGCCTTATTCATGCTTTTGTCACCTGTTGGCAGCCTGATAGCAAAGTGGTATGTCTGGACACAAAGCCTTTAGTGCAAAGAAAACTCCTATCAGTTCAAAGTGCTGCAGCGCTTCTTAGCACTATTGGCTAGAACACTGCATCCGCATTGGACTGAGTTCAAGATTTCAGTCATTATCCCCAGGAGGTGGCTCCAGGATATCTAGGAGACCAAATTTCACTCCGCCCCATGAAGCTCCTCCGCAACAAACCTGTCCTGGAGAGCAGTGCCTGGCCAGTTGCACCCAGCACATCCACCACTGGAACATATCTCCCCATCTTCTCTGCAAGGCTGCATGAGCTGCCACTGCACACCCGCTGCTGCTGGGAAAGGAGGTCCTTGTCCTCGTCAGCCCACCCCAGCTCATCAAGGTGGGCACACCTGGAGTTCTCCCCACCCCAAGGAAGAGCGGCTGTGGTCTGGCTGTGCCACAGGATGTGAAGGAGCTGCAACGGGAGGCCAGCGCTGTTCCTGCTACTCTGGCAGGAACAGCTCTTCCTCCTGCACCTCTCTCCCCTTCCCTTCCCAGGGCTCTGGCACAGCAAAATTAGGCAGAAAGTTTACCTCAGCAGCTTTCTTGTCCTGGTGGTGAATGCCCTTGAAAACCTGCCTACTTGGCTTGTGCTTAGCGTCAGCTCTACTCAAGCCAGCTCTAACCCAAATCTATCCAAGTATTGCAAGTAACTTGTTAAGGCAGAGCTCTATGTAGACTAATTTACCCCACTCTTAGGGCAGGTTAGTCCGTGTTTTGCTCCATGCTACCTGCACAGCTCCAGGAGCCAAGCGTTCTTGTCTGGAGCTGCATTGCTGAATATAGGCAAAACCAGAATAGCAAGGGATATTTTGTGAGCTGTATTTTCCAACGTACTTACAGGGAAATATGTGCTTAAAATCTTCTGTTGAAACACGACAGTCCACTTTTCTCACAGAAGATGAAGTAACAAAAGGATTGCATATTTCAGTCGTGATATTTAATGCAGCTGTGGGAGTAGCTCAGCTGCTCCGGTGATTGTTACAAGAATTAAATAATAATGATACCTTGTTCTACGTAATATCTGCCATCCATAGATACAGATCTGGGATAGGACATGTCATTATTCTTGTTTGGGAGGATCCAGGCACTGTTGCAATACTAGTAATGCAAGTTAACAGTCATCGACACATACACCCTGGGAAATTCATACCGTTCCAAAATCCTAGCCTGCCTCCACCAGTGCAAATTAGGGTCTTTAGGCCAGTGTCATTAATTTTCCCTGATTTTGATGGAAAGCCAGAATTCAACTTTAGAATTCATTGCAAGGCTCATGAATTAAAGTTCAAGACCAAGTTTCCAGGGATTGTTTTAAGGCTACAGCTGATAGCAAAGCCCCAAACCACACCTGCTTATTGTGTTTTCATGGGAAAGGTTTCAGACTCTTTTTGCTTATAGATAAAAGAATCAGCAATTCCATACTGTAAAATAAGGGCAATATTGCTCACTTGGCCTCAGTGCTGTCATAAGGATTATTTTTGTATTGCTATTTTTTCTCCCATCCTCTCTCCACACTTGCGCATGCTATTTCTGTGCAGGTTAAAATGCAACACAGTTACACCCTAGACTGAATTATACTACAGTTTGAAGAGCAATTCAGTAAACAGAAAACATTTTTTAAGCACAAAAAAGCAGCGTTGTGCCACAATTTTTGGGCAGGGAGCAAAGAGTAGCACTACTAAATGAAACCACGGCGGGGACTTAAATAGCAGGGGAATGCGTTGGTGTTTAGCCAGGACACTGGAGCTTCTGGCATTGCAACTGCTGCGAAAATATTCCACAGATCTCCAGTAACAAGTAGCCAAAGACCTCGGTTTGCTGCTGTTCTGTTCTTGTTAGTCAATTTAGAGCTAGAAGCACAGGAGGAGCCTGGACCATACAGCTCAGTTCTCTGCCATGTCAGGCACAATGTTGTTTATGGTCCTTTTCATGAAAGGACCATGCTCCAATTTAAAACAAGTTTGTGTTTCCTGCCTGTTACTCCTCCTGGGAGATTCTCCTAGACTGTCCATGTCCCTGATGGTCAGGAACCTTCTTGTCATTTCCATCACCAGTTTATTGCCACATGTTCTGGCACCAGCATCGGCTCTCATTTCAGTAGCTGTTTTGCTCACTGCTCCTTACTCAGGTATTTTTATGGAGATGGTTCTTGCCTCCTTTCCCCCCCGAGCTACACAGAACTGGCTTTTCAATCTTCTTTCCTAAATGACTCTCAGTTCACCTCAGACCTCTTCCCTCTGTCTGCTCTGGTTTCAATTAATCTTAAAGTGCATATGGATGACCAAAAGTAGTTACAGTATTAAATGGGAGGAGGTCTCACTGACGCTTCATACAATGACATTAAAGTCCCCATTTCTCACTGAAATATCTCACCTGGTAATCCCAAGACTGCATTTATCTTTCTGCAACTACGCTGTAGCAGTGACCTCATATTTCTCCTCCATTTTTGCTTGCAATGGTAAGTTCCCAGGCTGGATCAGAAACTTGCTACTATTCCCTTGTTGGTTCCCAATTCTCTTGTATTTGTCCCAACTCTCAGCCTGCACGCAGTTTTCCAATTTGTTTGTTCTGAGCCAGCATTTCTGATACTGGGATATCAAGGCAGTTTCATAACCTCTAAAAGACATGTTCCTGCTTGTTACTTTGCTCACACCCACCTAACCCATTTTCCCTCCTTCCTAGTTCAGGAAACAAGCCCTAGACTACATATAATTATAGTCTGTGTAGTTATAAATGAATGCACCTTATGTGTTTTACACCTACGTTTTAACTGGCAATGAGAAAAGCATGCCTGATAACCTAAGATACAGGACATAGAAGAAACCGGAGAATGACACACATTTTGAACACAGCAGCACATGGACCTCCCATCTCCTTCTATCAAGGAAGCTGAGGTTACCCACACATGGGTGTAAGGGCTGAATATTTTCTGCTGAGACCATTTTCCAGAGAGGAACCTGTGCCTGGCTGTGCAGGCATGCCTGGCTTTCAGACAGGTATGCACTGCTCATTCACCAAACTGCAAGAGGAGTTCCAATTGTGTCCGTGTCAGGTGAGCTTGACTAACACAGATCGTGTATTCTTTGCCATATTGACTATGTTCAAACTAGACCTCAAATCATCTCACTCCCTGGTGAGGCATGTTGTGTGAACCTCTATAAAAACCCTGCACAGCGAGGAGGGATTGGAAGCACAGCATCGTTATGAGTTCATCTACGTTTATTCCCGAGGATGTAGCAAATAGCTGTTGTCCATGTTCATGTGCTAACTATCGTTAGTGTCTCTTCCTCTGTGTTACCGTGGTGGTAGGACTCCTAATGCAAATGGTTCTCAAATGGAAACTTGACCTTACATGACTTGCACCTAAGTCCATTCAAATCTCTGTCACAAATGTTTTGATACAGCCTAAGGCCGGCGATATTTTCCAGTCCTATGAGTCTGTGTTTCATACAAGCTAAAACTATTTCAAGTCAGTGATGGAGAGGAATATCTTCTCATCCTGCCAAAGGCTGCAACTTTTGGCAGGTATCTGACCCACCAGTACACATGTTGGACACGGTTTGTGTTTAGGATGCCTGAACATCCTTCTGCACAACACATTGAAACATACCGAATTTGTATAAATTGCCTGACCGTGGACTTTGCAGGGACACTCAAACTGGGCTGGCGTTTCAGTTGGGCAAGACCAGCATCTGTCTCAAACAGCCTTTGAAGGAAGCATCTAGCCTGGGCATTAATTAGCTGCAGCTTACCTCGCTTGCTCACTGATGCCAGTGAGAAGCGGCAGGCTGTCAGCAGATTAATAAAGCCGGATAGTCTCAATATAGCCTTGGTCATCTAGGCAATTCCCTACGGCTGGGTGTTTCTGCACGGAGTGGTCTCTGGAGTTGTTTTCAGACACCTTGCTTCTCTGGCTGATGGTTTGCTGACACCATTGCAAAAGGGAAAAGGCACTGAAGTCACACACTGTCTTTCCTGGGTAAATGGAGCCAATTAAACGATCTTAAGAAAGGAGGAAAAGCCTTAGTACATCCTGGTTTTATCCTACCTAATTGTAAAAGCTCCTTCTCTCTTGACATAAGTTTATACAGATGTTTTGATGCTTTAATAGTCTTTTCAATACTCCTTTTTTCTGAACAAAACCCAGGTTTTCTGAGTATCTGTCCCACGATGAACTGGAATGGTTCTGGAAAAAAAGAACATCAGGTCTGGTGAATGAAAAAAATTCCACTACCACAATCCAAAAGCTTATTATTATAATCAATAACAGTTTACTGTTTCCCCTAAAAATGCAAGATCATTCTGCAGAATGGCCTTTTATATCTTTGATTTCACTTCAGCAGTGATGAAGCAATGTTAACCTTTAGACTCTCAGTTTATCTGTGCATAAGTTAAGGATTTCTTAAGGAAAACAATCCTTTTGTGTAACTCTTAGAAAGGTTACACAAGCAACAGAAGATTTTAGGAACAAACTCAAGAAATTGCAGAAAACCTTACACAATCCCTGGAGAGGGCAGTTGCAGGTTAGCAAGGCCTTGATGTAGGCAGATGCTGTTACTTGCCAAAATCGGGAATTCCTCCGTAACAGGCTGGTGTGTTTTAACCAAAGGGCAGGACCCTCTGCTCCTGTTAATCAGCGCTGCGCTGATGGAGCTGTAGCAGTTCACGCTGGTGGAGGTTCTTGGCAATGTTGAGCGCTGTGGTTAGGCAGAATACCCATCTGCACAAAGAGTGATTCCTGGCATCCTTGCAGCTCATTTCCCAGGTTAGTGTATTTCCAGGCATTTGAAAGTTCCTTTCTCTTAGTAGCTGCTATCCATCATTATAAAAATGAGCATAACAGATGAAGCAGAATGGCCAGTTTTGCTCTAACTCCATTGACCTCACTGGATTTACATTAGAGAAGACTTTGGAGTAATAAATTTGCATTTGCACAATTACTAGGAACGTGCTGTAATTCCTCCCACCCCGACTGCTATTGATTTCCCCAGTTGCCAGATCAGCACAATGTAGCTGCACTGGACCAGCTCCGGTGGCAGGAGCAGGGGGACGTGCTGGCCTTGCTGGCACTGTGTCACAACAATGGTGCTGCCTGGATGTGGGTGGCTTCTGCTAAAGGCCCACCCCACCCCTTTATCATTACCTCCTGAAGCACCAGGGAGGAAAGTTTCTGGAGCAGCCTCCTGGCAGATGCAGGAAGGGTAAAACACTCTAACAGATTGATCAATTTTTAAATGGGAATCAGTATGATTATAAATGTCATCATGAGCTCTGTGAAAGCAGAGGGCAGGACTCAGGGATGCTTCTGGTAACTTCTAGTCCTGGGTTTCCACATCTATCTTCAAGGGAAAATCAGCCCTTAAGATTATTTTCTTTCCTGTAGCAGGAAGAAGGATTGAGCCAAAATTTGCAAAGGTGCAATAAATGTTACTATCCTCCTAGGGCATAACAAGCTTGGACAAAGGTTTTTGAAGGAATGGGTGAGCCACAGGAATATTTCATTAATTGCGGATGGTATTCGGAGAACAGCTGTAAAGATGAGCAGAGGAAGTATTCGATTTGTGTGAAGACTAAGGAAAGGATGCTGCCTGTGTGTGTGGGTACAACAACCTACAGCTCTGACAGGAATGTGGGCACCTTGAGGAAAATGCTTTGGTTAGGGCAGTTAATTACTGCTATGTAATTTGACAAAAAAAAAGACTGGATTAAGTCAATGGAAATTGGATGGATTTATAGGCAGCCTTAAGACACAAGCCACGCTTATGGAAACTTTTTTTTTTTGGAAGCAGATCACCCACCTGCCTCTTCCTTATGAAATGAGAGATCTTAAAGATCACTGAAGAGGAGGGAATCAAGAGCAACGCATTTGTTAGCAAGTCATAAATTTGCAGGGAGAAAGCGAGGGGAGCAGAAAAAGAGTGAACTTGAATTTCACAAGGGCGAGAGGCACCCTCGAACCCCGGCAGTTGCTTGGCTCATGGCAGAGAGCCATCAACTGGGAGATGCAAAGTCGTAAAGCAGCTTCTGACAACGAAGTTCACAAGTCGTTAACCAGCGATGTAAAGATGTGCTCGACAGTCTGCAAGTTAAATGACCTCCCAGGCTTAACACTTAATCTTCGTAATATGCCAGAGAAACTTCTGAAGAGAGTAATTGGCCAAAAGGAAATGAACAATAAACCCTGTGATGGGAGTCAACACTCCTGGAAACTTTTATTATTTTTTCAGTTAAATTTCTCTGTATTATTATTTCCCTGTGTATAGCATGGATGAAGGATCCTGGGTGAACTGAAGTCCTCTGCCCCTCCTCAGAAGGCTGAAGTTAGAGGACATTTCAAAGCAAGGTTGCTCATCCTGGTAAACACAAAATCTTCATCTGATCTGAAACAAAAGGTATCCTTTCATGTTTGAGCCACTCAACTTTTTAAAAAATCATTTAAAATACTTTAAATTTGCATTTTTTTCTTTAAGACTTGACTTCTATTTCAAGCACATTAAAATTCTCCCCTCTACTCCTTTTTAGTCAAAACTCTTCACTGAATTCTTCTTCAGTTTATAAATAGTTTTGGTCCTCTAAACCATCATTTTTATGACTTTCATATTTCTAGAAAAAAGGCACTGCTATTATTAGTCACCTGCAGTCTTCAAGATATTACCCAAGGTATTGTCAAACAACTTCTGTTCCACTGTTACTGGGAGGGCACCCTATTAAATGGATGTTTTTTCTTTGACCAGTCACTTCAGACAGGTTTCTCAACCCACAGTTGTGCAATCAGTTAGCAAATTATTTTGAGGTTGAAAATACCCTTAGAGGAAATTTCCAGTTTGTTCTCACATGGTTGTGTACTCCCAGCTGCCTTTCAGCTGAGCCCAAATCACCATGTTCAGGTTCACCAAGAATGATGCTTGGCCATAGGAGAGGGAATACATGCGAGGTCCCACTCCAATGGAGAAGTGAATTGCGTTGGGCCGTATTAAGTCAGGAAGAAGTCATGTACCTGGTACTACAGTAGAACATGGGGAATTTAATGTTTCTGATGCAAACGTGGGTTTATGGGGGAGGGAGCTGTTTGGACAAGAGCTGTGACTCCCCGTCACTTTCCAGATGTATCTCTGCATAATGCCTGGCTGGTGCCTCCCCTTAGCTCCACTTTCCTGCTCTTGCCACACCTGAGATATAATTACAACCTCTTTCATCTGTTCCTAAGTCAGGTTTAGAGTGTAATTTTTAGCATGTTCAAGATCTAAACAAAAGTTCTCCCTTGCAACAGGTGATAGTAGAAAAGGTAACAGAAAACAAATGTCTCCTAGCAAGCCAGTTAAATAACTTACAATCGGGACTTCCTCGTGAGGATAAATATGGGGCTGCAATTCTTCCCTTCCCCATGAATACTCTGCTCGGCTGGTGAAAAGAGATTTCCTTAAGGTTTTCATCCGGTGAAATCACCTAACCTATCATTTTCAGGCATGGAATTTTTCCACTCACACATGCTGTCAGTTGTTCTGTGGGGTTATTTCTCATGCAAACCAAAATAGTTCCTGATTTAAAATGTTCCTCAACCTGACTGTTCACATGATAAATGACATAATGGAGTCGCATTCGTTAGCACCAGAAGCAAACTCCAAAATAGAACCAGACAATTACTAAACAAACATTCTGTAATTATCTTTTCTTTCCTGACCCGCTGAACGATGAAGAAAGTGGCAGTGTGTGGAGCTTGTGATTAGAGCTGGTCATTTAGTCAAGAAAAAATATTGGATTCCAGTGTATTTCATCAATCAGAGAGTGGAGGGAGCTGGTTTCAGCCGATGAGACCAATATTGTGGCGAATGTTGATTGTTTTCCTGGTGTTGACTCCCACTGACTTCCCTTTTTATACTTTTAATCTGTCTCCTACATCACTTCATGCAGCCTTCTCTGGCTTATTTTCTTCTGTCTTGCATTAATAATGCTATTGCTTCTAGGCATGCCCTTGAACTTCAGCCATTACCAACACCTTGATATACATCTTTGGATGTGTCACGCTATATATCACATTATACATGTTTGAATACTACATGGAGGTGTTTGAAAGTAGGCATGTCCTCATAAGAACTGCAAGAGTCTTTTACAGACCTTTGTTAGTACTTCTTTGGAGCTCATTAGTCCATTATCTGGCAACATAATAGCCTTATTCTGAGGCACACCATTATTTCAATTACAGAATGATCATAATTAGGCTCTCTGCTCATTAGGACTTCATTGCTTAGTCTACAGATGGGAACCTGTATAAATCCTAATTAAAAGAAAAAAAATTGCTTGTTGTTTAAACATGAGTTTAACCTTAAATACTATCCTACAAATTAAGGACAAGCTTTAGTGCTCTTTTACATATAGCAAGGTTAACACTTGTTTGATTACTTGCCCAAGGAAAAGAAATGTTCCTGATGCTCGAGGCAAAACAGCTCAGAGATGTTGCATCTGCTTGTGAAAGAATTCGTGTAGTTTGCACTCTAAGTGACTCTGAGCAGACACTTCTGCTCCGTGTATCTCAGGTCCAGTCCCCAAGGGCCACGGCTACCTCAGAAATGTTGACTCTAGAGGTATTTGTTGGCGATGCAGGTGAGGAGTGCACAGCGAGGAGGGCTCGGGGGAGTTTCTGCATCATGCACTGATGGCTGAGCAGCAGCAGGGTCCCTTCTGCAGGCCAGTAAAGCCAGGTCCTGCCTGGTGGTAGAGGGGCAGGGAGTTTGGTTTCTTAATATGCCATTCTGGCAAACATTTCATTTGTTGAATGAAGAATCAGTTCCTTTCAATGTGAAGCACAAATTGTCACTAGGGAATATCCTGAAGGGAAGAGTCTGAAGTTTAAGAATTATTTGTTTAAAATATTCAGCGTGTATTTACGGACAGTGAGGCACAGCCAAAAACTCAACAACTGCAATGCAGGGTGAAGTTTTGTCATTCCTGAAGGTATTTATGACAGATATTATCATTAGTTTAACTTCTGATGAACCCTAACAAGGGAGTGTTTGGCATTGTGAAGTTTTGTGGCTCCATGGAACGGGGTCTCTGGAACAGCTATCGCCTGAGTCCTCGCTGGGGCTTGTTCTAGATTGTGAAAACCCAAGCAAGGTGGATTGCTAGAGACTTACCTAAAGCAGCAGTATGTGCACCCAGTGTAGCAGAGCTGGTGAATCCCACAGGCCTCCTCACGTGCCTGCCTGCAGAGGAAAGGAGCTGTTGCGAGTCCCCAGGGAACAGCTCTCCATTTTTCTCTCCCGCTGTAGCCAGGCGTGCTTGTACTTCTGGAAGTAGCTAGGTGAGTCCTTTGCATTTCAGTTATATATCCAAAGGGCATATGCTTTTCTTATTGCTGGTAGCATCTGTCATCTCTTTCTGAAACAACTCTCCAGGCGTGAGGTAGATAAAATTTGGTGGCACTATGGATGAAATCAACTACTGCTAGTTTCTGTAACAAAACAAGGAACACCCAGCCTTGCATTCAACACAAGAAAGAAGGTTTAATATGCAGAGAAAAAGCTCACAATGAATCTGTTGTCCTCTTTCCATTAACCTTTAAGATTAGCCTGGAGAAATATGGAAGGTCTGTCCTTTCCTCCTCCCATCATTGTGTTTGGTACAGTGTCCGGGGCTTTACTTGGTAAAGTTCTATTCAGCAAAGACAGCTCTATCTTATGTTGCCTTGTAATAAGCAGTGGATTAAGGATACAAGCACAGCTACTTCATCACCGTGACCTCATGACATTCAGTAAATACGAGTGCTTTGAACTGCTTTGATTCCAAGAGCAGGGGGAGCAATGATTGATTAAATCTTCAGTGTTTAAGACTGGAAATAAAGTCAGGGTGATGCTGCAAAAGGCCAGGAAAACTGCAGCAAATATTGACTGAAAGTCAATTCAAGTGTTAGGGAGCATCTCGTCCTCCCAGACCCAAGGAACACATTTAATATTTTTTATAATTTTTTTTAATCAATCAGTATCATCAAACTCATTCTGCTGGTAGATACCCTGGTCTTCCCGATTTTTATATGCTCAGCAGATTATGCAATATCAGATCAAATATTATTGCTCAAGGTTTGAAAATGCAACACACAAGTGGAAGTGCTGGGGCAGAAGTGGAACTGCTTGTGTCCACCGTTGCCGGTGGTGAGAGCAGGGACAGGCAGGAGCAAGGAGAGCTGCCGGCTCATGGCCCACCTGCCCAGTTGTCAGACACATGAGTATGCCTGGGAGAACTGGAAATTTTTTGGCTTTGAAGATGAATCAGAAAAGTGGAAGCATTGGTCTAAGACTGCTTAAAATCAAATTTGGGGGGGTTGCCTTTTTTTTGGTGAGTTTCCTCCCCGCCTCCGTTTCATGCTGAACCACTCCCAGTGCAATACAGTTTTTTAGAAACCTTAGGCAAGGGTTGAATTGGTCAGGTCTTAAGAATAGTGTTATAAAATTAAAACTGATGAAATTGCAAATATAAAAATCAATCAGCTTTTTTATTTCCTTACTTTTTGAAAATATCTTTCATTATTTTTTTAGACAAAATTATTGAGTATGACCCACATTAATGGGATTTTTTTTGCCAAAAAGTATTGTCTTTTAGTAAAAAACATAAAATTCTGACTATCTCTGCATACAAACGAATGTTTTCAGCTGTGATTTTCTAACTCCCAAGGGAATTAATGAGTAAAGAAGAGCTCTTCCTAATGCATGTGTATATGTGTGTACATCTGTATACAGATACTATATTGCTTATTTATTATTTATGTCACAGGAACTTATTCAAAACATCACTCTATCTTTTTCTTTAAAAATATTCATCCAGAAAAATTACTGGCCTGTTTCTCTGTCTCGTTCTTTCAGTGGCAGCTCAGGTCCCTTTTTGTGACCCCACGGTGGGCTTCAGTGCAATGCCCCAGGCTCTGCCATGCATGGGCTGGGAGCTGGAGGGCCTGATTCATTCTCATGGTTCCAGTTGCCGGTACATCTGAGACCTGCTGTACGACACCAGATAAGTTGTTTCACTCCTTGTGTCTGCTCCAGCCCTCCCCTGCAGTGATGGCAATGAGGAGAGGCACTTGGACACACATGGGACGCAGTCCGTGGCCCCACGGAGGCAGACCCGCCTGCGTGCTGCACTGGTGCCGCGCTGCCCTGAGAAAAGCCTCTATCACTCCCTGGTGAGCTGGGACCTGAGATTTCAGCATCCTGCTAGCAATGCCGGTCTTCTGAGGTAGCAAGACACAGAGGGCTCTTTTGATTAAAAATAGGTCAAGATTTAATGGAAATGAAGATACATTTTCAGATGTGCAGAAATTTGAACCAGCATTGAGCCTTTCTTTTTTCCCCCATTTGATGCTCATTATTTGAAAGATGGATTTATAGAATCGATGGTGACCCAATAATGTAACAAAGCTCTCCCCTCACTGCCCCCTCCCCAAAAAATTTCCTGAAGTTTTATTCATCATTTCACACATCACAAAGTAAACATGCCCCTTCCCATCACTGGCCTGATGGAGACCTACTGCATTACTGTGTAAAGCAGAAGGATCATCATATGAAATGCAATACAGAGGCACAGGCAATTTCAGTATCCTTGAGGTATCTCTGCCAGCAGCATGGAAAGCAGTTCAGTTTCAAGCATAATGAGATTAATTTGCAAGTCACTTTTATTGAACGTTTTGTGATTTTGCTATTCTCTCCAACAGTTACAAGTCTTGACTAATAAACAGTGTTATTATCTATAATAGGGAATATTTCCATGTCTCTCTGTGCAGTGTGGCTGGACAGGATAGACTTCAGCTTGATTTTTTTAATATTTTCCAATTAGATGACCAGGCATTAGTGTTCAAACCTGTTTGGTACAGGTTTCCAATCATGGCTCCTTAGCAACTGAAGTAATGTTAAATCAAATTGATAAATGATGCTCTAAAAAAAATGAAGAACTCCAGCAGAGAGATTAATTTGTGATGCCCTTTTAGGAAAGATTTACGGGATGTGATGTGCATTTCGTATCTGCCAAGTGCAATCATTCATCACCTGAGTACACAAGCTTTGTGAAACTGTTTTCTGATGAAGTGTAAAGTTAGATCTACTCACCCATCCCAGCTGGTGAGGAAAGACCTACCCCCTTGTTAAAGCTCTTCCTCTCACCCTGGCTGCAGCCCTGGGGAGACCTGGCCAGCCTGGGAGATGGCAAGGCTGTCGCTCGAGGCACTGGCCAGCCGTTGGTCACTGGGACATCATCTCCTAATGCCCCCGGCCCTGATGCTATGGACCAACGCTCTCCAGCACCGGCTTCTGCCATGCTGTTCCACTTCGCTTCCTTTGCAAGTTACTGAACTTACAAACAAAACAAAACCACAGTCCCCACACCCCAAATCCCATTTTATCATTCCTTCTCTGTCCTTTCCTCCTCAGTTTAATTAAAACCATGGTTTGAATCCAGCACGTGGAAGACTTTGAGACCAAGCCTATTCATTTTTGGTGAGGAGAGAAGGCCTGCTTGCTCCACTCTCAGGGACCAGGTGGCACGTCCCTGCCTCCTACGAGTTGGTCCTCCAGAGGCTTTCATGTAGGGCAACGCTGAAACAGACCAGCAAGGCGTGGGGGTGGTAGGAATGATGTTTGGGGTGGACCTTGTGTGCACAGTGAGGTGACGGTGTGCCTACCTTTCTGAGCCCACCTTGGGAGCCTGCCTTTATATACCTGGAGAATGGGATCAACGCTCAGACCAATGCAAGACTGCAGGTGCTTTTTCTGGCCTGAGCTGCCCAAACATTTCCATGGCTCTGGACTATCCTGACGTGTGCCACTGCCCTGCCGTGACTTCCAGCTCCTTCACAGTGAAGTCGCTAGTAAAAAGCTGTTTTATACCCTCCAGTTCCCTTTTCCTTTTCATTGATTGCTTTATATTGCAGGCAGTCCTTCTGATGTGCACTTCATCAGTTTGTGACAGGAAGATGGGTCAATGGGCAAGTTCTGAATAAACAGCAAGAGCCCAAAACTGGAAATAGGGATTGCTCTGCTGAGCATAGTTCTGGTGTCCTGGCTCCCACAATGGCCAGAGGAAAGTAAGAGAGTAATTATGAGTTATGTTTCTTCTGCACCTCTGTTAGTGTGAATCTAGTTTATGCATCAAAATGGAAAGGCTTTCCAAAAAATACTTCATTGTTTGGCAAATTCTCCTTTTCCATGGTGATGTCCAATTTCTGTCATCAGAATTGTGCTTGGCTCTTGTCCTCAATAATTTCCAGCAGCCTTGTATTTCATGGGGCATTTATACACTGGCTGTAAAACATTTGATGGACTTTAAAAGGTTGGATTAAAGGATTTGACACCCATGAACTACCTGCCAGTTGGCTGCCAGTACCTTCTAGCTTCATTTCCTTCTGTTGCTATCAAGCAAATTCTTGCCCAGAGAATATTTCCAAGTTGCCTTGATGGTGGCAGTGATTCTCAAAGTATCTTCAGGCTCTCCATCTTTGATAAAGACTGAAACAACAGACCTCCATCAAATCAACACACCTACTCCCATGGGATTGCACAGTCTTGAGCTATGCCCCAATCCTTTCCACTGAAGCCAAAGACATTAGAGATGGAAGCAGCCACCTCCAGGTTAGTTATTCCATCTCCAGGTGAACTAGTCCATCCTTAGATTAAGTGGTCCACCTGCTTTCCCAGACAACATATAACATGTTCTCCACTCCCCTTCTTAACCGGTTTTATAGCAGGACTTACCTCTGCTTCTTATTCTGCAAGCGTAACCCATAGACTAACGAACACGTCATTTGCTCCTGATAGTCACCTCTTGCCTCTCATGACCGTCCTCTGTGATCTTTGCCTGCTATGAACAATGACTTACATTTTCCAGTATCTGTGCAGACTAATAGATGCCCATGGAGTCTATGCAGCCAAAACCTTCATTCTGGTTGAAAACACGGTCTTTCTAGCATTATTTTCCAACAGCCTGCAAAACGCCAGACTATGGGTCATCAAAGAAGTACAGGAAGCCCAGGTCACCCATTGATTTTAGTGGAGTGGATCTGTTGCAGTGCAATGTTCCTACCATTCTGTTGATTTTTAGAAAATGACGTGAAAATATTCCTAGACTTCTTGTGAGCCCCAAGAGAACAGATGTTTTGTCACAGAGTGGAGAAGAGTTTGTGGCTCCCTCTCACTTTTAGTTTCACCACCCGTGAATTTGTTTGTAATGTTTTGCATATAGCATTGCCTTTCCCTCGCTTCATGCTGTCCTCAAGCTCTTCAGGTAGACAGCAGCTCTATCACAACTAGGTGTGGTGCAGGAACTTACCTTCCTTCAAGGAAAAAGGTTTCCAAGTAAAAGTATACTTGGGATAATTCCAGATTTATTGAATCAAGTCCTTAACCTCAAGAGGTAACGTGTGCTGTATTTTATATAGAAAACAATTTTCCCTGCGAGATGAAACCTTAGGGCAGAGTGTCTCTTATTTTATATAGCTGCTTGGGCATTTCTCCATTTTGGGATTAATGGTGATGGTGTAATTTAGATTCTGTAACAACTTGAGACAGATGGATTTACAGAGTTATCAGTCTAGCCACATACAGGCAGCTTTGCTTTTTAATTGAATTTAGTGCCGATGAAAGGAAGAACTTGATGAAAGAAAGTCCTTCTCCACCTGCCTTGAGAATAAAGGTCCAGCTGAGGCAGGACCAGCACACTTTGCCTTTATTGCCAGTGCAGGCAGTAACTGCAGGTGGGATGGCAGAGGAAAGATGTCTGGGCATGCTGTCACAGCCTGCACAGAGCAGAAGGGAGGTTTGCTGCCTTGTGGTGCCTGTCCCAGGGCTTGAGCTGAATGGCAAAGCCTTGTGAAGCAGTCCAAGGGGAGCTTATAGCCCACCTGGCAAGTCTGTACTGGAGATGCATTTGTTTGCATCACCTAATCTCCTAAAGAAGCAGGGCAGCGTCATCATATGACTGATGGACTGATGTCCATCCATCTCATTCCTGTGGCTCCACAAACTGCTGACCATTTTTAGTCTGATTTGAATCATCTCAAATCAACTCAAACCTAATAGTGATTTCCTACAAGTTTAGGAAAAATAGCTGACCAGTAGAAAAGAGAGAAGTGTTAACAGTCCCCCAAGGAGGAGGACACGTCAAATACAATGATGTTGGGACAATACGAGTCTGGGGCTGTCAAGCTGAGACCTTGAGTGGGAAAGGACCATCTCCCTAACCAGTACCAGCTTGTCAGCTTTACCCAGTGCAGCAGAAATGCCAATCTTCCCGCTGCCTCACTCAAAGCCTGGCCACCCTCTCTTTTTTCTCACTGTGTTGGCAGGAGATTTGTGAGTACATCACCATGTGCCATTTCAAGCTTCATTTGAATAAGCGTCCCATATAATAGACTTTTATAGCTCTCTTTCTGTGAATTCTAAATTAACACAACTAATTAAAATGTTCCAAAGTTTTATGTAAATAACTAATTAGCATTTGAGAAGGAATAGTAAATTCACAGATGGTTGTGCTCCATTCAGGGCCCACTCTGCTCACACTGGCTGTAGCCAGTGCAGTGTTGGGTCCATGGTGCAACATCCTCCCTGGCAGGAGCCAACTGCCTGCATTTCACCCCAATGATGACCCAGCACCATCTGCCCAGCCTGCAGGCAGCAGGAACTCTGTGTCTTGCAGGATTAGGCCCATTCTTTCCATCCCTGACACCAGAGCTTGCAGGAGTAAAAAGAGCATGAGAGCATGGATGGGAACCTCAAGGAAGATGAGGTCTGTGCACAGGAGATGAGGTGGGTGTCTGAGCTGTGATTTTCCGTGTTGGTACTGGTGTTGCTCTGTTGCTCCAAGGATGTTCCTCTAGAAAGCCTTCCCCAGGCATACCTTTTAGGTGTGAAAGCTGTGGTACTTAATGCAGCTGAATTTCAGCACTCCTGGGTTCCAGCCCCAGCGCTGCCACCGTGTCACTTCAAGTCTCTATTCTGTCACTCACACACAGTGTCCAAGCATCCCAAGAGGCAATGTAAGCTAAGTATTTTCTGCTTCTTTCACAGGATTGGGACTAATTGATGTCTGTAGCATACTGCAGAGACTCAAGGAGAGGTGGTGCAGGAATGATAACTTGTGAGAATGGGGATGTCTGAAAAATAGATCCATATTTAATGCTGACTGCTGTCCAGGTGGAAGTGAGAAAAATGTCACTTCTCTGACATCCAGACTCTCATATGTATCAGGAGACTTACGTTTATACGGCCCCTATCACCCTGCACATCTAAGTGCTATTACACCACAAAAAAAAAAACCAACCTGCAAACACAAGGAAGATGTTTATGAAAGTGGCCAGTTGGAATTTGTTTGCTCTAGAAGAGGGGTTATCATCAGAGCAAAGGGGGGGAGAGATCGTTTTCCCCTCCCATTGAATAGGCCCTACACAACCACCCTCACGTGTTTTAAGGGCAGGTCTGCATTTTTGCACCTTTTGCTTCCAGAGCTGCAAAGACCTGTGGGATATGGGGGGTTATAAAAACCTGCTTCAGGGCAAGCTAAGGCTTTCTGGTGAATTTAAGCCAGATTTCTAGGGAGGGGAGATGAGCTTGGGAAGATTCATGTTGCTAGGATGATGCTGCTTGGCCAGAGGGAAATTGAAGGAGCAGAAGCAGGAGTCAGTGGGGAAATCAAAGGGTGAGTTTTAAGGGACAGGTTAAATGAAAGAAGTGTGCAGAGCCTTGCTGTTTGAATGTGTTGAATTTAAAAACAGGAGCACATTCTTCAGACATATTACTAGGGGAAGATATAAAATTGGGAGATTAAGTAAAAAAGTAAAGCTGGTGGGGGATTTGCAAGCTGAGGGGGAGAAAGGGCTGTGCTAAGCATGTCTCTTCTCTGGTCTTATTTGCCCTGGAAGAATCCCCTATCCCTCTCTCTGTTTATACATGCAGCAAACTCCTGCAGAGCAGGGAGGAAGATGCAAGCGCTCCATCTTGTCTTCCAGCCAGCGTTTCTCAGCCTGGCACCAACCTGGAGAGTAGGTGAGCTGAGCTGGGTGGCCAGAGGGCAGCCTGGCTGTGCTATGGGGCGCTGGAGGCTGATGTGGAGGGAGCAAACCCAGAAGAGCCTCATCGTCTCATCCCTACCCTGATCCCACCTATGCTACTGCAGCATGCTTGGGGAGCAGAAGGCAGGTGGGTATCCAGCATCTCACCCCAAGCATCAACTCACCATGTTCCGAGGCAGAGCATTTGAATTTTTACCTGTCACAATAGGAAAACTAGAGAGAAGCTTGCTGATGCTGTGTTTCTTGAATCCATAAATGCTGATGTGAGTCCTGCCTAATTCTGGATGTGCAGGCATTTGGCTGCAGCATGTCCTGAGCTGACTCTGCCTGAAAGAAAGGAGGGTCTGAGAGCACTGCTCTTCCCTGCCTGGAGCCCATGTGGACTGGGGTTGCTTGGCAGGGGACAGGCTGCACCTGAGGCCTCCAACAATTCAAAATAAGCCCATAAAGGGCAACTGGCAATAATTCAAGATGCAAGGTAAGGCTATAAGCAATCAACTGTCGCAACAGTCACTAGGTATTTGGAAAATCTGGGGAACCCTTAGGCTGAAATGTTAGCAGGTGTCTTCACTTAAGGGCACAGCACATCGAGCCTTTGGTGCCTTGGATCTGTGTGTTGCAGGAGGCACTGAGAGACATATATGTGTCGCTGTGCCCACGTGGCCCCTCTTGCAGAGCTAACCCCCGGACTGGGGGGTTTCTTGGCTAAGTAGCACATGTGCCAGCTAATAATGACCAGCAGCATGATGTATTTCAGCATTCATTGCTAAGTGGTTCTGCCTGGAAAATTGACTTGAAAATGTGTTTCAGGATGTGCCAGATATTCTCATGCTAATTTCTCAGCCAAAAGCTCCCATGTGGTGTCCAATGTGATATCAGTAACTCAAAGGCAGGGGAAAATGAAGCCTCTGTCTTCTTTCAAGCAATTTATTCTCCTTTTGTCTTTTTACATCCAGCAGCTAAGTAAATTACAGGGATTAAAATACAAAAGACATTTAATTTTTTAACTCTAATTTCTTAGCTCCTGGCAACAGAGTAACAAAAAAAGAAGAGAAATTAAGAAAAAAAGAATTAAACCCCAAATATAATTTCTAATGATTAAAATACAAATACAATTTTAACTGATTAAAAGTAAGAGGACCTGTTTGAGCACAAAGAAACAGCAGCAGGCTTCAGGATTCAAGTAGCCGTAATCAGCTTCAATTTCACATTGAAAAACCAAAGGGGAAAATTTCTGCTGGTGATTAGTCTGACTGTATTTTCTGGAATACTTCATCTTTCTCTTTATTCAAGCTGCTTTTAATTTTATCAGCTTTATCCTTAAATCTGCTTTTCTGTTCCTCAAGTCTCGAGGGTT
Organism: Fregata magnificens; assembly: GCA_013389945.1. NCBI lineage: Eukaryota > Metazoa > Chordata > Aves > Suliformes > Fregatidae > Fregata > Fregata magnificens. The sequence continues at coordinate 149,233 of WAAD01026224.1, forward strand.
ATCCAGCCCTTTGAACTGATTTCTGACATGCTCTGTGGGAAGTACAGTGGAGGTACAGTGCCTATCTGGAGAGCTTGTGAGATGAAAGGTCTCTTACACCCTTTTTCCAGGTGGGCTGTAATATACAGAAGTTCGTGGCTACGTGGGAAGTCAGTGACATAGCTGGGAATTATCTCAAGTCCTAATGTCCAAGCCAGAAATGAGAGAAGCCAAACTACCATTTATTCCTCAGGTGCAGTAGATCTCAAAATGTAATTCTGAGCTCTGAATTCTCCCATTAAACCAAACAACTGCTAAGCATAGCCTAAATACTGTTATTTTGGCACTTTTTTTTAGGATCCAACTTAAGTTCTCAAAACAAAACTCAACTGGATGGGGGTGGGAACAAACCACTCTTCTAAATTCTTTCAGCTTCCCATTGCCCCACCACAACACAGCTCTCCGTAAAACACTGCGCACTGTTTTCTGGTTTTAGTGGTGAGAGCAGAGTCAATTCCAGAGTTGTAGGCATACACAAGATGCTTGCTGGAAAGGTGCACTTCTCAAAGTTGCTTCACCCTGTGAATTCCAGAGCAAGAAAGCTACCTAAATCCTTTCATGTATGCTCAATATTTTAGTTGTTGCAGTATCTATTTCAGGTGTTCACTGTAGGGTTGGAACAGGAGTATTTGGATAATTCACAGCAATTTCTCATAACAGTTCAGCGGACTTCACACTTTGGATAGTTTTAAAGTTTTGACCTCCCATGAATGTGTGATTTAAGGATTTGAGGACTCCATGAACACCTATGTATTAAGACAGTTTTCTGTAGTTCTCAGTCTGGGATATGTGTGCACATATAGGAGAAATCCCTTTTACAAATAACTAACCTAAAAGGAGATTCCTTTTCCTTTAGCTTTCTGCCAGGCAAAAGGCTTCACTGACCACATTCTCTGCTGGATTTTCCCTACTGATACACCAAGACAAACAGAAGGCCTCTCTGGACCATCCGAAACAGCCGAGGTAGCTGCAGTTGTCTCAGATCTGAGGGTGACCTGCAAAGCCTTGCTCCTGGAGACGATGCAGCAGAACAATGTCATCCTTGTTTGCACTCATTTAAATCAGTGCCTGGAGTCTTTCCTTCCCCCTGTGCAGCACGTCCCTCGCACAGGCTTACAAAGGGCTGTATTCATCAGTGAGCAGCAACTAGTTATAATCCTTTTGAAAGACAACAGGCTGTGCCAGCTCTACCAAGGCTTGTCTTAAAGAGTTCATCCTTCCTTGCTCACACAAGCCCGGGACTGTCTTGGCTGACTTCTGTGCGTGCAGGTGGGTTTGAGGGTCTAAGGACCAACTGGGGTGAGTTCCATGGGGTGGGAAAGGACTCCCTGTGTCAGCAAGTCCTGCTGAAGCAGTTGCATTCCCTGTGGGAGCTCGATGACTTCCATCCCAGGAGCTGTTTGGTTTTGTGCCCACACTCCTCCCACGGACAAGCTGCTACACAACCTCGCTGCTCTGGATGGGGGGAACCTTCTTTGCATTTCCAGCCTCAATTTATTCATGGCCAGTTTGCTCCCATTTGTTCCTGTGCCAGCACTGGCCATTAGCTTAAATAGCTCTCCCTGGCGCTGGATTTATTCATCTCACTGTTTGTAAGGAGCAAGCAGCTCCTTGCAACTTTCGTTTCACGAGGACAAGACCGAAGCTGCTTTAGCTCTCCTCCTGCAGAGAGGCAATGCTCAATTCTCAGTCCTCCCTGTTATCCTGCTCTTCTCTTGGGATAAACTGAATTTACCTGCCCTGAGTCTTCCCAGGACAGGCCGGGAGGGATGATCACAGCCTGGCTGAGCCCAGAGACCGAGGGCAAAAGCAGACTGGGCCAGCCACGATGGTAAAATTGAGTAGGGAGAGGAGAGCTCCCAGCGGACTTGGGCTGGAGGAAAAATTGATTGTGGAGGTGATGTGAAAACACTGCAACATAAGAAAGCCAACACATGCTTAATTAACTCTTGTCAGTCGACCTTACTGTAGAGAGCAGGGCTGCTCTGCCTTTCCTTGTCTCCCTTCAACAGCACATCTCTGTGTCCTATGTCCTTCCCTGTGTCTGTCCCACCTCTCCTCCTGCCACTCTCCCTTCGTGCTTTCTTTCTGGAAAAGTCTTTCACAGTCCCATTCTGGACTGTACTGGGAGGCTGGTCAGAGCTTAGCAAGGTGATTGCTTTCCCAAAAGTCATCCCCAGCAGCCACCAAACGCTCTGAAGGCAGCTAAGGAAGAGCTTTAAACAGGTTAAAACTGCTAGCTGTGCTTATGAGCTGCCAGGGGCTCTGTGTGGGCTCCTGTTTGCCAGTAAATTCCCTCCTACACTCACCAGAATCCAGAGTTCCCCAGGGTGTTCCCTGAAACTTTGGCTCAAACCAAAAGCATGACTGAAAATTATTGTATTACACTCAAACAAGCAAAGGCCATCTCTTCTAGCACACATACATACAAGAACGAGCTCAGCTGCTGAAATTCAGACCCCTGATCCAAACTCAGCCCCGTCAAACTTGACAAGTTAAATCAGCTTCTCCCAAATTCTTCCTGTCTCCCAGTCTTGCATCTCCTCTCATGAAGCCCAGCAATAGCCAGCCCCCGGTGCAGGTGGTTTCTGTGGCAACTCTAAAAGTCACCCTCTGGATGATCCTAGAACTGCACATCTTTCTCCCATGGAAAGGACCAGGCACTTTAAGAAAAGAGGTAATGGACAATCATAAATTGCTGTATATTGCAGTAGTCCCTGTCGCTGCCTGGTTGATGCATTTGTCACCTAGCAACGACATAAGGTGATGAGGAAATAACAGATTTTTAATCTAATGGCTATGAGTTAACATCTATCAGAGAGCAGCCTCCCAAGTCCACTGATGAGGTGGATATAATTGATTGAGGAGGTAAGAGATACCAAACCTTTCATCAGTAAGTGGATGAGGAGGAGGGAGCAGGGGTTACCTTTCATATATGTATATGCATATGTGTGTATATATCTCCTTATGGGGGTAATGACAAAAAGCATAGAAAAATCCCTCAGACTGGATATAACCCTCAGACACAAGGCTACCCAGAAGATAAGTCTCTTGGTATTGCAAAACCCCGAAGGCAGCAATGACACAGTAGGCAGGGAGCGGGCAGGAGGGGTCGCAGCCCACTGTGGGTTTCAGTGCAGAGCTCCTCTGGGCTTTCAGTGTCAGGTCCTGGCTGGCTTAAAGCAAGTGCTGGGGCTCTTTATGATATTTATGTATTCAAGCTGCTCAGCAGATCACAGACAGGGAGAGTTTTCCTGCTGAAGCGGCAGCTCTTTTCAGTATCGGGATCACCCCTCAAACAAAAGACAGGGCTGTTTGTGAACCTCCTCTTAGCCAACTCTCTCCTCCCAACATCATTATTGAGAATACAGGGACAGGGTCCACAAATTGCCACCATCACTTGAAACCTCTGTGTGGGACCAACTGGCAGAAAACTTCAAAGTTTGCCTTTAGGCCAGGAAGCTGAGCAGTGGCAGAATTCAATTCTTCCCTTTTCTTCTGGAAATAGACCCAGAACAGATGCTATGCGTTATTTTTCAGTACCAGGAGCTCATTTTGGTACCTGCCCCCCGAAATACTGGGGATGATCCATTCAGTAGCTCTAAATTGGAAGTACCCTGGGTGCTGGCGAGAGGGAAGTAATTGTGAGAGGAAGAAATCTGAAATTAGTTCACTGATGGATGATCTCTTTGAAGCCTGAAATTGTAAGAGTCACAAGGTTCCCAGCAAGGCTGTGCACATTTTTATACCGCAGGAGCTTTTTCTTTTAATAAAACAGCTAAGAAATTGGTTTGGCAGTTTACTGTTGAACAAAGTTGAAAAGGATTGGTCTGAACCAGGACACCAACATTTTCAGACCATTTATATTGTGTAGCACATGCACTCAGCAACATGATGAGAGATGCTTTCTCAGAGGGCATCATTTCAGAGGCTTGCCTTTAATTAGCAGTGAGCTGAAAGTAGGCATTTAAGAACACTAGGATTTGGACTGGGTTTATGCAAAACTTTAACAATAAATAACAAACCTGGGTTGAGTATGTGTATCAGAGTTGGTTAGACTTCTCGACCTTTTAGTTGAAGCAAAGCCACAGAGGTATATCTCAAGAGCAGCTTGACTTTGTCAATCATTACTAAAGTAATGGCATCACAACATAATGCTTAACTTCTGGAGTGACGGCTAAACATATTCATGGCAACACCCTTTTTGTTAAATCTGGAAGAACTGTAGTTAATGGTGTGTTTCAGCCACGGGCTGTAAACTTCAGTGACAATCTATTACTGACTGCCGAACAAACCGGGATCGTCCATTCTGCAGTGATCAGAGCTATGGTGCAAACCATTGTCCACCCCTGTTTAACTATGTCATCTGGCTGTATCCATTAGGACCAAATCGGTCCTTATATTGTGCAATGAAATTTTGTATCCGTTATGAGAACCACTGGGGATGTGTGGTTTTTTTGGATGCATTTTCCTAGCAAACCAACCCCTGGCAGCTGCATAACAGCAGAAGAGGTGCTGGTAGTGGTTGTCTCAGGCTGGGAAGGGTTTCCTTCATCCTTGGTGCACATGTTTGAGCTGGTAGGCACAGTGCATAGGAGATGGTTGGAGGTAGCTCTGTTTTTTCTGTAATGCCAGAATTGCAGCTGAAGGCAACACGTAATGAAAGCATGGCCTCACAATACGGTCTCCAGTGATTCTTTACTTGTAGCAGGTCCTGTTAAATACAGCCGTGGGTTAATATGGAACTAAGCTTCAGCAACAGGAATTTGTGAACAGCTATGAAAATACCGAAACAACTGCAAGGTGCTGACCTTAAACTAGTGTTCCTTTAACTTCTAGCAGCTGTTTGAGTGTGTCCATGCAAACCTGAATTCATTCCCTGGCTAGTGGTAATTTCTGAAGTGCAGGAAGCCATTGGGTAACATGTTCTTTGGCTGAAGGCACAATGTGCAGAGAAGTTTTAAAAGCTCCAAATTACAGCAGGTGAAACGCTGCTGCAAACAAAGCTCTTCCCACATTTCTCCTGCTAGTGATGCAGAGACCTGGAGCTTTGTGTTTTGCTTCATGGATCACAGGAACTGGAGCTCTGTGTTTAACCTTCTTCCAGGTAATCAAACCCTTCACTGGGACCAGGCTAATTTTAGGGATTTTGTGGGGGGAAGATTTCAACTTTTATAGAATTTAGTCATCGGTCCTTTTTAATTTTGGAGGAAGAATTTTTTGAGGACCTGATGAATTTGGGGAGGATTTAATATTCGCAACAATTCCAATTAACGCAGAGAAAACATGACTGCCTTAATCCTTTATTCTGAATATGGCTATTGAAATGGAAGAGCATGGGTCTTCGGCAGCACAGGTGGGTGTTTGGCTGCATTGATAGATCGTTGCCTCAGAGCAGATGCACTTTGCTGCAGTTTAACTATGCCAAGGTAGCTCTGCTGAGGTAGTTTGAAGGATGATAAAAGAGAGTCCAGAGGTTGTCATTTAGCCATGAAGAATACTCAGGGTACACGTAATCACAGCAATTGGCTGTCTGTTTTTGACCTGTTATTCTAATAATCAGTTGAAGTGCAAAAACAAAATTAAAATATTCTGCACCAGGGTGCATGTGTGACATGGCAAATTAGCTCAGTTTTAAAAGGACATGTCTGGAAGAGTTGAAGCTTCTGTCTTTTTCTCTATTCCTCATTTGGGTTTCAACTGCTCATGAAATTTCATAGATAATGTTTTATATGAAAGACTTATTATACCTAAAGACCTCTGGTGAAACTAGGGGCTGAAAGGCAGTGTGTGCATAGGATCAGACACGTTATGAAGATGTGTGGGGTGATTTCTTGCTGTTTAGTGACACAAGCTTTGCACAACAAAATCCTTACAAAGAAGTCCTGTTAGTTAGAGATGTAATATGAGATCTCTCAGTTATACATATTTGATACAAATTTCTAATACAGACCAGAGGTTTCCAGTCTGACTCTAAGGAAGTCAGAAATCTCTATGTGGTTTGGATATACACAGAAGGAAACCCAAAGTAAAGTAATGATTTACAAATCACACTCTAACAGTTTTCTTCAAGAAATAAATCTAAATTCTTCCATCTTGCTCATTCCGCTTCCCAGTGTTATTGCAATTCTATACCTGATCTGAAGTTTTTTGTAGCAAATTTGAGCAAGTGTTATAACACATCTAATGCGAGTCAGCCAAAAATTGTATTGAATTTGATTCCATCATACTGATGAACCACTCCGGTTACTTTTTGCTCAGATAATCTGAAACTGAGGCTAAAATCAACAAGGCTTGCAAAAATAAACTTGCTTGAGCAGAGAGCAGAAAACATACCTGAAAAACAAGTTTCAGGTTCACATATTTGCAATACTTGAAACCTGACTCTGAGAATGATGCACCACTACTGTCTGAAAACAGGAAAATGCTGGGTAGAGCACGCGTCTGGTCAAAACAGCTCCAATTTACAGCTACATTCACTATTAGCTACTGGAAAATGAGCTACAGACCAAGAATTTGGTCACGGGACATTTTCAGCAGACATTTCTGAATAGCAAAGCCCAGTTCTGTAAACAGGTCTCTGATACCTGCTTGTGTCTCCCTGCTCTCATCCTTCCCTCTTTCACATCAAAAGAAATGCTTTCCCCTTGGCCTAGCTTTCATCTGCAAACTATTGAATTTATTGAGCTCTCTGCAAGGTTATCCACTGGTTTCAATACAGGCTAGCTCAGACCAGAGACACACAGAGGCGAGCACTCAGCCCTGCGGTCTCTAGGGAGAAGTCTGGCTTTCACCCCTACAGGAGCCAGCACCTGTATGGCTCTTCCTCTCCGACTTCCCACTCTAAGATCAGTAATTATACTGGTAAATTACAAAAAACCAACACATATCTGCCCTCTCTGATTTACACGTGTGTTTTCAGTTAGCAGACTCTGAGTCGGACTGTAAACTTGGCGAGAGGTGAGTGTGGCTCTCTGTTTTCTCACCCGCGGCTGCTCCCACCTTGGGCTCTTTCGGGGGTGCTGTGCTCCTGCCTGGCACACTGACATGGCAGAGGAATGAGGGCTTCCAGGAAAGGGCCATTTAGTTTTTCTTCCAAAAGAGGACAGAGAGGCTGGCAACCCTTTTGGTTTTCAGCAAAAACGCTGGTGGCGGGTGCTAGTGTTCAAAGGCAAATGAGTTACACGCTGCTTCGTACATCATCTGCATCTTCTCCCATCTACACAGAGAAACTTTTAATAGGGTTCACTTGATGGAGGAAAACTTCTCAATCCTCTACTTACTGATGATGCTTTTCTTCGTGTTGGTCGATGTGCGTTGGAGCTGGTACGGTCCCCTCAGGCCGGACTGAAAGTTGTTTTTATTTTTCCCTTGTTAGGTGCATCAGGCAAAGCGATGAAAACTTTAGCAGCTGGTATGTGTGGTAAGTTTCAGATCTGTTTTAGAAGGAAAAACTGGCAAATAATATTCTTTGATGGATATATAGAGAGAAAGGCATTAAGAGAGACTGATAGCTAGAGAGCATTGCTCCTGGGCTGTCCCTGTGTTCTGTTGTTACTGACTAATGGGAATCATTTATCCATATCCTCCTCACTGTACGCTGACAACTGAGCTGGGCAAAACCGATGAATGATTTTGGGGAGAAATGTTCGAATTTTCAGCCAGCACTCGGCGCTGAGCACTCAGCACTGAGACATTGGTTTCTGGGGACTTTGATCATGTCCAGTACACTGATGGGGAAACCACAACATTTAACAGCTATTTGCAAAAGATGTTAATGAATATGTTAATTTGAAGACACGCAGCCATCTGTCGGTGCTGCCCACAGATGGCGATGGTACTGTTCCTCCCCTGCTGCCTCTGCCTCAGGTTCCTGATGTTGTTTTTCCTGGCCTTGCTCCTGTCCTGTGGGATCTGCTGCTGCCTGCAGTGCTGGCTGAAACGGCGGAGCTGCCTCCCCCACCGACGCACCCTGGCTGTCTTTGCGCTCAGCGGCTCGGATGCCTTTTGCGGTTAGTCCTTTCCCTACCTGCTGCAAGGTCCTGCTGGCCCTGGCAGGCTTCTCCGTGGCCCATCCATAGCCCAGCAAGAGGCAGCCAGGCAGCCAGGCTTGAGCGGGAGCTGGGCTGCAGCCAGCTGCTGTGTTTCTGGTGAACGGTGGAGTGCCCAGCTCATGCATCCTGGGGGGACGTTCGGACCACGGACTGGAGGGCTTAAGCAAGCCACATCCTCTTTTCCCCAGCCATACCTGAACTCAGTGCTCTCCCTGTGTCCATGTGTCCCAAAGGTGCCTAGTCGGGGCTTTGCCATGCTAACACTGGAGATGTGTGGGACCTTCTCCTTAGTTCCAAGGCACTCAGCTACCCAACATACTCAGCCACGGGCACTGCCTGGGAGCAGGCAGCCCTTTCCAACCTGTGACCTAAATTTCTCACTTAGGCAAGACACACTGGTCTACTTGAGCCACCCCAGCAGGCAGCTCAACTGGCTGATGCACCCTGGGGTCTGTCAAAAAGTTGTCTTGGTGGGTGCTGTTCATCATGGTACCCACCCTCAGTGTTCCCCCAGGAGGACCCAGGCTTTTGAGGACTGGGCTATAATGACTATGTGTAGCACTGAGCACTGAACTGGGGTATTGCCAGCAGGCTGGGCCAGACAACAGTCCCTCCAAGAAGAATAAAGCTAATTCAGTAACTAGAGTAAGCCCTTCCCAGAGGAGGTATTGCCTGCTTTCTGGGTGGTCATGAACAGTGTCTCCACAGGGAGGACCCACCCTAAACCCACCCAAATTCCTCTGTTCTCACTTGTTGCATCTGGAGTTTGTGGTGAGATGCTTTGTGATGCCATGCTTCAAAAATTACATTCATGCCTTTCTTGTTTCCAAGTGGTTTGACAGCTCCTCCCAGGCTCACCCCTCTCACCCCCATGCTCGCTCTTCACGCCTGTCTACTGAATGGTTACGGCTTTGCTTTTTTCCAGCAAGTGAAACACCTCAGTGCCTGTTCTCTGGATCTCCGAGCCCCTGCATGACTGCGGAGATGTCTTCTTCTCCTGCCCCACGGTTCAGCCTTGGGGGAACTGAGTTGCCTCCCTCCTATGAGGATATTATGAAGGAAAACAAGCTCTAGATGCCACACGTTGTCTTTCTGCAATTCCGCTTGGTTCATTGGAGATCTTCCATTATGCTACAGTAGTGTGAGATCAAACCAGCCCTTTCCACAGGTTGGCCAAGAGACTGAAAAGCAGCACATATTTCATCTGAACCTAAAAGGGGAGACAAAATGCAACAGAATAAATACCAAAAGCATGTGTTGAATCTGTCACAGGCGCTCAGCTTGACATTTTGATAGGGCTCTGGATTTCAAGAAGCTCCCTCAAAGGTCTGTCTGTATTCGTTTCTGGGGTTTCTGGCTCAACCTCCAGATTTATCTCTCCAAGGATGCTCGAGCTGTGCAACCCCATGTGTTTTAGGACTTAATGTTGATAAATGACTTGATAGTTACTTCTCAAACTTGGGCTGCCTCCTTCACTCGGCACAGTGCCAACAAACACCCTCTGGCAAAGTCATGTTGTTCTAATACATTGTAATGCAATCATGCCACTCTGTGATGAAGGATTGTTTGCCACATTTAAAATATTTAGCACAGCATATCAGATTTGTCTAGTGCAAAAGGCAGCAAATGTATGGCCAGGGAGGGAAAGCAAGAGATCAGGATTGCGGGGGGAGTAGGCAGCAGCAAGAGCTGGCTACAGAACGTGAAAAAAAAGTGAGTTTGCTCATTTAAGCTGTTCTTAATTTCATGGTGACTGTCCCCAGCTCCTCTTGCCCTAGTATTGCAGACCTATGGGCTTTGAATGGCCGAGGACCCACATGGCAGTTCCCCACAGAAATGAATTATGGGGTAAGGTGTTTGGTGCTTAGCTACAGAAATTTCTTAGGATAAAGAATGCCGTTTTCTTTGAGGTGACCGCTGCAGACAGGATGGGAAGAGGCTTTAAGAAGACTGCCTTACACCCAAGCAGGATCAGCTCTACCTAAGCCATTCCTAGGAGGCATTAGCCTGCCTAGTTCTCAAATTACAGAAGATGCCGAATTCCCCCCTTAGCCGGATTCCGGATGAAAGCAAAGATTTCCTTTGTTTGTCATGGGCAGGTCACTGAAGGCTGGATTCAGCCTGCCTGACCTCTCTACCTCTGCTCTTTCAATGGTGAGCGCTGGTGGCTGCAGTCAGATGCCTCTTGGTGCAGAAGGTAAATGTCAGATCTAGTGCCGTGCATCGTGTGCATGGGGAGCCACGAGCTCACAGTCAAAGTGGGCAGCTGGGTCCATCTTAGGTACCCCAAAAGATTAATAGAAGCCCACAGCCTGCCTCATGGAGCAGCTCCCCACCTGTAGAGTGGGGTTAGTACCCGTTCCCCTGCTCAGGAAGGAAACCGGGAAGATATATCCACTAAAGTTTATGAAGTGCTCACATATTCTCATAATGAGGCTATACAAGTACCTTTGCTAGATAAAGAATTATAGCATATTTTGAGAGAGAAATTCTCTGCCAGCACCACCGCAAATTATCTCCATAAAATCTTATTTTAGAAGCAGCTTTAATGTTTGACTCTTGTGTGAAAAGAAATAAATGTTACTGTAGCAAAATGAATGTTTGTGCCAGCAGGCTAAAATATTACAGGGATTATTAATAAGGCAAATTAGCAAGTACAGACTCAGCCAGCGGAGAAGTCGAGCAATTCCTGAGTGTCCTTTCGCTGGCTGAACTTAGTAACAACTGGAGGTAATCAGCACCTCTCAGGATCAGACCTTTTATACACATAACTGCTTCCACTACTCAACCCCTTCAATTTATGCCCTGAAGCATGAGATTTGATTATGTTTGTCACTTCAGCTTGCATAGCCTGCTAGTGGGCATTAAATCAGCCATCACTTCCTTCCCACCTACACACTGCCTTTGCTTCAGTGAGCCCTTCGTAGAAGTCAGCTCCACAGGTTGTCTGTATTATAAGCTGCATAAAACATTACCGTCTCCTGCTTATTAATTGCTTGGCTCTAAATAAATTGCTGCCTTTAATTTCATTGAATGTCACCTTCTAATCAGATGGCTGGAGAGGCTAACAGGACTGCTGTGGTTTCAATGCCTCCATCACTCTGCATCTCTATTTCACAAGGTCCAGTAAGCGGCACTCATTACCGAGGCGGTAAATCCTTCCCCAGCCACCCAACAGAGGGCAAGCGAGGCTTTCAGCAACACACAGGCTGCTGCTCTTGCAGAAAAATTCGTGAGAAACAGGTTTCTGTTTCTGTGCCACTAGTGTGCATTCAAGTGCATTCAGCTTCATGTTTGGGGTGTTTTAATTATTCACAAAAGGAATAAAATTATTCCATCAAAATTGCATCCAGTGGCTTATAGTAAAGAAAGCCATTGGCTGTCACAAAATTAGGCTTCAGCTGGACCCATCTGCAAAAAGAGTTTGTGTAGGGTTGCTTGCGGGGGGGCATAAATGGACCTTGCTGCTGGCTTGGGGTGGGGAAGGAGAGTACCCTGAGAGGGGGCTCAGTGGGCACTGCCCTGGTCCTTGGCTTCCTGATCATTGAAATGGAGAAAAGGATGGGTTCCTTCCTTCTACAGATGTATTTGGGATGGCCCCACTGCCCTACCGCTGCCTATGAAAGCTGCTTCTCCCAGCCTGCCCCTTTACTCCCAGGTGCTCCAGCAGAATAGGCAAGGTTTCTCCAGACCTGTGTTCCCATTCTTACAAAAGCAGAGATTTTGCCGGGTATCTTATTCTTTTGTAAGCACTCAGCCCTTACTGAGCCCTTACTGAGTTTTGCTGGTGTTTCTAGAGTTGTAAGGAAAGGTGAGCCATTTCTTTATAATTCATCACCTTAGGAATAGGGTCCACTTTGGAAAAGCACTTGTTCTGCTGTGAACCTCTGGCTGCCACTCATCCTCTGACTTATACTTCCTGCTGACTTTGAGAAGAAATGGCAAACTACTCTAGAAAAACCTAGAAAACACTAGTGGGCAGCTGTACTTATGGGGGAACTTGCTCTCAGTAAGCCTTGAGAGGGTGAAATGGGAGCAGTGCAGAGGAGCTAATTGCTTGGTAACCATCTGGAAGCAAAAGACGAAGGGAACGTGGCGAGGCGCACGGCTGGACTTTCACGTCTGCACATCAAGAGCTGAATAATAAAGTCATAAACTGGCTCTGAGGCAAAATAGAGCAAAATCAAAGGCAGCTGAGTCACAACAGGGGACAGGTCAGAGCTGCCAAGAGAGTTGCACATGGAAGATGGGAAAATAATAGAAATGCTCATTAATCTGTTTTTTATTGCCATTGGAAGACTCTGGATTACGGGCTAAAGGCTTTTGCACAAGGAGGCAGAGGATGGGGCCGGGGACAGATGCTCGCTCTCTTCGAGTCACTAGATGGCACAATTCTGGCTCTTTCCTTTCTCGCTCAAAGGCATCTTACAGCAGGGACCCAAGAGCTACCGGGAGAAAATTGTTCTCCCTCCCTGTAACAGTGCTTGGACAGAGTATTTCGGTCATTAATCGCTTGCCCACAATATTTAACAGATGCAGAAGAGCAAACTGTGGGGGTCCAGCCCTAGCTGAGAGAGAAAACCTTGCTTTCTTGGTGGAATTTTACTTTTCTCTCTTGGAAAGTTTATAAAATGACTGTAAGTAGATGTGTCTAAACTGGGGATAAAGTCTACAGCTGTTGAAGAGCCGTTCACTGGGTTCTGGGGTCTGTAGCTACCAGCAAAGGTCTGGGCAGCCTCCGAAATCACACCCCACTTTCCCAAGGGCTGGTCCTGTTTGTGCTGCTGCCTTTTCTGTGTCCTTGCGGGAGAGCAGTGATTTCCCTCACAAGAGTCAGAGCAGGTCACCTGGCAAAGCACCTTTCTGGGCAAAACTTGGACGTGGGTTAGAGAAACACGACGCTCAAAGGCAACTGCATTTATTATATCTCACTAATGTTACAATATGCAAGGAAAACAGAATTCTGAAGTAACATTCTTATCAACTGAAAATAATTGTTCAGATCTACTGAATTAACACCAAAATCACATTACAATGTGTGTGAAAAGGCAGGAAATCCATATTTCAGGAAGTATTCATGCAGCTGCAGTAGGAGATAGTCTATTTCACAAGGTCACAGTAAGAGTGAGTCCTAATTACAGCCAGAGTTATTAAGAGCCCTTATGAACAAGGCTGATCGAGGTAGTGAGAGGACAAAATATTGCATGCAGAAAAGGACAGCCATTGCAGATGTCATTGTTCTATTATCATCTCTCTCACTTGCATATATCAAAATGGGAAATCAATACCTGTAAGTTATGAAAGGCATGAAATCAACCTAGCAAAGAGCTTACCTACAAGAGTTTGCTATTTTCTATGACCTGCAAACAGCTGGATCCCTGGCAGACTGCACCGAGCTATGTGCTATCAGTGGAGGGGGCAATGGGGAGCCCCAGGTTCAAGGAGACACCACAGGGTGGGTACAGCAGGGAGGAAATGTGGGAATCCCAGCTCTCAGCTAAGTCCCTGACTCTGGCTATACCCTGGAAAATGAAGCAACAAGACTGAGATGCCCAAACATACAAAAATACTCCTTGGAAGTTAGTGAAAATCTGGAGAAGTCTAAAAGGCTGTTGGCCCCGAAGAATTAAATGTTGGGCCTCAGCTGGAAATTGCAACTGAGCAAAGAACCTTGGTAAGCCATCAGTGGCCATCAGGAAGGCAAAGCCAGTCTATTGTCATTCCTAGTGAGCTGGTGCTGAATGGGAAGTAGGTAGGTATTAAGGAAATACCTTAATATCTGAGCTCACCTGCAATGTCTTTAGCCTTAGGGACTGGTTGTGATTTTGAAAGAAAAAAGTAAGTCCTGTGTACTTTCTGGGAGGTTTCTTGCTGATGAATAAGCAACCAAACTAAAATAGATCTGCATTGTGGCATGGTAATGAGCTAATGAGGGGTGAATACTACAGTCATTAAATCAGAGTCAGAATTAAATCAAACAGTGAATTAACAATTAAATATTAACAACTGATCAAAACATCAGATAGACTGTCGGCAGGATTTGAATAATGAAGCAATGCAGCATTGGACTGGTTGTTACAAAACATTAACCTGGCAAACCTAAGGCTTGCTGTGACCTTTTCCTAGTCCTCTTGTGCAGGAGATAGATCCTCAAAAGGTATCATAGAGTGTGGCTAGAACAGGAGCATGGTTAAAGAATTAATGTTTATTCTACCTAGATAGTGAAGAAGAGAAAGGCTCACAAATGGTTATGCAAGATTCTTGGTATACATGTATATTTAAGGATGATGCACCCTCAGTTAAGGTATGCGTGTGCCTTAGTTGTGTACCCCCAGGAGGAGCACAGGGCTGGAGGGACTAATGAGACCAGTCCGCTATATTCACCTCTGACCAGGGCATACACCTTTAATCCCAAAGTGTCCACTGAGCCACTGCTTGGTGTGACCCACATGCTGCAAGTCACAAAACACCTCCCACCACCCTAAAACAAGCTGAAGACCACTGGGACAAAGGCCCAGAAGTCTCCTCAACTACAGCTTACAGGAGAAAAAGAACAGGAGAAATGAATGATCTGAGATCTGCAGCTACACCCGTGTTAGCAGGCAATCCCAGACTATTTCTCCTCTGCTGAACAAGAAATAAATCTTCCCAGCAAGAGATAATCTTCATGCCTCAGAAAGAGTTGTAGAAAACAGCAACAAGAGGCTGGCGAGTGTCCCTGAGTATTAGTGGTGAGGGCTAACGCACTGGCTGCATAGTCTGGGAAGGGTTTGATTCAGGATTTTGGTCCAAGTGGTGATGTCTTTGCTCAGTACCTCCCCTCAAGGAGCGTCTCTGCACTGCGTGAGTCAGGCTGGGGCAGTGCGGGCCTCAGGGCATCTCTCCTCCCTCAGGGAGGCTGAGGCAGCGTTGGCCTCCCTGGGGAGGAGCAGGGACGCAGGCATCGGAGCAGTGGCAGAGCACAGCTCTGCCTCTGCAGCAGGTTCACCCTCCCTATCCTTCCCGGCGTGTCCCTGAAGGAGCAGGGGAGCTGAGGCACAGCCCAGGAACCAGACTGACAAACATCTGCGGAGCTTCCCTCCACCAGCACAGCATACCAGCTCTTCCACCCCAAAAGCCCCACAGCAAATACATGTTTCTGTTGTGACTGTGAAAAAGTTAAAAAAAAAAAGCAAGCTCTGGATGTGGCCTTGCCTCTCCCATTTCCTGCAATAACAGGCAGAAATTCCTATCACCTCCAGATCTCTTTGTGCATTCTTGGTCTAATCCGTGAATTCATCACATTGCTCATAACTCTTGTACTCCTCATCTCTCAGGACTTTCTAAAAAAGCCTCCATCACTTCTCCTACTGTGTTTACATCTGTTCAACATAGCTCATCTGTTGGCAATAAGTGGCTTTCAGTTTGGCTAACATAAACGTCTGCCAACCGAAGCAGCATGAACTCTGCAGGCATGAAGCCTCCCTCGCCTGGGCAGCAGCGCTGCCACGAGGGCTCTTGCTGAGATGGTTGCATTATGGTCTGAGCCTTGTGGAGGTGCTTGAGCCCATAGCAAAGCCATATGGACCTACTGTTGTCCCGTCTGTCCCAGTGCCTGAGTGTTATTTGATTAGGAGCCATGTCAGGATTAGGTTATGTTTTACTGTTGCTGGTCAGTTCTGTACTGCAGCACAAGATGCTGCTTCCAGGATAATCCATGAGAGGACTCAGCCCCTCATCTTCCACCATAGGGGCTACCAGAGGTGCTTTTTGGGACATAGCCCACTCTATCCACAGCCATCCCATCTCCCTCTGGCCCTCATAACATAAGGCTTCACTTCATATTGCCTGTGGGGAGAACTGGAGTTGCTCCATCCAGTCTCCCCACCAAGCAGTCAGTGGAGGAAGCCTGCCTCTGCTGGAGTCTCAGTACCCATGGCTGTGCACACCCTCCTGAGACTCCGCTGTTGTTTCTCCACTCCCCCTGAACAGGTGTATCTCTGTGCTGAGAGCCTTTTCTCAATCCCTGGTGCCCATGACCATATGATGTGGTGCCCATGGTAGAAAGGACTGGATTTGGGCAGTTCCTACCAAGCCTAAGAAAACTGTGTCTCAGCTTCTCTTTCCTTCAAAGGCATGGAAGGGCTGTCAGCACTTTTGCATCCATCCTTAGTGAATGTGTTAAACCACGCTGGGTTTTTTCACCAACCTTAGTGAAGACATGGCTGATGCTCTAGCCTCATCCAGCCTATGGCAGCCTGGACTGCAGCAGGGGACAGCAGTCCTGAACTGGATTTAAATATCTTTTGATAGAAAGGGACAATAGAGTTTACCATCATTTATCCTAGTTTCTAGCTGGTATAGACATACTGTCATGCACAAGGTCACATCTTGGATCTTCACTCACTTTGTCTTTGTCCAGGCAAAATTTTTACTAAGCAGAAAGAAGCTGGCAATTTCCAGATCTCAGTGAGTCTAGAGCATCTGTAATGTACATTTTAACACTTACTGAGAAGGACTGTATTTTGCAGGGAAGAATGCACCTGAATTCGCAGTGTTTCCTCAGTGCAGAGGTTCATGGGCCAAAGAAAGGGCCAGGCATTTAACACAGCTCTTTATCTTCTGTTGAACTCTCCAGCTGCCTTTAAGAGGAGCCGACCCCCATGCTGGGTGCACAGGGTCCAGAAGGTGGCCAGACAATCCGTCCCTCTCTTTGCCTCTATTTTCTGCTTTGTGCATTCTGTCGACACATTGCCAGACACAGAACAGATCCATCTTACAGTTTGGGGATCTTCATGTGGAACACTGGCATCTGATTTATCAGATGATTTACAGGAGCGGCTGATTTATCCCACTCATACTGATAGCCAAATGCTGAACGAGTTTGTATTGGTTATTTCAGTCCGCGCTTATGGAAGTGGCCTCAGCACTCAAGACAACAGGATTCCCTAAAGAAAGATCTTCTCAGAGATTACCTTCTTGAAGGAAGGTTTTTTTGAAGCTCTCATCATGCAAACATTGTAGCATACAGTACATCCTTGAAATTTAACTTCGCAGCTGTATCACAACCACAGGAGCTTGGGTCTCTGTGCAATCCACTACAAATAAAAGTAGAGCTCTTCCTGGAGCGCTTACCTCCTCACACTCTTGTGTCCACTGCATACATTTTGGCAGTAGCTGTTTGTGAGGATGGCAAATGCACGTTTGTTACAATTGTCCCAGCTGAGGAATAGCCTTTCCTGAAGGAGTAAGCAGAGTGGAGTCTTCCAGAGCTGGTCTCTGTGAGGCACAGGGAAAGAAACAGGATCTGCTACTGAGTGCCTGAAGACTTTCAGCTGCAAAGCCTCAAAATGCAGAGAAAGCAGCATTCCAAGATATGACATAATAACACATTTTATGTCATACTTACACCTCAGCTCCCACCTGAAGACCTTGATGTGTTTTCTAGAGCTGCTGAAATAACACTATTCCCATTTTACAGCTGAAGATATTGCTACTGGGGATGAACAACCATCCTGAAGGATGTCCCTGAAGGACTTTCCCCACCCTGTGTGCCTGTAGCACGCCCCGAGCGATGGCTCTGTCTCTGAACTGTGTTTCAGCCCTGCCACAGTTCCTCACCTCTGAAAAGATACATGCAGCAGGTGAGCAGGGCCCCGGATAAGAAACAGCCGAGTGACCCTGCCATGCCGAGCCAGCACGACCAGCCAAACTTGTACTGGATGCCCAGAAACACGTTGTGGAAGACCAGAGAGGAGCGCTCCACGTAGACATCAACGGCATACCACACCGAGCCAGTAATGCCTGGGAGACCTGCAGGACAGGAGGGAGGTGCCACACAGAGCTCCCAGATGGACCACAAGGAGATCACAAACATAAAATCTGGAGCTATAGCCTGCTGTATGCTGGGTCAGACTTTAGGATGGGAAAACCTTCCTTGGACGGCAGGTTTTGGCCCCTGCTCAGTCTCAGCCTTGTCACTTTGGCGGATTCACCCTGGCTCCTACTGATATTGGCTGAAGCGCTGTCAGGCAGAGGCTGTGCCTCGTGGCTTGGCACTCACACACACCATCTGTGCAGGCTGGCAGCACTCAGCTTTCTGCAGTAAAAGGCAGAAAGCTCCTCCCTTCTCAGCTTGTTTATCAACTTGTAAAGTTTCTTCAAGAATTTAATTTTCTAGTCTGTTTTGACTTCCAGAACTTTGACAGTGTTTTTCAGACAAACTTTGGGAGGTGAATGGAGGATGTTTAAAAGAACCTCTCAAAGTGTTTTACATGTGCTTGCAGCGGCTGGGGTGAGTTATGTTTTAAATCTGCTTATGCTGAAGCAAAGGTAGATGCTTGATATTGGCATAAAGTCAAATGAAATTACTTGATACCTAGTTGGCTGTCTATTTATTTTTGCGTTTAAAATTCTCCCACTGGCTGTAACAACAAAGCACCTCAGTCAGTTGGGTATTTATCACCTAGGAGGGACAGATGTATTATTATCCTTTTATTAGAGATCGGCAGCAGAGATTTTGGGCTAAGTGACTTGCCCAAGGTCACACAATCTGTGGCAGAGCCAGGAACCGAACCAGGATGCCGGGACTTTCTAGTCCTTCAGCAATTAGGTCTCTTTGCCTTATCAACAACACTGATTTCTTCACAGTAAAACAGCAGTAAATGGAAGTCAGTCAACTCAGAGCCAAGTCACCTGGTCAATACATGAAATGAAAGCAGATAAACTCAACTATGTGCTGTTAGGGGCAGGCAGTGAATGGAGGAAGCTATATTGCACAAATAAAGCTAGTAATGATCCTTCCCCTCTGTTTACCCTCTAGAAAATCACCAACTCCTGTCCCCAAAATAAGAGAAGACTTTAAAGCTTCTCCCCCTTGCTAAAGGGTGTTCTGCAGGGTGAGGGCGCAGCGGACAAGTACCTGCAATGAGCAATGTAACTCCAGACACCAGGCAGATGCGCAGCTTGATGAGCGGCTCATCAGGAAGGAATTTCACGCAGTCCAGTCCCAGGACGAGGAAGAGAAATCCAAATCCTGCCAGGATATCTGCTGTGATCATCATGGCTCGGGTGAGCACCAGCTTCACTGCAGGACAAAAGCAGATCATTCTAGTGCACAAGGAATGGAAATGCGGGTGGGTAATGGGGTCAGATCCCGTGGGAACATTTTTTTCTGCAGTGAAGCTTTCTCCAGCTTCCCCTGGGCGTAATACCCCACTGAGAAAAGAAACATGGCTCTAATATGTATGTGCACCAAATTATCTGTCACTGAGTAGAACAGATGCTCTTTTTGTCTACACTCAGCTGTCCCCACCACTTGTAGGAAAATCTTTGACTCTTACATACCAGGGTGCTCGGCGAAGATGGAATCATACTCATCACAAGTTTGGATCCCGTCAAAAACGTTTGTGACACATTCCCACCACAGGCCACGGCATTTTGTACTCACCTGTGGGTTGAGGAGAGAAAGAAGACCGTAAGTTTATATATCCACCAACACAGCCGATGGTCCTCTAGGCCCTTCAACAGAAATCCCGGTCCAGTTACATTGATGGCAAACCAGAGTTGTTTAGCTTGAAGAAGAAAAAAAGCGGCAGGATGGAGAAAAAGGACAATATTTCCTGTGTCCCTACTAATGGTTTTAAATTAGAGCAAAAGAAATTCAGACTAGACATTAGGAAAAACAACTTCCTATTGGTAAGAATAAAAATTCTGAAGGAAATTTCTGGGAGTAGCAGGGGGGTGGCTGATGGGAGACATCTAAGAGCAGGTTTGATCACTCCTTGCCAAATGCTTGTCTAGGCTGAGCTGGGCAGGGCTATGGACCAGATGACCTGAGACTTTGCTGTCCGTGCTCCCCTTACATCATCCTCTTGCCAAGAAGGAGCAGCTCAGAGGGGAGCATGACTGGCAGGGCAGGCATTGCACCAGGAGCCAGGTGCCCACAACGGGGGGTGCCCGTGGCGGGGTGAAGGAGTGCTTTGCTGCAGAGCGGAGGTGTGGATGTGAGCCCCTCTCCAGACACGTGTGGAGGTCTGCCCCCAAATGACTCAGCTGTAAACACTGGCTGGAAAATGAGAGGCAGCCAGCGCTGATCCTGGCCCTGGGGCTCCTGGTGCGCTGCTGGCTATGGGACCACGCGTGCCCAAGCCACACTCATTGCTGAGACATCCAGACTCAGCAGATGTTGCAGTAGCATCATGGCTAATCGTCTCCACTGTCCTGAAGCCGTAGATACCATTCCCAGCCCAGCCTTCCATAAATCACTTTAATACAGGAGGTATTTTCATTACCAATGCAAATATGGCAACAAGCACCTCTAAAACATTCATGGAATTGCTCATACAAGGAGCAGAGTTAATGTCAGTGCAGCTTTGGACTCCAGCCTGCCCTGCTGCTGCCAGTGACACCCGCTGCAGTTAATGGAAAAAGAAACTCTCCCAGGGAATGGAATTCACACGGGGGAAGGGGACCGGGCTTGCCTGGACGATGCAATAAATTCATTTCTCTTCCACTGTGGAAATCACAAAGCAGATAATAACATATCTCAGCCACTTAATAAAGTCTCGTTCAGGATGTATTAAAGCCTGTAGCCAACCACAATGTTTTCCCCACAATACAATGTCCGAGCCAAACTGTACACCTTCTCTGTGATATCGCACTGTGGATAAAAGGTGAGTAAAAATTACTCACTACTTCAGACCGGCAAAAAAGATACTATTTATGTCTGAATGAAAACAGTCTACATGTTTTGTTTCATGAAGATGAAAACTACTTACAATTTCTGAGAATTTCGGGGCAGATTTAATGAAAAATATCACAAAAAAAAGAGAAGCAGCGCTGGAAAAACCTGGTTTCATTGATTCTGTGTTTTTCAAGAGAACAGTCATGTAAAACAATTTGCCATGTTTATATTAGATGTAAGTTTTTACCGTGGCCCTCAATCCAGCTGCAGCTCCTCTTCTGTCTTAACTCACCACCGTTCAGGCTGTGCTTGAAATTAGCCTATTTTTATTAAATTACATTTTGTTCCACTTGTATTTATATAATTTCATATTCCTCCCAAACCACCGTAGGCTTATTCATACTACTCTGTATTCAGCTAATACTCTCAGTTACTTCCTCACTTACATTAGTATTGTTTTTTAAATCTTACAAGCAGCATCTTCATCTAAATTATTCATAAAGACACTAACAGGATTCCAGGCTTTGTCAGCCTCCAAGCAAAACAGAGGTCTTAAGTTGCAACAGTTGTGATCATGGTCTAGCTTGTGAAACAACCCTATTCCCAGACTAGAAAAAACTTGATAAATGTTTTGTGTTTCTTGGGATGTTTCAGTTGTCACCTACTCCTGCTAGCGCTGAACATGGGCAGAAGCAGGGATCAGCCCATCGCCATGCAGCATGTGCACAGCCAGGGATAAATGTCTCATTGCCCGGTGCAGGAGTGATGGGAACAGACATCGGAGGGGGGACCTGTGGCTGGCCTGAGCCACTGCTGAGCTTTTTGGGTTTCTGTTATCTGCCTCTTAACTTTCTTGGCCGTCCCTTGCTCCCCTCTGCTTTGTGCACCATTTGTCCTTCCAGTTGTTAATCTGCTCCCAAACCACCCTTGGGCATCTGCCCTTGCACAGACAGCACAGACCCTCAGGCACACGGGAACTCGCTGCTGTAAATGGGAGAGGGGTCAGGGCTGGCTGGGGCATCATGTGGGGGCATGGATTTCTCCGCATCATGGCCAAACTCCTCATGTCCCACTTTGATTACGAAATACATTGCCACGACCTGCTTTCCCTAACACAAGTATGCATGTAAAACATAAACTGCATAATGACTGTAATATGTATATAATTATATCCTATGCATAATGTATAATTAATATTAAAATAATTCTAATACACAAAAATGACAGAACAAGCACACACTTCCCCTTCTGGGGAAAGGGCAGAAGACAAACATGTGAGTGATGTTAGTCACAGTGTTTTACCGCAGTGTAAAAAGATGCCAACATACAATGATTACAAGTCCAGCACGAGAGTAAAACAGGCAGTGTTTAACAGTAGTGGTAATATTTTTAATCCGCCTGCAACAGGGAGGGACTGTGTACACAATACAGTGCTTGTTGGGAAGCAGATTGTGGGTTTTTTCCAGCACAAACTACTGCAAAAATTGACCCAGGCTTGTCTTGATGCTCACATGGAATGCACCAGCTTAAACCACTTTCTGTGTTGCCATAACCTGGTTGTTTCTGAAGGGGAGGCGAGGGGCTGTGAGAGCCGAGCGCTGGCCGGGGCCCCGCAGCTCCTCCGGAGGTGGCTGCTCCCGGCTCTCCCTGGCCTCCTTCTCCTGGGCTGCTCCTCTCCAGTGGGACCACAGCGAGGGCTTCCTCCTCCCCAGCTCCGGGGGGCCAGGGTCAAAGCCAGGTGACTTGCTGTGCTGGATGACAGAGTTCCTTTCTCCTAAAGCAAAAGTTGCCTGAATTATCTTTTTTCCAGCTGAAAACAGGAGTCTTTGTGGACTCCAGGCCTTTCTGGCCATGGACAGTTTACTTGCATTCCCGTATTTAGAGAGGCAGTGAGTCATTAGGGCCATTAAGGAGATCAGTCAGTCAGGTATTAAGGCTGGGGGCGTTTTTCTCCATTATTTAGTATTCACACTCAGAGCAGGAATGTGAGAGTAGTGGCTGCTAATAACAAAACTGGGTGTTAATGGAGCACTTTGTGACAGCCCGGTGCAGGTGCCTTTGTGCCAAGAAGACAAGGTTACACAGCCTCAGGGTAACAGACTGGTTCTTTCCTGGGCTCCCTTTACTCAGGAGCTGGGTTTCCTTCTTCTGATTTTCTTGGAAATGATGGTACAATCTGGGATCCATTTGGCTTTTCTGAGTATACTGATATCTTCAGCTGACACCAGGCAATTCACAGCTTCCTGAAATGATTCTAAGATATCTCCTAAATTAAGATGATAAATGAAGAGTGATATTCCAGCCAGCATCAGTGGGTGCACACTGTTTTCCCTGCAAGGAGGCTCACTGAGCAGACCATCAGCAACCTCACAGCACCGGATCTATGTCCACCTCAGCATCTATAACCAGGGTGGGACTGGCAGTCAGATCGTCGGGACTTCATGTGGCATAGAGAAAAAAGGTATTTTTCTTGTAATCACTTTTAGCCTTCTTTCTTCAGATAATTCATCACTTGATGCGATGCAGCTAAATGCTGCATCGCATCAAGTGCGGAGGAGCTCTTCTGGTTTCCTATGCTGGATAGCAGGTAGAAAGTTTCCTCCTGATATATTCAGCCGAACTCTGTCTTGGAAGGTGTTTCACCTTCACTGCATAAAGTATCCAGTTTACTGGAGAGCAGATTCCCACACTGTGGACCTGCAGCCTTTAAATAAACAGAAAGTGCTGGCTGGCTGCTCTGGGAAGAAAAATACAAACTTGCAGTACTGAGTGCTGGAGAAATGGCAACGGTTTTGGGGTCTGGAGTCTCTGGGGTACAGCTTGCACGTATGCAGCATTCTGCTACCTTGTTATTTGCAGTTTACTTTTGCCAATACTTTCCTCTAATGTGAGAGTACTAATGTCTGCACAAGTTCAAGAAGATATTTTTGAGTGCTGGATCTGATGCCAGTCCCCATGCTCCCCATAAATTTCTGCTAGCCCTATAGCTCAATGGCTGTTAAGAAAAAAACTTGAAAAGCACAGGTGTACACACTGGACTTTTCCACCAAGAAGTCTGACCTATAGAATTAGAAACATCTCCAAAATATCCATGCAGGCTGGAGATGCAGGATAACCATATTCAAGTTCATGCACATTTAAACCTAGAGACTGTAGACCTTTCCAGAACTTGCTAAGTGAGAGCAGAGTCTGAATAATAGTTTGGCAGAGAGAATTACACAAAATACCACTTTCCCGCTGCTCTTGCCAGAGTCATTAATTTCATTTTCATCCACTTTCATCCAGCATAACAGGGAAAAAGTACATGAGAGTAGAGCAATAATGCTGGCAACCAAACTCTCTCTAGGACACATATCTTTTGGTGATCAGGATCTCCTCACCCCAATCTTACCTCCAGGGAATCATCAGCATTCACCATCCAGCAGTCTGTCCAGGTAGATGCTATCAAAAACCCAGTAGAGAAAAAAGCAAAAAAACAGCCCACATACTGGAGGAAAAACCTCATGCCAGCAGGTGCTCAGCACATCCAAGGGGGTTGAGAAGAACAGTGCCCAGCCCTTGTTCTTAAAGCTGGGGTAGAGGCGGACCCTCGGTGTCCCGTATCACTGCCACCCTCTTCCAGTGGCCATGAACAGCGGGAACTTCTCACTTCTGCAGATGCCAGTTAGTGATGGCTGCAGGAGCAATGCTCACCTGCAACAGGGACGGGAGGAGGGTCAGAGTGCCCACGGGAGCCGCTGCAGCCAATCCATCCTGCACAGTTAAAGCTCTTGTCATGCCTGGCTGAAGAGAAATGGGGTTGTGCAGAAGTGGCATGTAGGTAAATGGAGTCCTGGACTTGCAAGGAAAACAGATATCATTGCAGGTTTTGGCAAAGAAGGAATTAAAAAAGAATAAAACCTTGTTCTTCAGGGCAGAAGTTTTAAGCACTAAGGGACACACAGAAGAGCTCTCATGTGCACACACACGTTTATTCCTGTACATTGGTTCATGCCTTAGCAGTTAGCAACTATAAAGCGTCTTGGTGTAGATCCCAGGCCCTTTGGTTACCCTGTTGGTCTCTGATGCAGTGATGATCTAGTTCCATGCAGGAATGTCACTAGAAAGGGAAGGGAAAAGGTAGCAGTCATGGGCCTTCAGAGCCAACACCAACAACCATCCCAGCTCAGATATGGAGCTCTGTATTCTGCATTTAAGCCAAACCTAGATGCTTCTCATGCCCTGGACTTCAATTTCTTCATGGCCTGAGTCCAGCTTCCATGTGGGAATCTTGAACTTTTCAAGCCAGTGCCAGTTTGGGGGATTTTGGTTGGTCGGATTTTGCCTGCTCGCTTGCTGCCATTGCAACCTTCCTGTTTTCCTGCAGGAACCCCTGGGTGAGCAGGGCTCACACAGGCTGCTGGGGACAGAAGGACGGGGTCTCTGTAAGGAGGCTTCTCATTCAACACCTCCTCTCGCACAGCACTAAGAAACCTAGCAGGGCTCCAGGGCACCTTCCAGGAAAACCAAGGGGGAGCGGGACTAGAAATTCCACCCATCCAAAGGCACAAATGCACAGAAACCATCACATCCTCAGTGATCTTTATTTTTGAAAAGAGAAGCCATAAAAGACTGGAGACCTGCCTTTAGTGGGCAAGTCTTCAACACAGGGCTGAGGAGCAGATTCTTGCTCTGCTTTCAGCTCTGCTTACAGTCTGCTTTCCCAAACTGATGTTTGTCATCTCAGCTGTCACCTCCAGATGGAGCCAATGGGTACTGTTACAGAACCGCTCAAAGCTTGCTTTCTCTTCTCCGAGATTTCCCTCCAATTACAACAGGAATAAGAAGTTTATTGTTCTTACAATATATAACCCGTATAATTCCCATCATAACCTCATGAGGCAGTTTTACTGTCAGAGTTAACAATCTTTTGCCTTGATCCCGGGATCACTCTCTTCCTCAGAGGTCACACCACAGAAGAGGTCCTCAGCACATACTTTGGGAGACACTGGGTAGAGAACAAAAGTCCCAAGTCAAAAGGCCAGGGTCTGCAGGACTCTCTGCTGCTTTAGCTTTTCTGCTCTCTGTTTTCTAATTCCGTTTTAGAAGCTCACAGGGGAGGAACTTTTCTTCTTCCTTCTCTGCCAGATGCATGTCTTGATATGGTTATGCGGGTATGATGCTTTCTGCTGAGTTTTTTGGCATCCAAGTGTCTATGTAAGCCAAAAACACCCATGGAAAGCTGCCCGGTGGAAAAGGACCTGGGGGTGCTGGTTGAGAGCCAGCTGAACAAGAGCCAGCAGTGTGCCCAGGTGGCCAAGACGACCAACAGCATCCTGGCTTGTATCAGAAATAGTGTGACCAGCAGGAGTAGGGAAGTGATCATGCCCCTGTACTCGGCACTGGTGAGGCCGCACCTCGAGTACTGTGTTCAGTTTTGGGCCCCTCAGTACAAGAAGGACACTGAGGTGCTGGAGCGTGTCCAGAGAAGGGCAACGAAGCCGGTGAAGGGTCTAGAAAACAAGTCTTATGAGGAGCGGCTGAGGGAACTGGGGTTGTTTAGTTTGGAGAAGAGGAGGCAGAGGGGAGACCTCATCACTCGCTACAACTACCTGAAAGGAGGTTGTAGTGAAGCGGGTCTTGGACTCTTCTCCCAAGAAACTAGCGATAGGACGAGAGGCAATGGCCTCAAGGTGTGTCAGGGGAGGTTTCGACTGGACATCAGGAAGAATTTCTTTACCAAAAGAGTGGTCAAGCATTGGAACAGGCTGCCCAGAGAGGTGGTGGAGTCGTTAGCCCTGGAGGCGTTCAAAAAAGGTATAGACGTGGCACTCCAGGGCCTGGTTTAGGAGTCGTGGTGGTGTTAGTTGACGGTTGAACTTGATGATCTTAGAGGTCTTTTCCAACCTTAATGATTCTATGATGATCTTCACTTCATGGCTTTCTTTGACAAGGGTGGATTTGTGTTTCCAACAGTTCTGACCCACAGGGACAGGGCATTGGCCATGCAGGTCCCATAAAGCATAATGACTTTCATTAGCCACATAGATATAGATTGCACTGATATGAGACAGGTACTGATAATATGCATCATCTTCCTATGCTTGTCTTGCACTGTGTTAATTAACCTGTGGCTGCACCAGTTTTCAAAACAAGGTATCCTAGCCAGTTGTTGTTAGTAGTAACTCAGCAAAAGTGGTGTGGTGAGCTCAGAAAAGGCCTGGAAAATCTGAAAGAGCCTTCCACAAACAGAGTTAAGTCATTAGAGGCAGCAAGAGCAGAGTTTTACAGTAGCAGAGAATTAGCCAGCAAATGCATTATAGCCATATGGATCTGCCTGCCTTCTCATTCTGTCCTGCACCCAAATACAAGCCTGTTTCACAGAGGGTAAGCCCAGCTGGGGAGAATGGGGCCATTTTTCCTCATTTGGTGCATGGTGAAGGTGTGCCCAATACAAGCGTGACTGAGGTAGAAAGCAAAAAACTCCCAGGGGAACTGCAGGACCACAGTAATAGCCAGAGTGGTGTTTCTAAGCTTTTGTAATGGGCACATCATACTCTGTTCTTCCAGCTTAGCACATCAGATGTCCACGCATGTCAGCCCAAGGAGCAAATTCCACTAAGGGATGCAGGCAGCATGGCCAGGTGCCAGTGCTGCCTGTGCTTCGCTCCATCTCTCCATAGCTGTCACGGCAGTCCTGGCAAAGTCTTGTTTATTTTCCGCATGCCCAGCAATTTGTGTTGCTGTCCCAGCTCCATCCACCTCCCTGTGTTCACTCTCCCTGCAGGGCAGGGCAGGCGAGTGACCCTTCCTAGAGCAGGATGCCAGCGCTTCCCTGGCCGTGAGTCACCAGGGGACGGGAAGTGGCTTCACACCAGCAATTTGCATCTAGCTCAGGGCTCAGGAGCATCCTGGCCTCTGCAGCAGAGCAGGTCAGGATCCTCCAGTTTTCCCTGGTGTAAGACTGCTCCAGAGCATCCAATACAATGAAGATGGTTTGTGATTTTCACCTGTCAGAGAGGTCAATCCAATATCTGGTCCTTCTTTAGGTCCATGTCTCCAAACAGTCCCATGGAAACTGCTGAAGTTACTAGAAAGAATACAATATTCTTATTCAGTAGAAACTGGCAAGGTACATATTTAACACTCTTTATTTAAAACAAGTCGGCATCTTCGTGAAGCAAAGTCTGTAGCAGTTTCTCATCATACTCTGCTTTCCTAGCTTAGCAAAACAGATGTCACCTCAGCTTCAGAAAACAGGTCTTCCAAAATAACCTCCCAAGATGTCTTTGTATGGCCTAAAACCTGACTGACATGACTTAATGTAGCTTTCAAATGGATTTGTAGGGCTGTACTATATATGCTAACTGTATCTTATTCTCTTGGCTAACTTAACATTTACAGTACTTTGACACTAACAAAAGCATTAGGGTATCCTAACACTTAATTATCACAGGTTGGCCTTGCAGGACTCTTAAACTGCGGGGTAGCAATGCAGCATAACTTTGCTAATGTAACAGCCTTATCACCTCGACTACACACGCTCCCAGCCAAGAGACGAATGCACTATGGGTCGATTGCTTTTATTACTCATTAACACAAGGTGGTCTGTGCTCTCCATTAAAGCCAAGCCATTATGTTACAGAGAGCGATAGAAACTACTGCCAATCTTGGGAGGGTCATAGCTAGTTTTCATCCATCTACCTACAAAACCATTCTTGCAGCAACACCCCAATGAGGTTGTAGTTCCGTGAGCAAGGAAGGGTTGTGTCCTCCCTCTACTTCCACAGTGTCTAATATATAGTGTAGCAGAGGGCCTTGAGCAAGAGGGAAGTGGTGATGCTGCACATTAATGCATTAAATATGGACCTAACTGCAAGCAAGCAAGCAGTCAGCGAGGCGACTGTCATGTTCAGGGCCAGGGGCTTGCCCAACGGGCACGGCTCAGGAGCCAGAACTTTGGGAGGGGTTTCCCTAAGAGCTCTTCTGCTGCTGTGGAAGACCCCATGGGCTTGTCTGCCCAACCCTTCCCACTCCTCCCTCCTGGTTGTACCCCCTCCATTTTCCTGCTTCCTACACCACCATCCATGGCCGCTACATGTCTTCATTTCCAGAGCAGTGCTCCTTGGACATGAGATGTGTACACACATGAATTACAGAGCAGTGTGTGTCAGCTGTAACATACCACTCCAGCCATGCTCATATGGTCACAAAACCCTAGGAGTTAGCTTGGAGCTAGCATGGTAACCAGAAGGAAAACAACAAGACTTCTGAGCAACCTGTGACTTTTCAAGCAGGCAATATATAGGATTAAAAGAAAATAGGAAAGCAAAGGCATTTTCTAGTAGGTATGAGCTTAAAGGATCGGTAAGTAAAAACCCTGTGTGTGTGTCTCTGTGTGTGTATAGATACTATACACACAGGTATGATGCTTGCATACACTCCTTTAAAACAGTTTTTTCAATCACTCCAATGCAATAAATAATAAAATAAGCATTTCAATACAGTCTTTTCAGGCTCTCAAAGTACTGTGCAACTTCCCTTCAGTACAGTAAATTTTGTTTTATTGCTGCCTATGAAATCCCATACCTGAGAAACACATAATCTCAATGATGTATTACTAACCCCATTTTAGAGCTGGAGAAATCGAGGCACTGACTAAATGCTTTAGACCAAGAGCGAGGAGTCACAATCCCGCTCCTCTTTAACACCGGGGCAGCACTCTCTGCACGGGTGTGGTAAGATCCGTATCAGTGAAAACATGTGTGACCACTCGGGTTTCCTGAAAGCAGCCACCGAGAACACACAGTGCCGTCGCTGCATACCAGCTTCACGCAGGCGTGTATAGGCAGAGGAGCTGAGCAGTGGATTAGACACACCTTTTCTTGGCATGTCAGTAGTTCCAGGAAACAGCCCTCGTCCCCAAGCACCCTGGGGGCTGTTGATGCCCTGCCACATCCCGGCGGTGTCATCCTCACCCAAGCGTGTGTTTCCCAGGCTGAGCCTGAACTTTCACGTGCCCTGATGCAAAGGTGATAAAATGCGAGTGAAGCACAAGGTCTGTGCCACGAATAGCAATCGTGCAGGAAGGGAAGGGAGAGCAGGGTGAATATTTAGCTCTTTCCACTGTACCAGAGGAAAGAAAGGGAAGAAAGGTCCCGTGGTGGAAGGGGTTTGCATTGTGTCTGTGCTCTGGTGGCTGCCTCTCAGAAACCTGGCTCACTTTAGCCTAAGTGAGAGGGGCAGTCGTATGTGCGCTTCACCCTGCAGGCTCTCCTGGCTGAAATCCAGCCCCTCTTGTGACTCACTTCACAAGAAACATCCGCTTCAGACCTCTGTGTCCCTCGCTCCTATTCACCAACCTGCTTATCAGAGAGTGATGAAAGACCCTCTAGGAGACTCATTGAGGAGGGGATAAAAGTAACTACTGGGTTAGAAATGCAGTTTGGTAACAGGATGTTTGATCTGCTATAAAAAGGCAAGGAGGGCAAGAGCTGAGGCTCAGAGAAAACAGTTGCTGCTGTGATTCACAGCCCTTGAGCACGGGACAGTTTGGGGACCTGGTTAAGTGAGTGTGGGTCAGGTTTGAGTATGGGATCTGCAAGGAATTTCCCTGCAGAGCTCTGGGGCTGCTACTCTCTTAAAATCAGTGTCTGCCCACCTGCCCATCACCAGTCCCCTACCACACTCTCATTCCCTTCTGTTTAATACCCAGCATCCAAGCCACACATCGAACGCTGCCCAGAGCTGATGCAGAGTGACCCCCAGGTCTGCCCCCCGCAAGGTGCTGTACCTTCTGTGCACAGCCAGGCTCCAGCAAGGGGGACAGGCCAACTGCAAATGCCCTAAAGACTCCCATGAGGCCACCCCATCACTCCAGCCCTCTCCCTGCGTGGGCAGGGGACAGGGCAGGGATGCCTCTGCCCCTGCTGCTGAGCAAACTAGTGTGAGCAGAGCCCCTCATGGCTCACATACACTCCGTCATCCTCTGCCTTCACCTTGCAGCCAAGGTGTGCTGTAGGCTGGAGGATAAAGCCATGGAGGAAGAGGAGGGAGGAAGGGAAAGGACAGCCTAATCCTTGACAGAAACTCCCTGAGGAATGGGGAGACATGGGCAGAACTGCAGTCCCAGCCCTGGGACAGGAGACAACAGCGGGTGACTCCAGCCTCCAGTGCTCATCTCGCCCAAGGCATTTACATAGGGAGTGTCTTCAGAGGCCTCCTCTCCTCTTCTCTCTCCTGCCCTGTCCTCTCCCCCGTATCAGACTCTCTCTGTGCACTAGGAGAGGAGAAGAGAGCATAGCATGTCCTTTCCCTCTTTCTCCTATTCTGTCCCTAATCTGCCCCGGTGGTCGTGGTTCACATAGGGCTCAGTTTCCCCTTCTGTTCTTTACAGACATGTGCTGTTCCTCATCTAAGCTCTCCCAAAGGAGAC
Source organism: Fregata magnificens (assembly GCA_013389945.1). Lineage (NCBI taxonomy): Eukaryota > Metazoa > Chordata > Aves > Suliformes > Fregatidae > Fregata > Fregata magnificens. Next base: position 180,404 of record WAAD01026224.1, read on the forward strand.
CATCCCCCCGCCTGCTTCTGGCTTAGCTTTGTTCGCGCCTTCTTTGTCAACAGCACAGGGTGTGGGCTCACCCAAGTGCTCCCGAATCACCCATCAGCAAAGCCTCTGTGTACATCAGGCTTAAGGAAGAGTTTTCATGAGCTGTTTTCACACAGCTGTGAGAGAAACACCTCCAGCCTCTGGCCTCCACCCAGATAACTCGGGTTTTAAACTCCCTTTAGGCATTGAAATATGACCTTGGGTTGCCAATGTGCTCTCCCAGTCCTAATGATACAGGATGTGTTAGAAAGTCCAGGGGAGAAGCTCCTTCCCTCCTCCTCTGCCTTGCACACACGTGCATGCACAAGCTTTGCTTCCAGTGAAGACAGGTCTTGCACTTAGCAAAGGATTTTAAAGAGTTTCATTCCCGTGTAGGCACTAGAATAACTGGCCACATTTAAAGACTTCTTTAAATGTTTGACCCTGCTCCCCACTGGAAAATCCAGCCATGTGTGTCACAGCAGCAGCCACCCAGTGCTTCAGAAATACCTGGCTCTGATTTCAGTGTCTTAAAGGGGACTGAAGCATATTGAATATCAATACTTGCAAGTCCCATCCTACTGCTCCTCTCACTTTCCAGAGACAACTACTTGTTGGAGGATGGTTGTACAGGGTCAGCATATCTGTAAGGATGCTGAGCAATTGTTCACCAGTTCTGGCCTGTCATAAGATTTTCTACAGCACAGTAATCTGTATATCTTGAATTGTTCCAATATCCAAGTACATCCCAAATAGGTTAGGTCTTGTGGATCCCCAGAGGAATTCCTAGCAATATGTGGAAAGGACTAAGTTCAGGAACGCCGAAAAAGACCTGAAACCTCATCTCCTAGCCTTTACATTGCCCCTGAACAGTCTGATCTACAAATCTTGCAGCAGTTTATGGCAGAGCCTTTCTAGGAAGGACACTGGATCACTTTATCTTCCCAGCACTGATTATCATCTGACATGTCACAAAGGCTGAGGAAATGGATAGAGGTTGTGGTCCAGGCACAAAAAGGTGAGACATAGCCATACCCTGGGATCGGAATCTTTGAGTAATCTCTAAAATGCTGAATACATCCTGGGCTTTTCCTTGACATGAAGGTTGCCCCAAAACCAGACTCACAGGTACTTGATCTTGATGGCTAAGTTGCTCACTGGGTGAGCAACATAAATGGTGGTAACTCTGGCTTCATGAAGGTAACTCTGCCTTCAGTATTGGCTTAACAGCAGTTCCTGTGGAGGATTTCAGATCTAGTCATTAGGCATCTTCTCTTCTTCCTCCTTCTATCTGTTTGTTACATCATTCCAATGCCCCCTCCTTCCTTCATCTGATTTCAGGAAGAACAACCTGAGGTTCTTCCAAAAAGGAAAATTTTTCAGTGGTGATCCTGAGGGTGATCAGATTCTTGCCAGTCTCAGGAAATTCATTCCATAACTCGGTCATCAAGCTCATACATGAGCACAGACACCACCCATCACCGAGTCCCTGGCGGAGACTTAGTGAGATATGGGTAGAAATGTGATCCCTGCTATAACTGGTCCCTGGAGGATCAGGACCAAGACCTTGCAGGCATCAGGAATGTGGTGAGCGCAAACAGGATGGCTGGATGCCAAGGGTTAGGTCTTCACAGAGCCCATTTCCTGGAGGATCTGAGAGATGTTTTCCTAATTGCACTTAGAAAACTCTTCCATGGATGGTATCAGGGATGAATTTTATCTCGTCAGGGCCTTGGTGCACATCTCTTATGGCTCATGCACTGAGTATGACACTCGCACACACACATGGATCTGCCTCCCTCTCCCTCTCAGTCAGGCCTGGGTCTCACTTATTCTCATTGCTCCCCCTCTCCTGCCCTGGGACTCTGACACCAGACCCTTGTGGCACATGATGGGGAAAGTGGCCACACTTTGTGGCTGACCCTTCCAACAAGGCACACTCTCCACCTGCCACTTTGCTGTTGAGCCTCTTCCCTACATGCCCCACCACACCTGCCCCGACAGGTGTCCCCTAATCATCTGACACCATGGTTAGCTTCATACATTTTGAGAAAGATATTTGTTGATGATATGACATAGAGCTACCTTCTATCGACAGCATCCAGAAGCAAGTTTAATAACTCCCTGCTCTTCCCACCGTTATCTCTCTAGTACTGTGAAACTCATTGTTTCCATTAATTTGATTGCATCTGACTTTTTTTTTCTATCTGGCCTCTGGTACAGAATGTCCAGTGAAAGAACAATCCTAAAATAGAAAAATTGAAAGCAAAATAAATCCTACCGTATGGGTCAAATCTTTTGGCCTCCATGGGATGGGTTTCGTGCCGTGGAATTTCTATCAGAGCTTCCAGTATTGCTTTGGAAAAACAACACGTGAGTGGCCAAATGCAGGACCACCTTTTTTTCTTCAGCAGCTTGCTGCCTTGCACAGACAAGCCCGGAGATCTGAGAGCTGTGGGTAATGACACACACGGTGCAGCTTTATACAGGCCAAAACCACTTGTTTACAGACAGGAATGATTTCAGTGTTTTGGGGCATTCTGAGGGATAGTCTCGGGCCTTGTGGCCATTTGTGGGTTGCTGATTCAGGAGAGAAGGAAAAACAAAGGCAACAGGTGAAAACCGAGAAGCTGGGGAGGAGACACGATCCCTTGCAGAGCCCTCACCAGAGGGTGGTTTGGAGGAAAAGCCAGGAGTTCAGCCAGCCTCCAGCCTCATGCAACTTCAGTGTGTTACATATAAGCACATTTTAACTAGAGCCAGATGAAATCCATCATGTGAAGAGCAGAGTGAAACTACTCCCAAAACTGTAGCTTTATTACAGCCGGTGAGGAAACATGAATGTTTGAAAGACTGCAAGAAGAGGGTTGATTATTAGCTTGGTTTATCTCCAACAGATTACGAATTCCAGGTCATGTCTGCTGACCAAACACAGAGAAGATTACGGTGTTTCTGACCCCCAACATTTGAGAAGGAATAATTCATACAGTCCATTTTAAATCCAATTTTCACAATATATTCCCTGTCTGAGGTCAGTATCAAATAAGTCCAGTCAGTCCCTCTAAATGATGCTGCCTCCATCAACCACAAATTTCAATTCCAAAGAGGAAATCTGAACTTTCCTCCTGGAAATGGAGTTTTCAATCCAGGTGTGCAGGGAAAAGCTCCAGTTTTGGTGCTATTTACTATCCTGTTGCCTTTTAGGCAATGAGTCATTTGGAGCAGGTCTTCTCCAACAACCTTTTTTAAAACTTTGTACTGAATGGCAGTCCTGCAATAGTGAGCAGCTGATGAAGGGTTAAGCTCGCTTTGTGCTGCTGTGCTCTGCAGCCCTGCAAGCTGTGATCTTTGGCTGCTTCAGCTGCTACTATGGTCAAACACAACGTCTGCCCCTCGCTGCAGACTGGGTTGGACACAATCCCTGACTCATCCCAGGGAAGGTTTGCAGCCGTCTTAGATCCTCCTGACATCTGGGCAAAGACATCTGGGTGCTGCCTGCAAAACAGTGCTTGGAGCTAAGGTTCAGCAGGGGTGTTCCTCCTGGACGGATGGGGGAGTAAGTGGGAGAGAGAGAAGCAAAAGCAGCCTGCAGATAAACAACAAAGTAATTTTAAGGTTTTTTTCTAGACAATGTAAACCAGAGCTAAATGCATGTGGTCCCAGCAATCTGCCCTTTTTTCCCAGAACCTTGGGGACATCAAATGAAACAGCAAGTCATAAGGTTCAAAAGAAACAAGCTGTTGTACTTTCCTGTGAAACACAGAGTTAACCTGCAAAACTCCTTGCTGCAGGATGCAGCAAGTGCCAGAAGTTTCAAAAAACAAACAGCCAAATTTATGGAGAAAAAATCCAGTGAGCAAAATTAAAGTTAAAAGTACTGGTACTGGCTCAGGACATATTCAGGGTGGGCTGCAACGCATTTTGGGTTAGTGTCACTATGTGCTTGTGTTATTCCCTGGCTCTACAACTGGCTGCCGCCAGAAACAGCGGGCTGGGCTGACGTTGTCTGGCCATTCCCTTTTTCTGCTCCAGATGTGGAGCTTGTGTCTTCACTCTGAAACCAGGATCGTGCAGCTGTGCCTGCTCTGCACACCTGCCTCTGCTTATAATAACTTGTAACCAGAATGAGATGTTTCCCCCTAATACATCAGTCTTAGCTCAAGGATTAATTCAGGGCAGCCCAGAGGCCAGCATTAGGGGATGCTACGACAGAGGATCACACGCAATCCCATGCTCTCCAAACACATTTATTGCACAGTGAGACCTTCCCCAAGAAATGTTTGAGAGAAGAGGTAACCAGGCTGCTCACCTGCAAGTCCTGGCAAGCGTTAAAAGCTTGGTTTTGCCAGAAAAGGAAACAGGTATCGTTTACTACCCACAGAGCACAAATCTCTGGTGAGTATGGAGGTGAGGTTGCTTGTCTGAGTAACAACAGCCAAAGGAGCGACATGACCAAGGTGTTAAGCATTTGCTCAGTGCAGCAAGGACTGTTGCACGAGGACAATCTCTATGAATAATTAGAGGAGTCTGTCTACCTGCAGACTGAAACATCCCAGTTTGATTTCAGTAACTGTCTGTAGACATGCCTCTTCTCACTTCATCTTGCTTTTGTAAAGGGCAAAAAATGAAGACTCACATGTTTACTTAAGAACAGGCCAGTCACTAAGGACTGTCAGTACTGGAGTACCTTTAGCCTAGAGAATACAGAGGAGATTGCAACACCTCGGATAAACCCAGGCCTTTCAGCTGAGGTTAATGATGTGAAGGAATGGTATTTTCCCAAAAGTCAGGTAGAAAAAATAGGCAAAAATAGAGTGAAAACTCTCTGGGACTTCCAGTGAAAAAAGAATCTTAGGCAGAGGAGGAAAGGCAGTAATTATTGAGTAAAGAGGGAGTTTATTTTGCCCATTGAACCAGTGCAGAAAATCATCTAAAGAAAAGAAAGAAGGTATTTCATGTCTCAAAGAAAGGAAGGAAGTCCAGAATAGGAGACTTGATGATCTTAGGGATGCTGTAAAATTCTCAGCAAATTCCAGAGCACTGAGAACACTGATGAGTGATGAAGGGGAAAAGCGGAGTTTCAGTGTTTATCTTGCTCTGTAAATTCCTTGTGATGTCCACAGAAAGATTTGCTGGGGTTTGAAATCTTTCATGAAACGTGAGTAATAGTATCAAATTCAAATTGTCCCTAGAAAGCAAAATATAAATTGGGTGTTCATGAAGCTGGGACTCCAGGCATGAGGTGTTTATATGGGTTGTCAAGGGTGTTCAATGGTCAAAGAGACATGAACAACTTGTCTACAAGCTCTCACTTCCACAAAGCAAGATGCAGACACAGAACTTGTGCCTAGGAAGTGCGCACAAAGGCACAGGGAAGAGCCTGTGCTGCAGCCTACGTGGACTATGGGAGGTCCAAGAGCACATGGGTGTATCTCAGTATTGCCTTTCATCAGCTTTGTTTGACCCAAGGCCACGCTGTCATGCATTCACCCAGTAACACAGCCCAGTGCAGCACCCATCAGGGACAGCGGAGCAATGGGATGGCTGCACAGCCCCTCAGGAACATACCCTAAGCCCAGCTTTTCCCAAGTACAGGGTGTGCATGATCTGCAGTCCTTGCAAGAGCCAGCAGCATGATCAGAGTGCTACATCATACAGCACATGCCTGCATACCTGCTACATGCATCTCCTCAAGACCACTCTTGATGTCCCTCCTAGTGCAAGTGCAGTCAGATTGTTGCCACCCAGGACTCCTCCCTGCACTTTCTTAGAAGATTCAGTAGAAAGCCCAAGTCCTTCCTACACAAAACACCTCTGTTCCCCCTCCTGGCTGCTCAGAGCCTGTAGCAAAAGGATCTAAATCTGCTAAAAGCATCTTTGGTACTTGTACCCCTGTCCAGAGCTGACCTCACACTGCAAGAATCAGCAAGGAGCTGCCTGATCTGTCTGGGGGGTGGCAGGAGGGTCAAGAGAGGGGTGAGTCAGTTCAGCACTCTGAAGGACCTGGGAACACTGCACATTCCTTTGCAGATGCACATTATCAGACTGATATGACTACCCAGACATCAATGATCAAATCCAGACACTCCTAACCCTGCTCTCCTCAGGTTCACGTGGATTTCTGCCCTGCCTCTTCCTCGGGCAAGCAGTTGTTCCTCCCAGGGACCAGGTCCAACAGCCAGCACCACCCTGGTTTCTCTACTCCCTGTAGTAGAGTTCTTGATGAATAGGCAGAGAGATGCATCTACTTTGTTATCTCTGCATTGCCAAAGAAAACTTTGCTGCTTTCCTCTTCTTCACTTCCAAAGCTATAAAACTGGGGCCCACAGAGACCCAGGAAAACTCTTTCTTCAGCTGCAGATTCACAGCTCCCTAATTCTTTTGCAAGTGAAAAAGGACACGACTAGAAAAGTTTGCTATCAGGTAACTAGGATGGATTTCGTCACACCTGTGCTGCTGCCCGGATGTTGGGGACTGACAGCTGCAAGTGTTTTCAGAGCAAACCAGCCTTGCTTTGTCTCTGCCCGGTGTGGCGAGATTGCAGTTGCTTTTCTCCCCTTTGACCCCCGCCCCCCCCGGGCATTGCACAGGACTGGTCAGGTAATCACGAGTCTGTTTGCAAATCTCAGGAAGCAGCTTCAGCAAAATCTCCTAAGTCATCAGAATGCAGCAAACCACGGTGTCAAAACAATACAACCCCATCCCTACCTCCAGCAGGACCTTTATCAGTAATTATCACCTGTTTATCTCAGAGCCTGGGATTACAGCAGGTCCAGGCTGGACGTTCCCTCTATCCAGCCCGTGGTGAAGGCAGGCAGCACCACCCAGACCATGCCATATGCTCCCCGGGCCCTCTGAAGGAGACAGTATTTCCTCACTCTGCCTATTCTGAGTCCGGATCTGTCAATATTCAAATATTCACGTAGGAGAAAGGGAAACTATAGTAACCGGGCAAATACACGCCCAAGAAAGAGGACACTCCTTCCTGGTCTGTAATCCCCTGGTTCAATAAACCTTAGTAAATCACTGAAGCATTCAAAAATCGAAATTTCTCCTTTAAGAGAGACCTAGTAATGCAAAGATGTACAGCACATTGCCCTTATTAAAATGGTAGATTCAAAAGTTTGGATTTAGGGTCCTGGCAGCATTTGTACCTGGATGATGAGTGTTTGCTCAGCTGCCTCTTGGAAAGCCCTTTAAAATCATGGTACAGATAATTTCCATGGCTTCTCTATTGCTTCCTCTGCAGCAGTTTATTCCCACGTGTGCTGCGTGCCCGGGGAGCTGGGCAGTGAGTCTGTCAGGTGGGAAATGCCCCCCTGCCCTTGCCTTGCAGTGGCGGCACTGGGGTGGGCTGGGGAAGGTGGGACCCGCAGGCACAGCCCGCTCTCCACCTTTCCTGTCGGATGCGCTTGCTCAGGGAGGGTGTCTTCACCGACAAGGGAAGTTTATAGCTCCGGCTGTCAAAGGACAGCAACAGGCAGCAAGACCAAGGAAGGTGAGTGTGGGTTCATGCTCTCAGGGCCCCCAGCTCTAGAAGCGGGGAGACCACGAGCCCAACCAGAGCACCCTTTGGAGGTGCCAAAACCTCCACGGGTGCCGAAGCATCCCCTGGCACGCCCCGTAGGGGACAGAAAGGAGTCCCACCAGCCGTTTCTCCAGAGGCAGTGAGGGGGAGGGTGGGCCCCAGGGGCTGTGGGTCGGGGCGAAACCCTGAAGGAAGGG
>WAAD01026224.1:188213-243359 GCA_013389945.1 Fregata magnificens
GCTCCCCTCGCAGAGACCCTCCGCCGGCGCGGAGCAGCGCCCCCCGCTCCCCCCGGCCCGGCTCCGCGCAGACATGGCCAGCGGGGGGCTGCAGCTCCTGGGCTTCGTGCTGGCCTTCCTGGGCTGGATCGGCATCATCATCAGCACCGCCATGCCCCAGTGGAAGATGGCATCCTACGCGGGGGACAACATCGTCACGGCCCAGGCGCTCTACGAGGGGCTGTGGATGTCGTGCGCCATGCAGAGCACGGGGCAGATCCAGTGCAAGGTGTACGACTCGCTGCTCAAGCTGGAGAGTAAGTCGGGGCTGGGGGGTGCGGGTGTTGGAGTGGCCGTCTGGTTGGGGTTGGGGGTCTCCGTCCCACCGGGGTTATCCCCTCCGCCCCAATGCCTCTCGGGTCGGGGCTGAGCGTACCGGTCCCGTAGGGTCATTACCCACACGCCGCTGCCGGTCGTGTCGCGGCTCGGGCTGAAGTGCTGGGATTGGGGGTGCCAGTCCTGTTGCCCCCCGCCTCGCCCAGTGCCTGTCCCGCTGGGGGTGCCGGCGCCGTCGGGTCTCAAGGTCTCTGTGCCGTTGGAGCTATGCCGCCTGTCCCTTCGGGGTTGAAGGTGTAGGGCTCCAGGTCACCCATCGTCCCGTCGGAGCTCAGATGTGTGTCTCTCGGTGTTCCCCCTGTGCTCTCCCCGCCGGGGCTGAGGGTGACCCCCCCGGTGTCCTTCGGGGCAGCTGGGGCTCTGCGGCGTCTGCTGAGCGCTTCCCGCGGCGGTGCTGCCCCCCCGGGCGGGGGGGGCTCGGCGGGGCAGCACCGGGGGGGGCCGGAGCCATCCCGCAGCGCCCTGTCCGCACGCCGGGTGCCCGCCCCCCAGAAAAACGTCCCGGGAGGGAAGGGTCAGAGCCTCCACGTGTGTTCGGGAAAGCGCCGTGAGTACGAACAAGAGCTTTCGGCTGTAGAAGTTCAGACAGGGATTGCCTTCGTTGGGCTCAGCAGGAAGCAAAGTTCATCAGCGGTGCCGAAGTGGTCTTTTCGAGCACGGATCCTTTTCTTTTTGCGTTTGACTGTTTTGGTCTTTTGTTTTCTGGGAAAGTCGCTGCTACTCCCGTGGGGCTTTTAAGCTGGCAGGTGAGCTAGACTCCAGTCCAGGTAGCACTGCCTGTAGTTTTTGGGCAGACCAGTACATCAAGGTAATATCTAGGTCTTTTACCATGTCCTGGGATGGCGAAGCCATCTCGTGCATGCAGGAACTGCAGCCTGCTTGCTGGCGTGTCACTCGGGGCGGTCACGCCGAGCTGGAGCCCCAGTGAGGACTGTTTCTAGAGCGCTGGAGCATGTAACTGATGCTCACACCCAAAGGGGTTAAAACAAAAAAAAAATTATCCTTTCTCAATATCCCTCCCCTCATCCCGAGTCCAGGAGTGTCCTGGAACACCTTCATCCCTCTCCCTCCCTAATTAATAAAATAATTACCACCTTGGTCACCTCTTTCCCAAAGGAGTAATGGGCAGGCAGTTTCACATAAACCGGGGACCACTGGGAGTATCCCCGAGTTAGATTGCCACCAGCCCTTCCTGTGTGTGTCACGCAGTGAAGCCGGACACTCCGGGCCCCACCTTCATTGCTGGCCTACATCAATCACTCCTGCTCCCTTGCCCCGAACACCCGTGGGCCCTGCAGCTGGTAGAGGCGCAAATGAGTCCCTTCAGGAGTGCGGTGCACCCACTTAGCACTAACAGGGGTGCAGGGCTGTGGATAATCAGGGCTGGGCTAAGCACACAGTCCGGGGTGGTTTGAATAGTAATTATGCATAAGCTCAGCTTCAAGCCTCTTATCTCGCACTGGGGTTGGGGGGGTGAAGATGCCAGCAGGGCTGAAGAATCTCCAGCCACCCCCTGGATGGGTTGCGAAAGGTAAACTTGCCTCGGGGACTGTGTGGCTGCAGCCCATTGTGCTGTAAATGAGACCTGCCCGCAGAATCAGATGCGGAGCCTGGCTTGAACGGACTCCTAAAAACCTGCCCCAGGACCTCCAGACCTGCCCCATTCATGGCTGAGTGCTGAAAACCAGCTGCTCCCCTCACCTTTGTCCTGCAAACAATAAGGGCTCTTCTCTTCCCCGGCTACGGGGGAGGGAGGTGTGAGGTGCCAGGGACCGAGGCTGAGCTATTAGTGGCCTTTTGTGCTCCTACAGAGCTCCTGGCCCCGCAGGGCATGCTTGCCTGAAAATTCCCAGGAAGTCCAAGAAATATGGAAATAGCGGGGGATTTTTTCCTCGTTGGGAAAACCGGTGAGGGCTGGCTAAAGGACTGCTTGTTCCTTCGGTTCCCCAGCTTGCTTAGGTTGCTGCCTTTCCCCGCATGAAAGTAGATCGTGCCTAGGGACAGACACCTTCTTTGCTGTTTTCCCTGCCTGGTCTCCCTTCAAGGTCTTGCAGCCACATAGGCTTGGGCAGGGATCGGCAAGTGCTGTTTTGGGTGGAGGTGTGAAAACTGCCCATTTACACCCAATTCAACAGCTGCACCCTGGGACAGGTGCAGCTGTGCAGTAAGAGCTCCCTTACTGCATTCATTTGTCATGGTGAAGGTGGTACAGCTATGTGGGCGGAAAAACTACTTCTGCCTGGCCACGCTTTCCTGCCAGAGCTTCACATGCCCTGAATGCTCTGAGCCACATGTCAGAGCCTCATGCACTGAGGGGAGAGGCTCAGATCGTAATTACTATGTCCTCGCAGAAAAGACCGAGTCTCCTCACACCTGCGGTAATTCATGGTTGTGGGAATGCTGGAAAGCTTTGCCAGCAAGCTTTTGGCTATCTGGTAGCTATTGCCATTCCTCTAGATGTGTCAGTGTTTGGCTGCTTGGAGTGATGCTGCATGTCAGAGATGGGGCTGGCACAAGCTGATGAGCACTATTAGCCAACTGAGGGGCCTCCAGCTTCCCGTGTGGCCACACTGCTGGAGTGCACCCATGCTGGCACTTCTCCCGCAGCTGCGTTCAGCTGAGGGCTTAGGTCAGTGCTCCTATTCAGGCAACAGAAAGGCTGCATTTTGCTGGCTTACGTGAAAAGCAGTGCGTGGCTACATGCAGACATAGAGGCAACAAAAGCCACCCTTGCAACAAGGCTTTGTTGCACAGCCTCAGCATTGTTCTTGTAGCCCTCCAGCATCGTCCATGGAGCTTAGCTCAGCTTTGTGCTCCTCCGGGGGATGGTCTCAGACAGGAGGGAGAAGGGGTCCTGGTACCTGTCTCTGGAAGCTTTCAGCCCTACCTAACCACACTCTCCTGTTCAGAGCAGAGGTTGTTCTGGGTCCTGTCTAAGCTGTTTTAGCTGAAGATACTCATCGCCCTGTTTGGTTTTGCTGGGAGAGGTTCTGTGCTTGAGACAAGCTGAGACTCATCTACCACTTCATCATCAAACCTAGTACATCCACAATGAGCCTTTGTGCCCTAGCCCAGAAAATAAACAAGGGTTTGGATGCCCCCTGGGTCAAACAGCATCACTGAAATGTGAAAGCTTCCCTCCTACATCTTTAACACCCCAGCTGAGCCTGTTCCAGGAGCTGGGGAAGAGGATGGGTGGGGGGGAAGGAAGGGTTCATGCTCAGGTTACTGCTGCTCTCTTGTGGTGGTGGGGGAGTTATGAGGGTGGCCCAGGGAGGGACAAAACTATAGCAGGAGGGACAAATGTGTCCAAATAGTTGGTCAGCTCTCTCCATCTTTAGATCTGGAGTAAGCAGGTAGAACCTGCTTGTATCTGTGCTTTCATGTGGGCTAAGGGTTAATTTGCTCCGATGTTTCTCAATCCCTGTTCCTTCCTCATGAAAAATCATGATCAAGTGATAAAGCAGTCTCACTTGTGCTGCACTTTGAGAAGGTAGAGGGTTACTTGGAATGCCACCAAGGCTGTTCCTGTGCAGAGCCCTGTTGTGTCTGCAAGAGAGGATGGGAGACTGTTGCAATACATTGGCTTTATTGCTCTACAAGCAGCTTTCTAAGCAGCTTTAGTAGCGAGTGTTACTAAATCCCTTGGTAAGGGAATTTCCAGGCCTTGTGGGAAAACAGGCTGCCCAGGTCTTCTCTGACCAGGAATCTGGAAATGGTGGTACTATGTGTTGCCTGTCTTACCAGCAAGCTTTCTCTGCTGTTTGAGTGACTGCAGGAGGGCATTGAACCTTATTTGCTTTGGCATAGGAAGAGTACAAGGCCACTGTCACCTACTGAACTTGCGTCTTTTGCATCAGACACACAGTGAGGACTTTGCTTCCCAGCCTTCCCATTTTTGCAAGATACATGACCCTGTCTGAGTTTGTGTGCTGCCTGGATTCCTCCGTTTAGTCTTCTAGACTTGTGGGGAGGTGCTTTTGAAGGAGTCCATACTGGAATATCTGATGGCAATGGGTGTGCAGGGTCTTTGCGGGGGCTGGTAAGGGGGTTGAAAGCCTCCAAGCCATTAGCAGGCTTTTGGGTCCAGCCAGAATGACTGCAAAGTGTGAGAGATGTTTGATGGCTACCTCTGAAGCTGTTACTGCTTGCTCAGATCTTCATTCCCTTGCCTGCTGCACACAAGTAACTTTTACATGCTGGCAGGGCAGAACAGCAGGGTCTCAGATCCCACTTCTTCAAGGAGATTGAGCTTTCATGAAACCCCAGTGGAAAGGCTTTGAAGGCTGCTGACTTCTCTTGGAGGTGGATGGTGTAACATGCTTCCTACACTACAGGGATGCTTGTAACTCATGGGTAACTTCCCTTGCAGAGATTAGAGGGGACTGTACAGCATCTGTTTCACCTGTATTCTGTCATCACTTGGTTGTGTGGAGGCCCATAGGAAGAGAAGAAAAAGTCCATAGTTTAAATACAAACAAGGCAGTCAATGAGCATCCCTATCGGAATGAGGATCCCTATCAGAAAATAATCTGCACACAGAGCTATTACAGCAATTTTGCATTACAGACAGGCATTACAAAAATCCCATGGCACTTGCCCAACAGCCTTTCTATAATGTAGATGATATACACAGAATAAATAAGGAAATGTGATGACAGAAAAATAACCTCAAACATATGCTGCTGAAGTCCTTTTTTTTTTTTTTTTTAATAACTAAGCAGTTGCCAGCAATTACTTCTGTGTCAGGTAATGATAGTTGTGGGAAGGAAAAAGTCTTACCTAGGCTTCAGATAAACTGCATCATGTAGTTTGTGTCCAAACCCACCAACAATAAATCAGAGTTATTTGTTAGTATGTTTTAAAAACAGTGAGTTTCATTATGTGAAACAGGTGTGAGTCACTATGTCATTTTTATGGACTTACACAGTATTTTATGGCTTGCAGAGTTCACATTTGTTACTAACCTTCCTCAGTAGCTTTAAGCCTCTGTCCTTCAGTACTTGCTGGTTTCTTGCTATAGGGTTTTCAGGCCAGATGTCTCATTACTAACCAGCAATAAAAAGGGTTGGCTTCCGAGTCAATAGTGGTTTATATTGACAAAATACTGTTGCCATCTGGCAGCTGTTGTTGGGTGCCAGGCCAGTTTGTCTTGCCTTGTGCAGGACTGTTTTTTTTCCCCAAGGACTCCTGAGACTGCCTGGGCTTTCTGACAGCCGTGGTGTACGGCGTGGGAGGCTACAAGCATTGTGCTACCTGTTCCTGACAGTTGCAGCAGCAAAGAGTGTGGGGGAAATCCTGTTTGTCTCTAATATGATAGAAGTTGTAAAGTTAAATTGCTGTAGAGTACTGCTGCTTGTTGTCGGTAGGCAGTCCTGTTTAGCAGGTTAAGACAATATTATATCATTTGGGACTTTTAAAGCACCTGGAAAGGCCTGTGTGAACAACAGAGCTAATATTAAACTAGCTTTCTCAGCCTCTGGATGTGCAGCTTCCATTGACAACGCGGTTGTTAATATGTACATAATAACTAATAGCTTGTATGATGATTAACTGCAGCCAACGTATTGCACACATTGCAAAAGTGGTAGGAAGACAAAAGTGCTGCCTCCCAGAACGTGCTATGAGCACAGGACAGCCAGGCCAGGCAGAGGCGAGGACTGTTGGCTAATAAAGTCGCGTCACATTAAAACTTCTTGGGATAAAGGGACAGTCTGTTCTGCAAATGCTCCAACCTGTTCTGTCCAACTCCAAGTTTCCTAAATGCCTCTGTCCTTTTATGCCATGGATAAGAGGTGTGAGGACACCAGGAGATGTCCCTCCCAGGTCGTCTGCTGAAAGCAGGCAGCCCTGGGAAATGTTCACAATGCTGCTTTTTGTTTGGCTGCTTCTGCAAAGCTGTTGTGGCATGCATCCAGTTAATACTGGTACATCTTGAGATTTTAGCAGGTTTCATAGCTAGGTCTTCTGAGGTCATAGTCTTTCAAGCATCTTCCTGTGTTTGTCCCTTAGTACTGTGTTTGAAGGTGAGAGGTCCCTTCCTACTGTTATCTCAAACAACTAGAGAACTAGTTATAACACTTCATATTTTCAGCCTCATGAAAGAACTCTTTCAAAACCCTCTCCTATAGACTAATTTCTTCTGCAGCAAGACTAAGCCCAACTTACTGTAGACTTGATGAAACAGATTTGGTACCTCTGCAGAAAATGTCCTTTCCCATGCAAAGTATGAACTAGCATTCAGCCATTGGCCTCTCTGGAGCTGCTGCTGTAATGCACAATTTAGCCTTAAATGTATGGCAGCTGAATTGGTTGTCTGGGTGGTAACCTGTCAGCTGAAGTCTTTCTAAAAATTGGCACAACTTTTGCAAGCTAGAAATTATTTTTAGAGAGTAATCTCTGACATTGGAGATAAATCACTTAAAAATGTGTTTGGATACTACTGTTGTGATTTATGCTAGAGTGATATATGGCTTTGTAAATGGGTTTATGCAATCAATGCAGCAGGTGGGTTTTGATTAACACCTGTGTGGTGTGGAGGTGTCACCCTTCCCCTTTGAAGGAAGTGAGAGATGACATTTAGCCAAGCTGATTGTGGGATTTTTCCCAAGAAAGCCAAGACTCTCTTACTACAAAAGCATGTCCCTTCCTATTGCTCTGAATATTGCCTTTTTATTGTATTGTTTTTAACTGGTTTCATAATCTATTTACAGAACAAAAGGTTGTGTATATAGAGGCTGGTCCAGATCTGTTTTAAAGCAGAACTAGAGCCTGATAGTCTGTTGTTGGTGTGGGTCACAAGAATTTTCCTGCACAAGCAGTGCTGTGAGGCAAAGTGCAGTAAGGAAGCTGCAGAGGATAGGTGTGTGGCTGTGCTACCCTCCTGGCCAGTATCAGATTTGAACTCCTGTCTGTTTCAGGTTGAACCAAAGAGCCCATTGTTGTAGCACAGACTCTGATGGGTTCACCATACCAGTGCTGAGTGTTAACTGATGAGTTTGCAGGTGCTCTGTTGCAGGCTTAAATCTTGCAGCTGCAGTTGTCCAAGCTTGAAGTGCTTTGCAGAGCTCTAGCAGAATGCAGTCAGTGTGCTTTCTGAGGGGTGAGCTCCAGGCTCGGGGACAGATTCTGGTGATCCTCTGCTGAAACTGTACATGTGTCACTGCTAGATAACATTCTGTGTCAGGGGACACTTTTGCCTTGGTTACAGCATGCTCCTGGGAGCTTGTTCCTTTGATTAACCAGCCCTGCTTGTCTCCAGATCTTAACAGGACGGTATTTTAAAATCCATGCTGTTCAAACAAACCTGATTTGCCAGGCAATAAAGCTCAGGCTCTTATTTCACTGCTATTCAGGTGTTTTGTCACCTGAGGTTTTTTCAGTGATGACTTAATTTATATTGTTATTTTATTTGTCTGTTGATATTGAGAAATTGAATTCAGTAGCTCATGTGTGTAGGGTTAGTGTGTCTATGCCTTCAGATAAGTCAATATAAAGCCAGATCTTGGATAAAGTACATCGAGTGGCTGCTGAGAACCCAGGCAAATACAACCCTTGCCTATGGGAGGCATCACTCTATGCTCCAATTCTTCAAAAGCACAAGAGGCTCTTAAAACATTTGAATATCTTTGAATCTAATAAGCTAAATATTTTAGGCAGAAAAAAACCCCCTATTTTTCACTTGGCTGGGAAAATCCTGTTTCTGTTGCAATTGTATTTTTGTACCCTCTGGGACTCAAACTGAGGATTTAGCACAAAAATACCTAAACCAGCACTGAGGTGTTTGTATAAGAGACAGGTTTTGGAAGTGTTGAGCACTAAAGGGTCCTTGCTGTCTGCTGTGGGACTATTCATATGTGTGGTGCTATTCATATTAAAACATGTGTCCAAATGCTTTGTCAAGGTAGAGCCTAAATCTGAATAATTCTTTTGATAAACAGATGTGTCCTTCCAATTGGGATTCAAATGATCAAGGAACAAAAGATGTCTGAGGGCAATTCCCAGGTCATTTCCTGCCAAGAGCTGCATGCCCTTGTTTGCCATGCATTTTAGAAGAGGCTGAGAGTCCTCTGATCCTGATGCATGACAGTCTCTTGGAGCTTAAAGCTAAAAGGGAATGTCTTGCTTGGTTTTATCTTGTGTAACATGGAGCAGAATATTTTGACACATGGTTTCTGAGCCCAGTAATTTTAATTTCTATTTGTATCTTGAGTTTTCTTTGTGGTAACTCAAATCCTAATGTCTTCTAGGCAGTCTGCAGGCCACTCGGGCTTTGATGGTGGCTGCAATACTCCTGGGCCTTGTCGCTGTATTTGTTGCTGTGACTGGCATGAAATGCATGAAGTGCATGGAAGATGACCAGGTGAAGAAGATGCGGATGGCTGTCTTCGGTGGGGTGATCTTCATCATTGCAGGTTGGTAACATACAGATATGTGTAATATGAAATGTGCCATTTCCTAAGTGGTATTTATCCTGCATAGGATGTGAGAGGATGGGGAGGGCTTGCTGTCATTGCTCCAAGAGTATTTTGGGGTGGGAATTTCCTAGCGGACTTTGGCACAGTAGCTGCTGGCTATCTGAGGCATCAGATAGGTCTCTTGGCACTAGCATTATGCCTTCTATATGGACTGCATGCCTTCCATCTCTATTAGAAAGAGCTGAGTTTGACCTGTATGCCCTGCTTCAGTGAAAGGCTGTCAGCAGTCCTGCTTTTGGTGCGATGTAACTGTGGGTGACCTCAAATCCTGTCTTAATTTCTCTCCTAATCAGCACTGAGTAAGAGCTCAGGTCTTCCCAGGATAGCAGCAGCTCAGCATCACTCCAGATGCTGGTTAGGCTACACACAACTTTTGCAGTGATTTTGTTTATTTTGGGTTTCTTCTTAATAAGGCATGACACTGTTCCCTTCATGTGCAGGTTTGGCAGCGCTGGTGGCCACATCATGGTACGGCAACAGAGTGGCTCGGGCCTTTTATGACCCTTTCACCCCTGTCAACACCAGGTACTGACCCATTTGATAACACTAGAGTGTAGCATGACAAATGCTCACAGGGCTTAGTTTTGAGTAGCAGTGGCCCAAAACAAAGAAGGGAATTTCCTGAGCTATCTGAGTTGGCTTCACACTGTGCAGAAGGAGCATTAGGACCAGATCTCATTATCCATGTGGCTCTTAAAACAAAGCCAAGACTTAAGGCAGCATCACTGCCAGAGACCTAACTGCTGTGACTTCTGTGGTTTTTTTTTTTTTCCTCCACTAAATGCTTAAAGCCTGGTTTGTACAGAGCTTGGCTCTGCTGCAGCTGTACAAGGTGAGCTGACAGACTGGACTAACCCAGTGTACAAAGCTCCGGGCTTTGAGGATCAGCAGAGTCTCAGGCTGCTCCAAACTGCTGTCTTGCAGGAAGCCACTTTGATCCCAATTTCAGCACCCTTCTGCTTTGTGTGGACATGCTAACACTGTGATCCAGCAGCATTACTTCTAGTATTCATTTTCTTCCTTGTTTCTCCTCCAGATTTGAGTTTGGATCAGCTCTCTTCATTGGCTGGGCAGCTGCTTCTCTGGCCATGCTGGGGGGAGCCTTCCTCTGCTGCTCCTGTCCACGGAGAGAAACTTCGTATCCACCCACCCGAGGCTATCCGAAAAATGCCCCCTCCACAGGGAAGGATTATGTATAATGAAACAAAGAAGAGGAACCACCAGCACTGGTAGTGAAAGCATTTTGGAGAGGACACTACAATGCTACTGTCCTGAGCAGAATTCAGACTCTAGGTTCTGCCTTCCTCTTCTCCCAAAAATGTGTATATTTTTGTAATCCTCTTTGCTACTGGACATAACTTCTTCCTCTCCCAGCCCATGGAGGAAGGCTAGCCTAGGTTCATAGGTATTGCCACTGGAAAGATGAAACCTCCAAGCTTGGGTTAAGTTTAGTATTTGGGAGTAAAAGGGAAAAAAGATACTGTTTTTTTTTTTTAGATGGCTGTTGGTGCTTTTTCTAGTTGTTTTTTTAAAAATAGATGGTAAAAATTCAGTCCCATATCCCATTAAGTTAGAGCCCAGTGTGGTGTGTGTAGAAATTAAAGGAACATATATACAAAGTGATGAAACCAATAGCTTAAGGGGAAACATAATTTTAGGGAAAAGACTTTACATGTAGGAATGTTTGAAAAGATCTAAAGTTCTCTTGAACTGTTATCTTGGCATCATCTTCAGCACCCTCCTTTCTGTGCAGATTGACATGGCAAAGGGTCAGACACAATTAAATTGCTGTTACTTAAACTGAAATCTGTAACTGTCCATGCACATGCTGTTGGCCATCAGAAGATGCAGTGTTAGGTGGCTTGGCTTAACTGTATGTCATCACTCTTTTGACAAGATCTTGTAAGTTGATTGTGTCTGAGCCAAAGGCTGCAAAATCGTTAACTACAGAGGTTAGGAAACTCCCAAAGGAGCTGCAGGTTTCCCTGGTGCCAGGGAAGAGCTAAAGAAAAACGATTGCCTTCTTTTTCACTGGGTGTCTCTGGTGGGGCTGTTGCTGCTGTTCCTTAGACACCGAGTGCTGCCAGGGATTGTTTCTCCATGTTCCTACCCCAGTACCTAACCGAGCTTGAAGCTTTATCCCCTTGCATGTGTTACAGGCCATTTTTTAACAAACTCTCCTGTTTTGTTGAGTCTTTCTCATTTGGGCTTAGTTACCGATCTCAGTTTGCCTTATGCAGCTAAATGTGTTAAACCAAACTGAATGCAATGCTGTTCCCTGATGCTTCCCCAAGGATACCTCACATGCTGCCATTTGATCCTGTCTTTTTTTTCTTGTAAACACTTTCAGTGATGATATGAAGGCAAATTCCAAGGAAACTGACCCAAAGGTTATGGCATTTTCTTTTAATCCAAGCTCATCAAAGAGGAAGAAACTAGCATTTTAAAGATAAAACCATCCTTGCATATTAAGTCATAGCTAAAAAACAATAATGCAGCTCATGAAAGGTTCCCAACCCTTCCTCTGAAACACCCAGTCACTTGGTGTTTGACTAACACTGGCTGAGGCTGTCCAGAGTTAAGCCTTGTAATTCCTAGAAGGATGGTACCAGTTCTCCAAAGCTCAGCCCTGCTTTTTCTGCAGAAGGAAGCTGGTTGCTTCTGACCAGGCTTTATAATTGTGTATGTGTTCAGAGGCATCAGACTTCTTGATTTCCTTCTGTAGACAGGGAGAGCCTCTGGGGCTGAGCGATGTACAACCATGGCATTGGTTTGTATAAGTCTTGTACCTCTGTTTGACCTGACTCTTTGCAATATAAATCAAAGTTACTAAAAGAAACCAACCAGAGCATTTGCTTCAGGCTTGAGTTGATGTTGGCCTGTACTTAGAGCTGGGTCATGTGGCTTCCACTTCTCCATGGGGAATTGCCTGTGCACAGCAGCTGCCTCATGAGACCTTGTCTTAGGAGGTGGCAGCTCAGGTCACATTAAAGAGCTGCTGAGGTCTGTGCTTTTGTATTTGCATTAACCCTGAGCCAGGGAGCAGACACTTGTATTGGGAACTTGTATAAAGTGTTTAAACAATTTCAATAAATGGACTTTTTTAAGGAAAATCAGTCTGCATTACTTCATTTCTTGTTTTTGAGCAGAACTTGGACAGTGTGCATGGAAGAGAGAAGAGGGGGGGGTTGAGCTTTTGGGAGCCTGCCTGCCAGGATGGAGCTTTGTTTAGCTGTGTGCATCTACAGCAGACGTAGGTGGGGACAGAGCTTCTGCAGTGAGTCAGGCAGTTGTGGCCTCTGGCAGAAACTTGCGCAGTAATCTGCTACGATTGCAGCCCAGGAACCAGAAGGTCTGCTCCTCAGCAAGGCCAGCTGCACCCTGGGTGGAGCAGGAAGGGGCAGGGGGAAGGCAGATGGCTCCCTTGCAGGAGAGTGGGAGCTGCAGGAATGGGGAAGGGATGGGGTGTGGAGCCAAGGTGCTCCCAGGAGAGGTGCTCTGTGTTTTGGCAGTGTTTTGCTCTCTCTAGCTTTATCTGGGGTAGGGTATGCACAGGCTGCAAGAGATGCTGTGCCTCCAGAGCAGGAAGATACCTGCTGATCTATATGTGTCTCAAACTTATATGTGCAATTCCTTGATGTTTCTGGGTTAACAGGCTCATGAAGAGATGGGCCATGGGAGGATCTATCTCACTCTAAAACCCCTATGGGAGGGTAATGTGCTTCTCCCAGCTGTGACAATGAGCACAATCAGTCAAGTGTACCATTTTTGCAGGCCAGGTAGATAATGGTTCCAGCTGGGGATGGTCTCTTATAACCTGCACTGATATCTCCCCAGGGTAGCAAAGCTCTATTGCCCTTGCTTCTACCTGGCCTGGAAACATTTTTCCATTCACCAGGGCTCTTGTGTTCATCCCTTTCATATTTTCAAGCACATGTGATGAGAGGCAAACTATTTAAAAAATTTTCTTAAGCTCAGTCAAGGAGCTGCCTCCTCTATTCCCTCACTCTCCAAGGGATGTTTGCTTTTGTAATTACAAACAAAAGCAATAGTGCTAATTAGGCCTTGTAAAGCTGGCAGAGCAAAACAGCCAGGCATGTGGCTGGCTGAGTGAGCTTGCAGTGCCTGGAGCAGACTGGTTGCCTGGCATGGTTTGGGGTCTATGGTCATTCTTATTCCAACCTGTCAATTAGTAAAGGATTTCCATTGAGATTAATTTTTTTCCCATGTTTTCATGCTCACTCCCTTTCCAAGGACTTTTGCAAGTTCGACTGTGAAGTTTCCTGGGCAGAAGAACAGGGAAGGAAAGCCATCCCACCTATAAAATGGTCAGTAGGATTTCTCAGCCACTGGCCTCTGTGGGAGACACAGATCTGTGAGACCAGCACAGAGGAAGGAGCCAGAGGCTAGCTTGTTTGTTTGCTATACTTTTAATGTGACAAAATTCACTGCCAAACTTTCATTTGGATATGGTTTGTAGATTGCCAGCCGGCTGGCTGGAAAGCCAAGGATGAAGTTTGGGGATAAACATAATTTCATATGGCTCATGATCCTAATCCCTGTCCAGTGCTGACAAGGGGCAGTATCTCTTGGAGGGCTGATGCCTCAAGAGATGACCCTGACCTTGCTTGGGAGGGAGCTTTCCAACCCTTTTTCCCTGTCTTTCATGCATGATCATGCAATTCCACTTGGCCATGTTTTCTACAGCCCTTTGGCCATCTCTGCTGTAGGTTGCATAGAAAAGGAGTGACATGGGTTGAAAGCTGGGAGTGTTTCCCACTGGATTTCAATTCTTGCATGTGAGTGACATTCCTGCTGCTAGAGCCATCTTGCAATGAAATGATGGCATTTGTCTGTACAGACAATGGGAACTTTGACTGCTTCTTGGCATCTTCTTCCACACCATATTTATTATTCACATGGTGCCAGAGCTGTGTATGCTGTGCAGGGAACTTCACTGTCAGTGGGAATTACATGGTCATTTATATTGCTTAGATACTTCAAAGCAGTAAGAGAGCTCAAGATGTTTTTGGAATAGCATCAGCCTGTTGGATTTCTTGGCTTCTCCAACTTGATAATTTTAAGAAACTGTCCGTGGTAACGCCTCTATCAGATTCAGCTTCTGATTTACACATGAGCTTCTTATAGTAAATCTGCCTTTGTTTTCTGTACTAGTCTGAGCACATAAATATAGTATATTGAAGCACTGAAAACTCTCTGACAATGGAGATCCCAGAAATAATCGATAGAGCTAGTGACAAGAAATGTTTGTGAAATATTCATACAAGCTCAGAATCTTTTTAATATAAGGCAGAAGAAGAAATAATAGCATTACTGGGGGAAAGAAGTTAATGCAGCACTTCTCCTTAAGAGCAAACTCCAGAAATGCCCATAACTTCCTGAAGTTGCTCAAATGTAGCAGATTTACAAATCTAGATAGGTAATCTGACTGAAAGAGCTCGAGCCTTTGTCTGGAGCATGGAGACATGGAATAACGCTGGGGCAGCCAGTGAATTGACAGTGATATAAAATTGTCTCAGTGTTTTCACAAAGGACATCTAAAAGATGCCAACAGTAGCAGCATCTTCTTCCAGAGTCTTACACCTGTGTCTACCTGAAAAGGCATCCCTCAGTCAGCTCTTTGCACAGTTGCAGGGCTGCAGTCAAATCTTGCAATATAAGTCCTCTCAAGTAGCCGAACAGTCCTGCCAGCAAATAGCACCTATGTGTATGCTATCAGGATTTCTCCCCCACGACGATGCTTGCTCACCACCTTAGCACCCACCAACTGGCAGAAGAGACGGTTGATGTCACGCAGAGCAGAGGGGTGCAAGTAAGTTCCCTCCCTCCTTGCCCACAGGAATGGCTGCTGTGAGATAAGACAGAGGACAGCAGACCTTGCCACCTCAGGAACTCAGATCTCTTTACCTGCATCCCCAGAGGGAGCTTATCACTGCATTTCTGTCTGCTTTTCTTGAGGCTTTTTCATTCCTCCTTCCCCTTCAATCTGCATGAGTCTTACTACTTATACCCCACCTATGAAGAGTTTGCCTCTCACAAAGTCCCTCTAAACCTTCCATGATCCCCACCACTATATTCTCAGCTACTCTGTTCAGATGTCTGTTGTCTCTGCAGAGGTCCCAGAGGAATAGGATTGCTCTTCACAGAGCTGGTCCAGGTGCACTTATTTTTCAGAGTGCCGCAGTTTACCCCACCAGCCACAGACTCATAACAAGCACGTGTTTCATCCGGGGCTTTGCATCCAACTGGGCAACTGACCTGGACTTTCCAAACTGGCCCATTGATTGCAACACAAACAGCGTTGCAAGGATCTTTTTGTTATCCCCTTTCATTAGACTGTTCATTCCTCCAATCCCACTGGTTCTTCAATTTGCCTCATTGCTGTTTCCTTGCTTCTAGAAGTCCAGCCTGCGACAAGGAGCTTGCTCTTCTATAGCATGTTGCTTTTGACCCTGTCTGCAGTTCCCGCAGAAGTTCTGCATGCTATGGCATCTGCATCACTGAGCAGAAAGGGAAAAACACTCCTTTGTTGAGCCTCATGTGCTCGACTGGAAAACATCCCAACTCCTACAGCTTTTCCAGAAAAGCCCTGCCTGGATTCCTAGCATACTGCGTCAGGGACTTGGTGTTTCTAGGGTCTACGTTTCCTACAGAGACCTGCTGGAGTCAGCAGGAGCCCCCGGCCACAGGAACATGTGGGTGCTTCTGTTTTGCTGCCACAGGGGCTGCAAGCGTACGCCAACTGGTGGGTCCTGCCCGGGCTGGGGGCTGAGCACTGGGCAACCCATCCACTGGGTTTGCCTTGAGGTACAGAAACTGCCCTCCACTCCTGTCAGGTTTGCCAGTCAGGCCCAGGAGCAGGTTTCATGTCAGGAACCTGAATTTTGATGTTAAGTTTCCCATATTTAGGAATTTTTTGTGTGTTCGGTTTTTGTCTTGCTCTGAAACTGGGCTCTGTTCCCCTCCCGCCCTCCTCTACAGTTGTCCAGGTCCTCCTCCTTGAGGAAGGACTTTTCCAAAGTCCTTGCATCACCAGGTCCATCTGACCATACCAGGCGGTTCCCGACCAGCACAGACAGGCTGGGTTAGATGAGCTGGTGGCACATTCTGTCTGGGACATTGCACAAGTCCTGTTCTTACCATGATATTTTTGTACTTCACCTACCACATCACAAAATACCATACCTGTGAAAGGTACATCACTGGCTCTTGTCCAGGAAGTTGAAGGATGTGACTGATAGAAGAACTGCATTTTCACATCAGGGCTGAGAACAAACCATCTCATCACAGTTAAGGACCTCCATCTGCATTCCCAGCAAGGATCCCCAGGACCGAGGGGTGCAAAGACAGCCTTTGCCAATGCCCTATAGTTTGCAGGTGGCTTTTAATGAGGGGGGGGGGAGGGAGGTGAGAAAGACTCTATCCTGCAGGAGGCAGGGAGGGAAGAGCAACATAGACTAGCTAGTGCCAAGCTTTCCTACTTCCCTGGCTCCTAGGAAACACTGAGCAGTGAGAGCTGCTCGGTGCTACTACTAGCCCTGTCTCCTGCCACAGATTCACCTCCTGGTGCAGGCAAGGGCTTTGATTTTTAATTTGGGAACTACACAACCTTGTTCAGCAGGCAGGAGGGGTGGGATGCTGGTACTCCCACCCTGGCACTCCTGGCTGCCTTCAGAGCCAGCTCCCCCAGCAGGAGAGCAGCAGGGGAGCCATGAAAACAAGCTCAGCTGAGGGAAAAAAAGCAAGAAATAGCATTCTTATTACAAGGTAAACAGCATTAACTCCGTCTTGGGGGAGTAGAAACACCATGGCAGTGATAGGCTTTTCTGCCCACAAGCCATGGAAGGGCGGTGGAATACGCTCCACCCTCCTCTTGTGTAACGCTCCCCACGCAGCAGCTGTAAATAATCATTTACCTGTGTGTGCTCCTCTTTTGCTGCTTTTTTTGGGGCCTTTCTTCTTAAAAGCAGCTCCTGGAGTGGGTGGCTGCACTGAGGTGTGTGTGTGGCACAGCCTCAGTGCCAGAGCTGGTAGAGCTCTGCCACGTGTGACCGGAGCTAGGGCCGGTGCACCCGGGTTACTCCTGTGAGCAAAGCTGCCAGCTGCGGTAAGGGGGATGGGAGAGTGTGGGCTGCATTTGTTGTTTTTCCAGCGAAAAGAGCTCAATGGTTCATTTTAATTATTGTTTTTCCCAGACCTGCAATAGCATTTTTCCACACTTTGCAGTTCTCTAGAAAAGGTCTGGTAAAAACGTATCAGCCAAAACACATCTGTCAGCAAGCCAGGTCTGCTTGTCTACCTGACACCAGGATTTCAAAGCAGGCTCCTGGGGGAGTTGTTTGAACCTTTCCTCACTTCAGGTGCTCAGAAACTGGGGACAGCAAGGGGAAGCCAGTCCCTTCCTATGTGCATTTTTTTTTTTAATCAGTAAAAATGCCCTACCGCTGACCCAGACCTATGGGTTGTCTCTTTTGTGGAGGTTTACTGGTCACTAGCATGGTGTAACATGACAAAAGTATCCTTTAGGGACTATGCATGGGATGGATGCTCTGGGAACATGAGCTGAAATGCGACCATGCCCATGCCCAACCACACAGCCCTGTGCAAGGAGCAGGGGAGACCGAGGAGTAATGAAACCCTCTGCCGCTGCCTTCCTTAAGGGAGGGATGTGGCCTTGGCCCAGCAAGCAGAGCCTGCACAAAAGGGAGTCTAATTTACAGTGCCCTGTAATTTGCTGATGCTGTAATATGTTTAGCTTGGGGAAAAGGCTCTGTTGATGTTAATGTGTTTGCTCACATTGGAGCTGTGGTATGTTCCATCGACATGAAAAACACCACCACACTGGCTGTGGCTGGACCATCCTTGTGAAAATAACGGGGCAGTAGCTTGGCTGGGGCTGAGCTGTCGGGGCTTCCATGAGGTGGGAGCAGCCCCCCTGAACCCTCCAGAGCCAATTAGGATGTGCCAGCCCGGCATCTGCTGCAGTAATGCTGGCTCTTTGTTAAGAACTATTGCCCAGGTTAATCAGACTCTAAGTGTTAGCAGTGGATCAAGCAATATTTCCCTAAAACTTTGGAACTGGCCCCAAATCACTAATGACAGTGTCAAAAAACAAAGCTCCACCCCCCATCTACAGCTTTCCCCTAACTGCTGCTTTCTGAGTCCAGACAATGATGGTGAGGGTATTGTTGTTAGTACCAACAATGATAGCAGAAATAACATGAATGATCTCAAGGCACAACCCGGGGTGCCAGGGTGATATACCCTGCATGGACACTGGACAGACAGACTTGCACCGAGAGCAAATAATTACTGCTCTGTGGTCTGGTCCTACTTTGGGATACAACATTGTCATGGCTCAAACACGCCTCCCCATTTGCCTAGCAGATTTGTCATTAATAATTTCTTACACCTGTGCAGCACTTGAGCTCATGGGACTGCTCCAGGCTGTCTGCTTCATGTTTCAGGGTAAGTAAGTCTGCAGGACTAAGACAGAGCAACTGCAGATAGAGAAAGTACTTGTCTGAAATTCAAGCCAACTCCAGAGTGGGTATTTATCTCCACACAACTTACATGGCTGTTTACAGCTTTATCTGCACACCTGAAGTCTTCATCATCCTCAGAGTTCATTCTGCTTACAGATGGGCAGCAGGCAAACTATAGCCCTGAACCTTAAATCCCTGAAATCAAGGGAAGTGCCTACAGATCTATGAGGCTTTGAACTTGAGTCTCCCATCATCTGTGCTGGTGCTCTTAACCTTCCTTGTCCTCTTCCACAAATCCACCATGCACTCGGGGAGCTCCGTGTGTGTTGGTTTCGGACTGACCATCTATGATAAGTTATTCAGCTCTGGGTGCAGGCACAGGATAAAGATGGACCACTTTGTCCTCAAGCTTCCCTGGAAAGGGGGAGGTCTCCCTTGCTCCATCCTTGCCAGCCATGTGCTCTTGCCTCCTTTTTGCCATCTCTGCAGCACACTGAGCTGAGCAAATAGTTCTCTGCCAGGTTTGTCATGTGGTGGTCAGACCAGCAGAAGGCAGGGAGCAGGGCTGAGACCCTTCAGCTCAGGGGCAGGGGAGAAAAGCAGAGCAGTGGGGTAGGATCATGCTTTTGACACTGGTGAGCCCTGGAGCACGGCAGGCCAGCAAAGCTCCCAGGATTTCTGCAGAATTTCTCAGAAACTGGAACATGAAATAAGTAAGACTGTGTCTGGTGTTTTATGCTGCAGAGAAAAGACCAAGCTTTCCTTGAACACACCTAATTCTGCTGAAGGCATGAATTAGTCCTGACGCAGGGCAGCTCTTATCACCACAAGACCATGCTTTAATAGGAATTTCCTTACAATTTTTCCCCAGAACCAGGCTCAGGCCAGCTTTGAAAGGTGATGACATCATGACCCAAGTTAGGAGCAGATGAAAATTGCTCTTATAGAATCGCCCTTTCCACGAACCTTTTTCCAAAGAAGACAGATCAGGTGTTTCAGATCGAGTTAAAAACATTAATTACAGCCATAGCAGTAGTTCAAAATGTGACAGGCCTTTTATAACTTGTTTGTTACCATAGATCACAATGTCAATATTGCAAAAGTGTAGTTTCTTTCCATCATAATCAAGTTGTCTAGCACTGAATAATGGAGTAGTGGAGGCTGCCTCTTTTTATCTTGGCATACATGGAGCTCAGCAGTGTGTGTCAACACTGAGAACACTTGAAGGATTGCATTGCTTTGTCTGCTTGGACCCAAAAACACAAGGGGTTTGGAGGGAATTCAAGCTGATTCGTAAAGTACCTGCTCTAAGCCAGCTTACCCCCTCCTAATATTGGCAAACTTGCTTATCTATGTCCTGGCTTTCAGAAGTTAGCCCTCCCTTTCCTCCTATTATTCACCTGGATAATGAAATCTGTGCTGTGTGAAAGGGGCAGTGACACACTCTGCATGTGAACTGGCAGACGTTTCCATTGGTGCTCTGCTAACCCCAATTCTTTCAGTATTATATAAATTATGTCATTCCCCAGCCCCTCTGAGCAGTGGCTTCAGTTTACTTGTTTGCCAAGTGCTGTACAAACAGCTCAGAGCTTGAAAAAATAAATAATGTATTAAGGGTGGGACAGAACCAAATATATACACTTAAATCAACTTGCTCATGCATGGCTGAAGCGCAGTAATAGCTCTGGTGAGGCAGGCAGTATTGCCTTCAGTGTCCCTGAGCCTACACCGGGAATTGCAGCATCTGGACTCCCCTTCAGGATGCAACTTGGCTGTTCCTACTGATTTTAAAGAAGGGATACCTATGGAAATGATAGGACAAAGAAAGCACATAGGTTCCCAGGACTGACCACAGTCCCACCCCTGTTTTGGTCAGTTAAGCATTTCTTATAGAATAGCTGCAGATGACACATGAAGTGCAGGGCATGCCGTGCTCCCTTCCTGCCAGAGGGGAGATGTGCAGGTAAAGCAGTGCAAGTATTTCCATGAAGAGATTTAGAGAAAGGCTTGTTTGGGGTTCCCCTGTGACATGGGTGATTTTGATTCACATCTCCTGGACAAATGGGAGCTAAAAGCAGTGATTACAACATCCAAGACTTCCCACGGGAGATTCTTGCAGGACATTTGAGTTTTCACTTTTTTGTAGAACTGAAAGAAGTTCAGAAGAAATGATGATAAAAGCTAAGCAAACGCTCTTCCTTCTCCCCCTGGAATTCATCTGCAAAACAACTCACAATGCAGCTAATCGAGACCAGAAAGGTTCCTCTCAGAGTCGTGCCTTTTCCTCTCAAGAGCAACTGAGGTGGTTTCCTACAAAAGGCTGTTTCAGTCAGCGTCTGTAGCGGCGTTTTTCTTCTCAGGATAGGTGGCCACACATATTTGTGGAGACCACCGGTGCACTTGCCGATGGACATGCCATAACACCCAGCCTGGGATGCTACAAGGTGTCCCTCCCCGCAAGCACGGCACATGGGTCTGCTCCTAACACTGCTAACTCAGTGGCTAACTAACTGGCTCCCTTCCTCCCCATGCTCCTCGGAACCCCCTCGGCAGTGCAATCTCTTCCACGTCCAAGATTTCTTTTCTCCTGGTGGATGTTTCTCATGTGGATTTAATTCTGGCAAAAGGCAGCGAACTCAAGCTTGTGGAGGCTGCTGTATGCTCAGACCAGAGGAGCGGGGTGGGGGCAGTGTCACTTCCCACACGTTATCTCTGGTTTACCAGAGTAGGTGGGGAAGGGAAGCTCTGGGCTCCATCCAGCCCAAAACCTGTGGGATGGCTAAGGATCATTACTATAATGATGATGTCTCCTTCCAGAGAAGACCAGAAGAATGTGGTGGGTGCAATCTGGGACGCATTCCCACACCCGACTCTGTATACTTACACTCATTCAGCTTGAACATCCAATTAAGCTTGATGGTAGCAATTAAAAAAAAGCAGCAGTATCTTTCTTACTCATCTATGAAAACCAGTTAGCGAGATTCTGTTA
The DNA here is from genome assembly GCA_013389945.1 of Fregata magnificens. Classification (NCBI taxonomy): domain Eukaryota; kingdom Metazoa; phylum Chordata; class Aves; order Suliformes; family Fregatidae; genus Fregata; species Fregata magnificens. Next base: position 209,561 of record WAAD01026224.1, read on the forward strand.
CAGATGATCAGTCAAATTTTAAGCTGACTGGTGAAGTTGGACTCTCAGGATAATTCTGCCTTTTGGAAACGCTGCACATGTGTGTCAGTGTAACAGCACAGCCCAACACAGGCAGCCTTCCAGCAGGGTGAAGTTTAACTACTCAGCAGAGCGGAGAATGGGTATCCGTTCTAGGACCTGCAGGAGTAGAAGTGTATTTGTGTGAGTGTGCACACGTGTAGGTGACATATGCACACTGGACTAACTTTGCAAGGGCGAATACCAGAACGTTGGAGAAGATCACAGCATCTGCTTGAAAAAGGCTTCTAGCAGCATCATAAGAGTAATGAAAGCTTGGGACTGCTGCCATTTGCGGGGCAATTTCTGTTATTTTTATATGGGGTTCCCACTGGGAAAAAGACTAAGTCCATTTGTTTGTTGTAACAACACAGGAAGGGAAGAGGTTTTCCTTTTATCTTGCTATTACAGCTACCTTTGTCATCATATCCCTTTTCTCATCTGGTTGAGGTCTGTATTCAAACTAGATCTGGACCATAGCTATCATTCAGTAAACAGTAGCAAGCTACAGCCAGCTTTTATCTAGATTAAATTAAGCAAGCAGCAGATCGAAGATGTAACACATTTACCTTTCCTTACGCTAGTGCAGGAAGGGGTATATTGGACCCCATTAGGAAAGGGTCTCGCTCGGTTCTGATGATAGAAACTCCCGACTGCAGCTGACTGAATAGAAAGATCTTGAGTTCTGAGCTGAAACGTCCTGAATGTGGCTGACGAGCCTCTGACAATACTAGTGGTAAGCCCCTGCTTCATTTGGGTGTTCACATCAGTTCAAATCCAGAAATGATCCCAATCTCTCCAGACTGTTACTATTTGAAATGCCATCAGATTTTCAGAACTGGAAGTGCCCCGAGGCAATCTTCACCTATCGACTCTGGACTCTCATCAGCTACCGAAACTTCCAGGAAGCCTCTTCTCCTTTTGGATAAACAAACCACCCTTTGCCTCCCTGATCCCCATCCAACAGAACAGTCACTCCCGAAAACGAAAGCAAGCTAATTTACTGATCTAAACTGCTCATTTCCCAACGTAATAGTCAATGTTGTGAGTCATCCAGAAAGACTCTCCCCTTTTCCGTTAAGGTCAGAAGCAGTTTCAGCGGGGAGCGGGCAGGGCACACCGCCTGGTCACAGCACCAGGCTGAGCTGGCAGCACCGGCAGCAGAGCCCAGGTGGAGGAAGGCTTCCTACGTCTGCCTCTGCCACAGCTCCTTGCTGGCACCACTTGGGAAAGTATATTCTTTGCATCGATAAATCTGACTATCAGCTCAATTACACTGTGGCAAGGTACGTATAACTCCACTGGAATCAAATGCCAGAGGACCATCAATAAAATCCAAAGTCAGACCGTAATCTTAAAGGAGGTCAGGTGAACAAGGTCAGTAGCGTTGCCTGAACCTTCTTTTTTAACGACTCTTTTCAGATGCAAATAACACAGTTTAAGAAAGGCAGATGCTGCCCCAGGACCCAACGTAATCTGGGTGACAAATGAGGGATGGCTGGGAGGCAGGCAGCTTTGCCTAACTTTAGAAACAGTTTCATCTCTTTCTTAGAGCTGCAACAACAAGGACTTTTCTTTGTGTTTCTGTCCTCAGACAAACTTCCTTTGTTCTGGTGCAGTTTCTCCTCCCCTGGAATTTGCTGTCCCAACTGCCTCGCTCAGTCATGCTCAGGCTTGCTCCAACACCACGCCTGAGAAGTCTGATGAAACCTTAATGATCCCCGCTCCCCTCGTACGGCCATACCCAGCCACCCAAAGAGAATCCACGGAGCCGTTTTCCTGTGACAATGTTGGCCCAGCAGCACCAGGTGGGGAGCGGGAATGGAGGGATCGCACCTGCTGGAGGCGGGCCTTTGGGTACAAATATTGGGTGACTCGGATGTCCAGAGTGAGACTGACTCACCAGGAGCACAGGAGTCTTGTCCGAGTCCCGTCTTTCCTGACGAGTGTTTTCACACCCAGGCACACCTTGACCCGAGTGGAGGACAGGGAGCCACCCAGAACAGCCACCAGCCCACCCACCCTGGGAGGATGTTTGCAGCCTCCAAACTGACCAGAGCAGGAACATGAATTAAATTTTCCACCTCTCACGTGGACAACCCAACCACCAGCACCTGCACAGGCTGCCTTTGCTCAAGCTGGCCCTATTTTTGGCTTTGAGCACGCCTGGGGCAGAGGCTGGGGAAATGCTTGTGAGTTCTCCTTTAGGGCATCCAGCCTGAGCTGCTCCTTTGCAGGGCCTCGGCTCTTGGGCACCTCAGCACAGCTTGGTGAAAGCTTGGGATCCTGCTGGGTACATGGACACCCTCGAGTGAGGAACTGTGGCCTGGGAGCCTGGCCCATTCCCACCAGCTGAGACCAGTCGATCAGCAGTCTCGGTGGCTGACTCAGCCCAACTCTCCCATTCGGCTTTACTGAGGAGCACGTCTTAAATCACAGTGTGACTTCAGACTCAGGTGAATCAGACACTGGACGAAGGAGTCACTCTAGGATTTATGGATTTGAGGGCAAGCTTAACTGCTGCCTTAGGCTGGGGTCATTGTCTAAAGGGCAACACCAAATACAGTCTAAGGCAGCAAGATGCCTGCTGTAAGAGTCTCCTCCATTTCATTGCAGCTCATGGAGCTGCGCAGTCATTTCTTCCTGCAGAATCAGAGCGGTCTGAAATCTCCTGCATCATTCTTAACCCTTAATGTGTTCCTCTACATACAGAGAGTCCTTTAGCAACAGATAGCATCAAGCTTAGAGTCAAAAAGCAGCCCTGCGTTCAGTGAGGGAATTCTCACTGCTAGTGTCAGGGCCATGTTGCTCAAAGGGCCAGCGTGAGGCCAAGTTTTCCACATTAGACAGGAGCTGGCAACACTGGAGGGAGCAAAGTCTCACCCGGAGAGGTTGTTTCCATCAGTGCTGCCTGCACCTGCCTGTGTGAGACCCACTTTGGAGTTAGAAGGAGAGGGAGCAGGGAGGGACCAGGCTCCGTCTCTGAATGAGTCTCTATCTACACCCTTGCCTTAGCTTCTTGCTTTATTCTGGTTTGCATTTGCTTCTGTGCTTTGTGAGAGCAAAACTCAAGTTTCAGGAAGCGTCTCATTAAATTTTCCGTATTTTGAAATGGAGTGACTCACTCTTACCAAGCCAGCTGCTGTTTTGTCCTTGCTCTGTGTGCTGAACCGAGCACACAACTCACCCCTGCCCCACGAGTGGCTCCAGGAGTCCAGGGAGCCAGGGGTCCAGTCAGCAGCCAACACTCATCACCTTCCCCCTCAAAAAATGTCCCTTTGTGGCTTTTAGACACAAACATGAATGTACATGAAAGGGCAGTGGGTGGGGGCTTGTGCTGAATAATAAGCAGCGGCCAAACAAGTTGAGCAGGTCTGTGGAAGCAATTCAAGGCAAGCAAGCCAAAAAGATCGGTAAGGTGAGATGTAATTATGATCCTTCTAACCTGAGAGACTAGGAGCCGAAGGATCCACGATACAAACATCAGCCGTGCAGCCGTATTACACCAAGGGGAATTAGGCCCCGAGTAACAACATGTTTACAACTTCACGTTTGTCCCAGACGAGCCAGCTCCGTGATGACGTAACCATGAGTGCGTCATACCTTGGCCAGGCCAAAATCTTTTTGGGTGTAAGAGGAGATGGGGGAGAGGGACACAGGGACATAGAGCAATTTTTTTTTTTTCCTTTCTTGTGTCCTATCCAAAAAATATTTAACTGGAGAGTGATTTATTCAGGATTTTTCCCCTGTTTTCCATTGTGTGTCATGTGCTTTGCTGGTGTATCGATGAAGGGACTGCAGAGCAACAGTTCACATCCAACAAAAGTAAAATGAAGGTTCAGAGCCCAAGCGGTCCCCAAACCTCTACTACCCTGTTAGATAACAAAGAGGCCAAAAGGTACCTTGTTTTTCACCAGAAAATAGCCTATGGAAGCATCCTGCTCATTAAGCTATCCCTCACTCGTTTTCTTTCTTTAGCTGTATGAAGTTTGCAATCTTGGCTGCCCAGTGGCACAATATGAAAGGATGAAAGGGTGGCCATCGTGAGCCAAGTGTCCAACCAAAAGCTAAAAGAAAATCCTACGCTATAGCCAAAGACAAAGCTTAACCTAAATGAGCATCGTCATCAGAGTAAAATAGCGAAAGCGGCAGAGTTTCAAATTGTCCAGTCACTTCAGATAAGATCTGAATTTCTACAGCTAAAAAAGGAAATAAAGGGGGAAAAAAAAGGAGAAAGAAGCTGGGGAAATGCTGAAAGCTTTCAGGCTTTGTTCTTTCATCACAAGAAAGAAAAAAAGAGGGGCACATTTGCCCCTTTAGAAGTTGTATTTAAGAGCTAGACCCTTCTTCATTTCGAGCCAAGGGAATTTTTGCTTTTGAGTTTGAAAAAAGCAGAATCAGGGTCATGATTTTAAAAAAGCTTAAATCCCAGGCGTGTTTTAGAAACACATTCAAAAGCACATGCTCACTGCAATTATCTATGCCTGCGGTGTTTTCGGACATGTGGACTTCAGGAAAACAATAGCCAGCCCTGTTATCAGCACAAAGGAGGATCAGTTTGGAATTACCGTACCTGTAACGTTGGCAGCCCTCAGCTCTGAGGGTTTCCATTCCCACTGTTGTTCAGCTGCGAATTTACTTACAACATTCCTGAAATTTAAAAAAAAAAAAAAAGAAGGGCATTCCTGACTGAAGTGTGGAGCCACTGAGAGAGCGGGCACCCTCTAAACAATAATTCTTAGCACAGGTCTTGCCTAAAACCAGGGGGATATTCTGCCAGTGGAAACTGATGGCTTTTGAAGCCGGAAAAAAATCAGATGGGGGGGGTATCTGAGCACTGGGGTGCTCCAGCTCGAATGCAGGCACTGCACAAGGGTAAAGAGGTGATGGATCTTTCCCTGGCTGCAATATTCCCCTGTGCAGGAGCCCAGACTGTTTCCATCCTTTTAAAACACAGGACCATGATGAACCGTTGCAGCCCCAGAAGATGGTTTAATAGAAAGGTTTGGAGATGATGGCAAATATCCTGATGCTACCTGGTGTGATGACTCAGAGGCACACACACATCTTGGGTAGCTGGGTTGGGCTGGTAAGGAAGTGTCTCTTGGAAGCCCTCAGCTCGTTATTTAGGTTAACTACATGTGAATCTCTTATGTATTTGAGTTTAACACTCCCAAGGATAATATTGTGGAATCTCAGAAAGTTGGGTGGGACGCAGCTAGGCATGGGCAGTCAAGCCTTAAGGACGGAGCTGGAAAAAAAAAAAAGGTGATGGTGGAAGTTTGGTGATTTTTAGCAGGTTCTGGCTCCCCAGAGCAGGACCTTCAGAGGAAGCAGTCCATCTGCGCTGTTTGCACTGCAAACTATGCCACGCAGTTAGTGACTTTGTTTAACCAAAGTGCCAGAAACCTCTTAAAAACATCTTAGAGATCGTGGGTCTCTATCCCAAGGGCTGCAAATCCCCAGTGGCCCTGGGCCCTATGGTGCGTCACCGTAGGGTGATGGGTCACCCTGTGGGTGGCCACTGCGGTGAAGCAGAGCCCACGGCAGCCAGCGGCGGGGGGACGACACACACGAAGCACACAGGTATCTGCGACAGCCATCTCGGCTCCTTTCATAATCGATGGGGAGAAACTGGGAGGAAGGCATGATTCACCCAACCTGCCTGACACTCCGCCCGAGCGTTGCACGGGTTGCAGCCCTTCTGCCTGGAAACTGCCCGGCCAGACTCTGCCGCCCCTCCCCTGCCTGCGTGGCGTGTCACCCACACCCCACACTGCCACGTGCGTTCTCGGCTGATGGCCCCTGAAACCCAGACCCGGGGCAGGACGCTGCAGCCTCCCTGCTGGCAGCTTGTGCTGAGTGCCAGGATGGGGCAGAAGCCACGACGCAGGGCAGCACCCCCAAACCAGCACCCTGCCTCCTGCATGGGTGATCCCTTGGCACCTTGAAGCAGGAACAAGTTTGTGTCACCCTTATCCACATGATCTCAGCTGTGCGTTTTGTTTCTCCATCTGCCAGAGGAGGAGCTGAGATCTGCACCAGGTGTGGTTCATGGGGACTGCCAGCCTATTTGTGCCATTACTATGGGTAAGCCCTGTGGTAACAATTAGCAATCACTTACGTAAAAAAACAGGTTTCCAGGGTATTGGGCACCCGTAAACTATGATAAATTGTGGGCAGAGTGCTTGGGAGCTTCTGGACCCCCCCTGGTCTCTGACAGAGGCACCTGTGGGCTCCCTGGGCTAACCAAAACTGTGATGCTGTGTGGCAGGGAGCCAAGGCAACAGCCCTTCTAGAGGGCTTTCGCCTGTGTGGGGAGCAGATGGATACTCGTACCTCCCGGGCAGGCTTATCTTGAGAGAGAACCAAGCTAGCAAGAAAGGACTTGGGATGGGGAGGAGGTAGAGGGGGGTGATCCTGGAAGGGAGGAAGCAGGACAAGCTGCACTAAAGGGTGCCTTTGGAGAGGGAGGAGTGCTCAGAGGCTTGGCTGGGGAGGAGACACTGGTGAAGGTGTGGGGTGAGAAGGTGACAGTGGGATGTGGGGACACTGGGAGCAGCCTTGCTGGGGTGATGGGATGGAGCTGGGGTAAGAGCCAGCGGAGGAAGGGAGACGTGGCAGATTTTTTCTCAGCTTTCCACCACAAATGAACAGAGGTCTGAGGCTCTGAGGACAGATATGGAGATTCAGCTAACCTCTATGAAGTTAACCCTTCTCTAATGACTTGCTGAGCAGGTGTCCCATCGACGGGGTATGCGGGAGCCAGCCCTGACACCCCATCCTTCTGCACCCAGGGGAAATACACTGCTTGCTGCTAACTCAGCATGTGCAGAGAGACCAAGTGAGTCCAGGCTGATGGCAGCAGGATGAGAGTGCCTGCTGCCAGTCTCACCCCCCCCCGGGGCTCACTGAGCCTTGATGAAGCTGGATAACGGGGTCCGGGTGAACTGGTCCTGCAGGGAGCCTGGCAGAGCCAAACAGCTAGCTTGTCCTCAGCTCTGCTATGCACTGGTTAAAGTCTGCTCTGTTCTCAGCCAGAAAAACCCTCTGATAAATAAGTCAGCTAGCTGTGTATTTACCTTACAATGCCGGCCAGCACTGACATGCTTTGCAGAGCCAGGCCCAGCTCCAGCAAGAGGGGGAGAGCCCGGGAATGCTGTGGCGGGGAAGCAGGAGGATTTATAGCTGTTTGCAATGGGGGTCGGGTGGGTCACCTGAGCTGAGGGGGCCTCCCAGGTCTTTTTTTCTCCCTTGCCAAGAAAGGCTTTCCTTGTTTGGCCTCCTGGATAGTTGGATCCCACAGTCCCCTCCCAGGGAGCAGGGTCACTTCAGAGCAGCTGTGCCTGGGAAATGAACCCACGGGTAGGGCTCGCATCTCACGGGAAGCAGGATACTGCCACTGCGGGCGAGGAAATGGGCTCGGGGGGCTGAGGGGGCTCGGCAGAGAGATGACCTGGGCTGTGGATATGTTCTGTATCACAGAGCATTTCTCTCTCGCCAGCTGACCACCTCTTTGTATACCCCCACCCTTCCTGGCTGCTCCCGCACTAAACAACAGCAATAAAAAGACATTTTTCAGGTGAAATGGGGCCGATGCCTGACCCGGGAGGGGTGTGTAGGGATGGGCTGTTTTCTGGGTGCAATGGCTGAGACTGTTTTACCAGCCAGCAGAGCACTCTGCAGGGACTGTAGCACCCTGATGTTAACCTCCCCCCGGACTGACAGACACGGAGCTAAAGCTGAACATCCCCCACCTCTGCTCACACCACCGTCGCCTCTGCTCACTTGCTGATTTTTTTTTTTTTTTTCCTTTGCCAAGAATGCAGGAACCTGCTGCTCCTGGACGACTCTGAGATGAGTTTCCACTTCAAGTGCTCCCGCTTTCAAAGCGGAGCTGAGAGTGCAGCCAGCCGAGCTGCTGGAGAACTGCACTCCGCCGGGGAAGCGCTTGGCAGAGGCTGCTGGAGCACCCCAAAGTGCCTGGAGCAGCCAGCCTTGCATAGGGAAGGGATGTGGGGCTGGAAGGGGGAATGCATGGGGAACCCCGCATCTTCCCTAGGGTGTGGTACAGCTGCGGGGGGGCATTGCCCCAGCTGCTGCTCTGGGGGAGGCTGTGCAGGAGGAAGGCTCATGGTAACAGTTTTCCACAAAATTGGAAAACTTTGCAGAGCATTTCATGGCAATAGGTGGCATTTAGGTTTTTCTCTTGGGAAAATTTCTACGGTTCAGGAAGGAGTTTTTGCAGGAAAAGACAGAAATCTAAGGAGACTCTAGTAGGATCTCCCATAGCTAGACCGTAAGGACAGGGTCAGTCTTTCTGGGTCAGTGAATATTGAATATTTATGCTAACTGAAAAGCCTGGCAAGGCGAAGGCTGCCTCTACAGCTCCTCGTGGTGGTAGTCCCACTCTCTGCCTTAAACTGCGCAGAACATGAATTTCAGCCTGTTTTCTAAGCAAACAGCCTGACATTTGGGTTAGTGGCTGTTGGTTTGGGTACTTGTGCTGCTGTCAGGGCCTTTTCTCACCATCTCTGGGATTTCTCTCCTACCCTATTTAGGAAACCGCTTGCAAAGCGTTGCCGGATTCCTCCAAACACAAAGACTGATTCCCAGCCTGGTGAGCCCAGACCTTCCTGTGCCAAAGTCTGTGGCCAGGTGAGGGTCAATGTGCTCCCTTCCACCCCTGCCCTGCTGCCTGCCTCACCCACCACCCACCCATGCTTTGCAAGCAGGGGGAGTGCTGCCTGCAGCCCGCTGGCAGCTGCTGCACAGGATCTGCTCTCGCAGCTCCATCTGCAGGTGCTCAGCCCAGGCTATGCCTGCACAGAGCTCAGCTCCCCGCAGCCTGGATTTCCAACCAGCCTGCACTGGTCACGCTGGGCTTGCGCAGCCTGTTGCTGTCTGGCCCTTTCCGTCAGGTTCCTGCCCTTCATTGCGACACTGGGGTGCTGCTCCACCTGGCTGTCCCACTGTCTGCCGCACGACGCGGCGTGTTCTCACGCTTCACCCTCCAAACTCTTTGAACCAGTCTGTAAGATCCTTCTTATCCTCCTTCAGATCTCTCCTCGAGACAGGATTTAACTGGGACACTGAGGAGAAATTCATTGTCTAGCTATGAGGAGAGGAAGGGTATGTGGTGGTATCTTTAGCTGCGGTTCCTGCTGGGACACGGGCTCCTGGTGTGATGTGAACCATTTGCTGACATCCACATTTTTAAACTTTCCAGCAGTTGTTCTGCTTGCTGCTGGGTTTCTCTGAAGAAACAGGACCACAAAGCCATGGGCAGCAAGTCCTGGGAAGGTGGTCTAAGGAGCATGCAGAGGTTCCTGTCCCCATCTGCCCACATTACGCCCTGCTATGTGCAACTGTCCCTGGAGCAGGCAGGAAGGTGTATTGGCCTCAAGGCAAAGTCCATCAACAGTTAAGCCAGAGCCTATAACAACATTTCATCATCCTGGTGTCCCTCTTCACTCAGGACAGGCAGGGATCTGTGGCAGCCTGCTCCCAGCTCTGTGCAGGGCTGTGGCCGATCCTTTTGCCCACTGGTGGTCAAAGGGAGAGCCCGCAGCCTGTTCAAAGACCGGAGCAGCTCTCACTGCTCTTTTGGTGGCTGCAATGCTTGTGGTGGTGGCTCTGCACACCTTTGAAACCACAGCCGTTTCGTTACTGCATTGACCCAGGCAGTGTATGGTCAGATTCGCACTCTACAAAGAGGGGATATGAGGTTTGGGAAGACCTTAAACATCCTCACCTGCAACTAAAACCAATATCCCGGGAGCAGCCATGACTGAGGAGGGGGCTTCTGGTCTTGCATTGTTAATAACAGCAATGCAAAGCTTTTTAACAGCAATTCTACAAAACCTATTGTGGGCTTGCATATGCAGTTTGTATCCAGTTTGCCGTGTGTTATGAAAGGCACCTGCTCTGAGGTGTTTGTGGGCAGAGCTTGGCAGATTCTCTACAGGTGAGAATGTTGCGATACCGGAGCAGACTGTGGAGAAGCTGCCCAGGAAGAAAGAGGCTCCTCAGCCCAGGGCTGACTCACTGTAAAGTTAGATTTCACGGTGGCTGCTGTTGCTGTACAAGATTACAACATAAACAGGAGCACTGGCCTACAAGGCTTTTTAACTCAACAATTCTCCTTGGTACATGAAAACAAAGCTGACAAAATGAGCCAGAGATGGTCAGTTCGTCAGGCTTCCAGCTCTGTTCAAAGCAAAGCATTCAGGTTGGGCTGCTCGTGGGATGTGTGTTGATCCCATTAACCTAAGAAAACATGAGCATGGTCCCTCCTGTCAGCCAGATGAGCGTTTTGCACCCCATCTCTTGTGCCTACGTGCACAGCCCTTGCTCATCCATCCATCTGGAGAATATGGCAGCAGCGACAGTTAGGCCGACCACCAGCCCAGAGTGTGGGAACGGCTGGCTCTGAAATTTGGACTTAGAGAAATCCCACCACCTGTGATATGTAAAATGGGAGATAATAATGCCTCAGCAAAAGTTGCCTAGAGCTGTTACGGGGATTAACTAGTTAATCCCTGCAAAGTGCCGTAGACATCTGAACTGCAATGTTAGTATTACTGCCTTCCACGCAGGCAAGCAAAGTTCACTTCATTTGAGAACTTAAAGCAGACTACTCTCATTAAGACTCCCAGGAGAGTTTTTGCAACCTTTTGTGTATATGACCTTGTCAGGGCTGATGTGACCAGTCTGTGTGAAATAAACTGCCATGAACCTGTTCATTTTTTTTAGCAGTCAAGCATGGTTCTTTCATCAGCTCATTTGTCTGATGCAGAGACTGATGCGTGAGATTTCAAGCCCCTGGACCAAGCCTGATGCCTTTCTTGGCACACCTGGGCTGCTGTTGGCCTGGCTTCACCTGCAGGTTTGCAAGCTCTCTGTACTGAGTAAGCTGGCAAAAAGCACATAAATACCATCAATCCACTTACACTTTCACACGTGGTAAATCCAAGCAGTACAGTCTGATTGCTTCAAAACTAGAAGAGGGCAATTAGGAAGGTACCATGCAATACCATGCAATGGGAAAATGGCTGTTGCAGACAGCTGGGAAAGCCAGCAGAGTAAAGAGGATCTCTGTCTCTGAGAAACCCCAGGGATGTGGAGCTGCTTACCAGCCCTGGGACAGCTTCGCGCAGTTGGTAGGGCAGCTTTCTTGGCATTGCCAAGGAGTCAGGAGGGTGCCTAGGGAGAGGCAGCTAGCAGGGCTGAGCCAGGCTGCAGAGGGACCCGCCAGCACTGCTGCGTGGTGAGGAAAGGCCAGTAGATGGTGGTATGATCTTGGCACCTCTTCCTGACGGCGCTGATGCAGCGAGGATGGATCGTTGCGAGGGGAGCAGAAGCTATTGCCCAGGTTACTGGGCCTTCAGCCCAAAATCCGGCCACGCAGAGTCCTGTGCCCTCAGCTACAAGAAGCCCGGAGTCCCAAAAGTCCACTGTATCCCGAACAACCCTGGGTGTGCTTCTTACAGCCAGTCTTTGTTCTGCTGGGTCCCCGGCATTTGTTACCCAGCCTCTAGCCGAGTGACCGTGCGGAGGAAGGAGGGAGGAATTCGCCTACGAGCCAGCTGGTTCTGACCTTCCTACCATTGCCCCTTTCTTCCCCACTTGAATGCAGGGGTGGCTGCTTACCCGCCTTGCAGGGAATGAAAGGCTGGCGAGTGAATCAGAAGGGAGGCATTGTACCCTGCTAATCCCCTTGAGCTGACACTTGTCAATAAAAGGCATGTCTTTGGTCTCAAAGTGTGTTTTCTGCCTCCTCGGTACAGCCAGGCAGCTTTGTCCCTGAAATGCTGACTGGCCTTTTCGAGACACTGCCAGCTATAACTTCAGATGTCAAAATAGAATGGTTCGACCCCTCTCTGTCTCGCCTGTGCTATTGCTCCTCTTTTCCTTGGGTTTTGTTTGCCTTATACAGCATCTAGCTCTGTTACCCAAGAATTATGCAACCTTAATCCTTATCCTTCCAGCAAATTAATTTTCCTTTTTATATTTCCCTATTAGAGATGCTTCCCAGGTGGCAAGGAGTTATCTTACTCCTCCAAGAGGGGATGAATTCAGTGCCCAGGCACTGCTGCGTTTCTGTGGGAGTGGATGAGATACCAGGGAGCAGGGGGATGCAAGGGGCAGCAGCATGTCTACTGGACATGTTACCACTCTGGCAGGATGGGGCAGTGCTGGGTGGGACAAGTGCATGGGAAGGGAAAGGGAGGGACTTCCTACCATGGACTGGTATTTTTTGATCTTGTATTTTAAAATCTTAAATTCTCCCAGGCTGGGAGCATGGGCAAGCACTCCCACACCTAGGAGTGGGGAGGTCTCCCTCGTGGTCATCTCCTGCCTGTGACACCCTAGGTTTTCTGTGTCCCCTTATATTTGCCTGCACCTAGCACGACCCTCACACCTTCGTCTTGGCCATCCTTGTCCCTCCTCTGCTCTGGCATCAGTTTTCAGCAATCCTCCCTTGCACTCCAGCCCCAGAGGACGAGCTGGGAGGAGGGCAGCAGGGTGGGAAGACAAGGAGCTGGGGCAGGAGTTAAGGAAGAGAAAGACCAGGGAGACCATAACTTCTCTCCAGTGGTTCATTCTCCTGCCATTCCCCCCGTCATTGCATCTCACTGCATCCCAAATGCCTTCTGTAATACAGACCCCTTGCTTGCTTACTACCCTCCATGTCCTCCAGCAAGTCCCCAAATACTCCCGATATACTCCTATACTTTCTCTATAATACTCCTATACTCTCCTTCTTGCCCTACTCTCCATTCCAAGGAGAGAAGGGAAGCCACCCTCACTGCTCCAGTTTACAGGATGCTGTATGCTCCTTCTCCCCCCTGCACCCATTGTTGCCATGCGGTTGAGGACAAGGTGAGTGGGAAGCACTCAAATCCCTGGGCAGCTATAGAAATCGTAACATTGAATAATAACCGTCCATGCACCCCAAGCCAATGGCTGCTCCTTGCACACGCAGCATGCTGAAGAACCTGGCCTTAGTTTTCAGCACACTTGAGGCCAAATCCTGATTTATTTATGGCCGTGTTCCAATCAACCGGAGTAGACCAGGACTTAGACCAAGACACACAATCTCGCTAATGTTTCACATAGCTGTATTTATTCTTACAACATGATGGTCTTGTTAGTAGTTGGAAGGTTTCAGAAATGTGCAGAACAGATGCAGGTAATTTGGGGTTTCCAGTCTTGGGAATATTTTGAGCCCACTGAAGTCAGTGGGAAAGCTACCACCACTTCCAGTGGGTGCTGGAATGCCTCTGAGCTATTTGGCAGAATAAATCTGACTGTCTTAATGAGTAAAGGAGAGCTTAGGTTTTCCACTGGATAAAAGAATCAGCAGCAGTGAGCTCTGGAAATGGTTGTATTATCACTTAGGTGTCTTTCATGTAAAAAAAAAAAAAGTCCTGAATGCAGGAAAAAGAGAAAAAAGGGAAAATTTTTCTTAAAAGCTCTGGGCATTCAGAGCACTGTGAGTCACCTTAGAGCACTGACTAGTTTGGAAATCAGGGTGTTTCTTAACCCCAGTTTGTTACAGGAACATGCAGCCCAGGTCAGACAGGTTGGTATTTCTGTTCTGAGCAGAGAGCTTATCCAGCAAACTACCCAAAAGGCCCATGTTTATCACACTCTATGGCACAACAAGGTCCAAGTCCCACTCTGTGGACTCATGCAGCTGTGTATACAGCAGAGCTCATTTGGGGAGAACCTTTGAGGTGCAGATTTTCAGGAGCTCCACGCTGCCCATGGGGCACTTCTTTCCCACATTGTGGATGTTTCCATGCCACCAGCTCACGTCAGACTCACGGAGGCTGTGTCTCCTCCTCAACTGCCTAGGGAAGGCTGCAACCTCAGAGTCAAAGGCTGAGATTCAAACCTTTGCTGCACCTTTTCTTCTTCTGGTCTGTTGTGCCATGCTTTCCATTCCTCCAGTAAGGAGGTTACTTTTTTCCCTCTGAAAATGGGTTGAGAAGAGGGAAGAAGAGCCCTCCGTGCAACAGCCAAACCTTTTGCATGGCGTGAAGCTGATTTGCCTCCTCTTGTTACACTGATAGGTGACAAGGCTGTCACCTGTGTTAAGGGGGGGTTATTCCCAGGAGAGCTTAGGAATCTTGGACAAGATACAGAAATATCTTGGTATGGAAGTGTTGTTTATTCATGAGACATCAGAGGATCTTTAAAGAGGTCATGAAAGAAACAGCCCTTTGAGCTTGTTGTTCAGGGAACTGCATGTTTTCCTAATGCGGGAACAGGTGATGGAAAAGCCCCTTTCCATTATCAAATCCTTATAACTGCCCCCAGACAGGGGGGTGTTTTCCCTATAGCATGTTTTCCCTTTTTATTGTGTTGTTTCATCACTTTAATATCCCTTGCTTGTATTTCTTCAGTTCATAGCTACGGAAAGTAAATTCAGCTGTTAGCTATCCTGCAGCCAAACTGATGTGCTCCACGTAGGAGGCAGTATCCTGTGAGTGACCTTACGATGACTTCACTTGGTGCCTCACAGTAACCTATAGATACTGATGCTGTAAAAATGGTTTTGTGAGAGGTATAAATACAAACACCATGAGATCACATATTCCGAACTATAACTGAATGCAGACTCTTGGAAGAAAATTGACTCAAAGCCCTCTTGGAAAAAGCTGTCAAGCGCAGCACACTTCATAAATTTTTCCACAACCCCAAATGTACCATACCATGCATCAAACAGGCTTCTTTTAGAAAGTGGTGCTGTGAACCCCACAATGCCTGAACATTAGTTAGATTACTTGTAATCCATCCAGGATGGGGAAGGGGAAGGGCTATCTCAAGTCCTCTGTGCTTATGGTGTCCTGAGATGCCTGTCCTTGGGGACCTCCATGGGAACCATTGTGCAAGACCATCAGGAAGGAGTCAAGTGCTTGCTCTGCAAAATGAGCCTGATGGCTTCAATCTTGTGCCAAGCAGCAGCTCCCCTTGCCCAGGGGATAATAACGAACCTGGCTGCTGGAGGGCAGTCCCAGCAGTAAAGCCAGTGACTGAGTGGATCATGAGATGGGCCAGCATTGACCCTGGGTAACGAAGATACATACTGTGCAGGAAACTGTGCTGAACGTCTTTCTTTCTGGACTCAAGTGCCATCAGTAGATCTGAGATTTATACACGTACCTACCCACCAGTTTAATTTTTGCTGTCTTCTCTCTATACTTCTAGGCAAGCCAGAGCAAGGACAGTCCAAGCAGGACTCCTAACAGCTTATCATCCTTGCTCTGGAGCCATCATCCTTCAGATTTCGTTGGAGAAGATTAACCATCCTGGCAGATGCACCTGCTTGCAGTCAGAATAGCCAACATCTGCTGTGCAAATGATTTAGTGACAGTTAACCTGGCTGTAAAAGGTACCATAGCAATGACAATTACAGCATGGCCACAGGGATGTCAGAGCTCTTTACATCCCATCTCACACTTGTCTATTAGTGTCTGGTGATGTTGCACAAAAGCCTGAAGAAGGCAATCAAAAAGAGTTATGAGTTTAATTAAAAACCACTATGACCATTTAACTAGGCATAATGATGCTATCCAACCTGGAATTTGACCAGCTCTCAAACACTCGCTGTTTCAAATGAGTAAAAACGGCCAGAAGTTGTTTTACATTTCGGGGGAAAATGGCATGTCCAGTCCTACAGCCCCTCTAAATCCATGCCAAGGCCTTGGTTCAGCACAATCTTTTGTGCATCTCCCATCGTACAGTAGCTGGGCACCGGGCCACCCTGGGACGGCCCTTGCCAGGAGCGGTGGCCCTGGCTCAGCGTGCTGCACACCAGCCTCTGCTACACTGCATTTTTTCTCCCTCTTTCCGGCTGTTGCTCTTTCATTATTCACTGAAGCAGGGACTGGATGCTGTGACAACAAAGCTGGTGCTGCAATCCTGCAGAGTCCCTCCCAGATCAGCAAATAGTTGTTGATATTGAAAATAATCTATCCGGGCTTCTGTTCAGTATCAGAGGAGGAGAATACAGAGGCTGTACAGGGCCTCCACTGCCACCTCCTACTCATGCTGCTTTTAATGATGTTTAGCCATGCTCGTCAAGGCTCTGTCTCAGCAAGGGGCAGCAGTGCGGGAACATCTGGCTTGGGAGGGATGCCAGAGCTTAGCCATGACGCAGGACCCCATACGTCAGTGGGGTTGGCCCTGGTGACCACCGCGGCATTGCCCCTATAGGCACCATAGGCACAGAGCATGGGCTGAGAGCCCACTTGCACTTCTGGGCAGCACCTCCCCGCAGAAGACCTTCCTCTACGACTCTGTCAAACACTCTGAGCTAAAGGTTTCCATGTGGCCTGTCCGCCTCAGGCATTTCCATATTTTTGGAAAGTTTCAGCTATAATTGTCTTATTCTCTGTGGCTAAGATTTGGGACAAATATGTAGTTTTGAGCATTCTTGTCTCTAGTTTGTTGAGAAAACAAAGTGCTGCCCAAGCCTGGAGGTTTGGCAGGAGGTGCCCACCTTGAGTGGGAGGTTTGCTGCTTTCCCCAAACTGGCCGAGTTATGGGTGTCTGAAAACCTTCTGGTAGAGCTTGTTGAGGATGTCGTGCTTGTGGATGCTCACTGATGTGGCTGATGTTAATAGAAATTGTGTCCTAGATATATTAAATATACCATACCCTGAAAAAACAGCATATTGATGCCTCAGAAGGCACACCAAAATTTGTTGCTATATTTCATCTTCATTTTGTGTGGATTAATTTTATACAGCTAACATGAAGCTAATAGTATTTCCTTCTTGGACAAAGAAATTAATGAATGGCAGAGCAGCATTTAGGAACAGCAGAAAACAGTCAGAGAAAAGCTTAAAGTGAAGTTGTATCCTCAGAGCAATATTTAAATGCTTGCACTGAGTAAGACCTGAAGCTGCATGCTGAAGAATGAGAATACAAAACATGGAATTATTTCATATGACATGAACATCTACTCTGTGATCTGAACAAACCACAATGCTGAGGGGGAAGGAGGCAGAAAGAGTAAGTAATGAACAATATGCCCTGGAGGCCTCCTGTAGTGCATTCATCTCATGGGTACAGCAGGAATCAAAATAAAGCAGCCTTAGCTCTGATAGCCCCTAATTTCAGAGTGTTAGGCAGTACAACTGTCACAGTCTCATAATATTTTCCTTTTTTTATTCATAGAATCATAGAATCACAGAATCATTTAGGTTGGAAAAGATCTTTAAGATCATCAAGTCCAACTGTTAACCTAACACTGCCAAGCCCACCACTAAACCATGTCCCTAAGCACCACATCTACACATCTTTTAAATACCTCCAGGGATGGCAACTCAACTGCTTCCCTGGGCAGCCTGTTCCAATGCTTGACACCCCCTTCAGTGAGGAAATTTTTCCCAGTATCCAATCTAAACCTCCGCTGGCACAACTTGAGGCCATTTCCTCTCATCCTATCCCTAGTTTCTTGGGAGAAGAGTCCAACACCCACCTCGCTACAACCTCCTTTCAGGTAGTTGTAGAGAGCGATAAGGTCTCCCCTCAGCCTCCTCTTCTCCAAACTAAACAACCCCAGTTCTCTCAGCCGCTCCTCATAAGACTTGTGCTCTAGACCCTTCACCAGTTTCGTTGCCCTTCTCTGGACACGCTCCAGCACCTCCATGTCTTTCTTGTAGTGAGGGGCCCAAAACTGAACACAGTATTCGAGGTGCGGCCTCACCAGTGCCGAGTACAGGGGCACGATCACTTCCCTACTCCTGCTGGTCACACTATTCCTGATACAAGCCAGGATGCCGTTGGCCTTCTTGGCCACCTGGGCACACTGCTGGCTCATGTTCAGCCGACTGTCAACCAGCATCCCCAGGTCCTTTTCTGCTGGGCAGCTTTCCAGCCACTCTTCCCCAAGCCTGTAGCATTGCATGGGGTTGTTGTGACCCAAGTGCAGGACCCGGCACCTGGCCTTGTTGAACCTCATACAGTTGGCCTCGGCCCATTGGTTGATTCAGTGAATATACACAGTCAAAACTTTTTGCTTATGCCTCCCAGAAATATTTGCTTGTCTGGAGATATATAAACCCCATTATTCTTCCATTACTATATTCACCCTAAAAATCCACTGTAGGTGTGTGTCTGCAAAGTGGGGTCTCCATTCTGTTTCTCCTCTGCTCGTGAGAGCCCTGACTATGTCTCTCCCACAAAGAAGCCACCTTTGCACAATGTCAAGCTTATTTTCATAATAAATTACTCCCAGGCTTTTGGATTACTGTGGGATGGAGACAAATTATCCTTCATTTTGCTTAACCAATTTAGGAACAGAGAACTTCCTTGCATGACGTGATAAAGCCATTTATTTGTGGTTTGCCTTCAGTATCCTCAGCTCTTTGACCTCCCTCAGGCTTGCATTAATCCTGTGGATCTCTGAGGTCCTATGCCTCTTTCAGAAACCTGGCCAGACTCAACCTTGATGTCTCTTCAGTTTTATGGTATACTAGATGAATGTGGAAAACACCTAATTTATAACCTATTGTGGGGTTCATTTCTCTCCCCCCGCCCCGAGATGCCAAGTTGGGACCAAGGGGAGGGAAGGCAGCCGGAGGCTGGGACTCTTCTCCATTACTCAGGACTGGGTGGGGTGATGGGAAGGGGAGGTTTCCCTTGGTTTGTTTGTCATCATGAACCTATGACTCTGGATTGCAAACCTTTCACCCACCTTCTCCAAAGGCAGGCCAAGTTTTGAGTAAGGTCACGTTAAGCTCCCAAAGGGCCTGGGCTGATTTATAGGTTAGTGTGGAAGTCATACAAACCCCTGTGCTTTTTGGCACAAATGCAGGCAATATCACACCTATTGGCTTCCAATTAGAAACAGAATTTATGTAGAACCTGCAGCCTTCAAAGTGCTGCTCAAACATTACCAGAGCCCTGGGAATGTGGCTCCAGACAGGTAAGGGGCTCGTGCAGAGACTTGGCCCTGAGTCTGTGCTCTCCGTCTGCCGGCTCAGATGCACATAGCAGACTTCTCCATATAACCGTGATCTTCCTCTTTCCAGCTCATGCCAGACTGCCTAATCGCAGCAGGTGTGGTACAGAGAGCAGCAGCCTTCAGGTAGCAGCCACTAACCTAGTCAGCCCCACTGCAGCAGCTTTATTTGTCCTTAGAGAGTCTGGAAGATCTTTGTTTCCTTTTGTGGTAAAACCCTACAGAAAATCGCTTGTTTAAGACTTGACATCTGATGGCTATACTAATAAGTTAGGTCTCATCCTAAAAGTATTCCTGAGAACATTTTGTTGTCCACCTTTCAGTGTCCCTAGTCTGTGCATTTAAATAACACCCCAAGGCCAGTCCTCCACAACGCTCTCAACCAAAGTACCTGCTCTCACCAGCTAGCAGTCATCCTGTGAAACTAGACCTGACTGCAGACACAAGGAAATGGGTGCCAATCAACATGGTGAGTAAACTAGATGAATGCTGGTGGGGTTTTTTTAGGCATCATAAGTTTCTTTTTTTATCTACTTTTCTCTGTGTCTAGCTGCTTTCTGTTTTTATGTTGCGAGATCCTGAGAGAGGGGACTGGGTTTTTTTATTCTGCATTTGTACAGCACTTTGCACAAGTCCTGAGTGCTGCCTTAACACATATATATTCTAAAAATTCCTGTGTATATAGTAGGTTATGTTGCTTCCTGGTCTCATGATGAGGTGCATTATTAACCTGTACACCTAACGCTTGGACGAGCTCCATAGCTGGTGTAAACCAACATAGCTGCCTGGTTCTTGTCCTGTGGTAGCAGGATTACTATATTTAACCTGACAGTCACTGAAATATTACATGTGGCTAGAGATTTCTCTCTGAATTTTCTCACATGCTCCTGTCACTGTGAGAGATCATTTGGTACCAGGCAACTCTTACCAACTCTCAGCCCTTCAGGGAGAAGTGGCTGCCCCAGGGATCCGATCTCAGCTCTGTGCTTCACTGACCTTACAGACTGTGCTGGAAATCAGCAGAAACCTCTTTGAAATAAACTGGTAGCTCTGATATATGATAAAAATCTGGCTCAAAATACCTTTAGGGGAGGGACACCTTGATCTTTTCTCTCCTAGCTGTTTGGATAACGGAGGAGAAAAAAGTAGCTAAGACACATATAAGACAAATAGGATGGTTGGAGGCATGAGGGTAGAAGAGGGCGGTCTGTATTCATGGGTGCCTGCCCAGGCACTTCCCCTTTGATATGAGGAGAGACAGAATCTTAGTTCCCAAATGGAAGGATTTATTGTCTCAGTGTCAGATTGCTGAATGTCACTGAAATGTCTCAGTCCGTAGTTTTGCTGTGCTAAGTGCAGCAGAAATCTCCATGGTCAAACCACTGCAGAGAGATGAAGCGCTCCTGGCACCGGTAGCTGATTTCCCTTGTATTTGGGGCTAACTCTGCCCACTTCTGCATTGACCCTGCTCTGTGTTCAGGGCAGAAGGAACTCACCCTTGACATACATAGCTTTTAGGCTGGACACAGGCAAACCTCAAGTAATGCTTTCTTGAGCACAGAAGCTCACTATTCACACAGAAACGTTTGTGTGCGTGCAAAGCGGGGAGTGCAGCGTAGGGAAGAATGAGTTGCTGTGATGTTTTGTGATGAAAAAGCGGACACACAGTAAAAGATAAAAGGTCCCATTTTCTCCTGGCCAAGCCTCATTGGGGAAACTCCAACAAAACCAGTGATGTTTGGCCCAGAAAGTGAGCATGTTGGCATAAGCATAAAACGAAGCATCCAAACGCTCACAGATGATTTATGAGAATTCCTAACGCCTTTACTGCCACTTCCTCCAGCTGCCCGAACTCCTTCCACACCATCCTCCCATCTGAGAGCAAGAATTAGTCTCCTTTGTCCTAAATGCTAAACTTGGGGAAGACATCTGACTGAGCAGGCCCTCTCTGCAGATACCCATGGGGATGGGTTCAAATATCGAAGGGTTTCTCTTAAAATAAACATGCTAGCTCAAGCCTCCCTGGCAAACCGAATACCTCCCCTGGGCTCCTTTAGCAGGCAGTGTTTCCCCTTGTGGAAGCATGAAGTCTGTGTGTAATGGATACAGCATCAATTAGGGAAAATCTAGCACCAGCAGATGGGCTGTGTGGTTTGATATCTCCCCCACGGTAACATGGGCAGTGTTATTTTGCCTCAGGTTCTCTACTTGCTTGTTCATCTCTTCCTGTCAATCTGATGCTCAGTTTGTCCCGGAGCTGAAATATGCTTTTACATAGGTCCTTCTTCAGTCTCCATCTACATCTTCTGTTCTTAGGGCAGGGGGCCTCTGGGGCCTCTGCAAAGCCATGGTTAATGCTGTGCAGAGACCTGCCACAATTTATGAGGGAGGAAGAGGTCACAGACCGTTGGTGTTCCTGTCAACCTGACCATCATGAGCTTGAAAAATCGATGCAGCCTCTCATTTCAGCTGGGGCACTGGGCTCCTGGTAGATCTTACTGACTCCTCATTTATGTGGAACAATGCTCAAAACAGGCTTCTTTGCTCCCATGTAACCTCCAGCTGGAGATTTGCTGTGATGAGGACAGGAGCCAAAGGTGGTGGCAGTTTTTAAGCAGGTGGGGAGTTGATGGTGGCTTACCAAGACCACAGGCCTAGGGAGATGCCCTTGCTCGTTGCTAGCTGGCACTGACCCTGATGTCAATGGCAACCCTCAGCACAGTCATTGCAGCTGGATTTTGCTGTCTTCTCTCCTCAGGCTCGTCTCTAGTTGCTGTGCTGTCCATAAGCCATCCCACCTGGCCCAGGGACTGACCCTTAAATCTCTACCAGGATGCCGCTCTTTGGGGAGAGAGGGGTTGAAGAAAAAGCTGTGGGCACAGCCTCTCCTCGTGCCACTGATATGCAGGATCCTGACTGGCAAGCCACTTCCGTGGCAAGTCAGAGAAAATCCCCTGAAGTCCTACCTGGCAGCCAAGCTCTGGCCAATGCAGTATGAGCTGTTCTGCTCAGATGGTTAGTGCAGAGGGAGGAAAGCTTCCCAGGGATGACTCACAAATTCCTGGTGATGAATGTGCTGAGGTTTGTCTGAGGTGAGGTCAGCTTTCATGAAGCACGAATGCTGCAGAAGGGGGTTAGCTGTTGACTTGGCCTCCATCCCATGTGTGTATGAAGAGGCACCAGCAACAGCCCCAGTGCAGAGTCCAGCACTGGCACACGTCCCTCTCCAAGGGCTGAGCAAACACAAGAAGCTCTGCCAGCCTCTCATTCGCCATCTCTCCCTACTGGATTAATATCTGCAAACTTGTCTGGAAGCAGAAGTATCAACAGTTCCTTGGGATTTGGTCAGCGCTAATAACCAGCAATGTAGCACGCTTATAGGCAGAGACAGAAGCAGAAAGAAAAACAAGGAGCAAGCAACACTAACATCAGACTTGCTTTTATTTTAGCTTTCAAGGTGGTTTTCCAGATTTAATTGTGTTCAATAGTTAAAAAGCACATTTCTTCATTACCAGCAGCGTATTGGATGTCCCTGTTCTTAAGTTGTTTTGATTTTTAGGTATTTGAGAGTTTAATAAGGTTTTGTGTTTGTTTAAGGAATTATTGCTCACCCAATTGAAAGATAATGGGACACTGTAGCCTTGCCAAGTGTTTTTATGCTTCAATAAAAAACCAAGCAATTTACAGAAGGCAATAAAACGGTACCCTGGGTCCCCAATGAAGAAACACAAAGCAATGGTTGAAATGATGTCTAGCTCAGAAAATAAATCCACCCTTACTCAATGCACTCCATAAAATTAACTAGGTACAAAATCCCCCATACACTCTCCTTTTCCCAGAAGTTTGGAAAATTAGCACAAGATGCGCTTGAAAATCCTGTAATGTATCAGCATAATTTGTCCCAAGGTACGTTGCTGTCTGCAAAACAGCGGATTGACTACTCACTGAGACTTCCAAAGGGGCATAGGTTTGATCACATACTCCATTGTCCCTGATTTCTTTTCTCTTTGAGCTCTGTCACTTTTAGAGCCTTGCCCGGCTGTGTGAAATGCTGAAGGACCCCATCCAAAGTAATGATTTGCCTCTTTACCCGCTCTGCTGCAGGGCTCAGGCGTTTGATGGCATTTTCTACACTGGCGTTCAGAAAATTTTGGAGGCTGTGCTGTCCTTCAGCCCTCTGAATGGCTCTTCTGCCACCTCTATCCAAGGGCTGAGAGCATCCCTGAGCCCTCAGAGTGGCCTCTTGTTGCCTTGCCTGCTTCTTCCATAGCGGCAAAGGAGGATTTTGGAGTCTACCCCTGTCACAGTGAGCACTCGCGTCTGGAGACTGATGCTAGCAGGGAAGTAAGAGCCCTGTTCCCTCAGAACTCGTGCTGTCATGTGTCTTGCCTCAATTTGAGTCTTGAGCTTCAAAAGGCTGCTTGGAGCTCCATCGGAAAGACCTCCCAGCCATGAGGATGCTCTGCCCTGCCCCTTCAGGGACCGCCATAGAGAAGAGGTTTCAAGTTCTGTCTTGATTAAAGTGGCAAGAAGAGGTCTGAGCCCAAAATGGGCTACAAACCCCCTCTTGTTCTTACATCCCACTTACTCTTGGCAGAAAAGGGTTTCTCCTGGCTGTTCCAGTGGGAAATGCCACAATGAAGCCTGAGCTTTATATTTTGCCTCTATGCAGCGATTTGCACCATCAGTGTTGCTGTTGGCAGTGCAGCAGGGCACCACCGATGAATAAAGGCTCAATTCTGCCTTTTCAGATGCCAGCTGAACTGAGGCCCGGAAGCACAGGATGGCAAAAAGCATGGTAGAAAATCACAGCGATGCTGCCCTTGATTACTGCTGTGAGCCAGTGGGAAAACACACTCTCTGGGGCTGTTCGTGCAGCCCCTTTCAAAAACCATCAAACCCAGCATTTCCAAGCATGCATTGTTTCAAAAGCTTGTAGTCATTCGTAACAGCACTAGCCCTATTGGCATGAGGCACCCCCAGATCAGCATCCAGCTGCGGCCAAGGACCTTCTGAGATGCTTTTTAGGACTGCATCTCCACCCAACCAGCTGCTAATCCCTTGAAAATGCCCTACACCCTGCTTGGAAATGCTCTGCTGACCTTTGCTTCAGGGCGCCCGCCAGCCTCTTCAGCAGCTGCTGCTCAGAGTGACCCTCATGGCTTATAACAACGGAGGCTGTTTAAAGAAATAAATATACAGTCTGGCCAGTTGCAAAGCCAGGTTCACAGCAATCTTTCCTGACAAATGATAAGGTCAGAATCTTCTTAAACAGAAACATACCCTGGCACAAAGATTAAAGATTTCACATATCTCTTTTGCCATTTAAATTGCAATTCTCATGAGAAACCTCCCTCCTCCTTCTGTAAAAGATCCAGCCCGTTCAAGCCATCCGCTTGTCAGAGTATGATGGATTAATACAGCAAAAGGTTGCTGAAGCTTTTAGCTCTCCTTCTCTGGGCATATACTTCAAAAAGCACCCTTGGCCTGGCATACTGAGCAAATTTCACTCCTAGTCCTGAAGGCTTGGCCAGGGGGATGCTTGTGAGACCAGATCACTGTTCTCTGCAGAAATTACAGGGGTCAAAGAAGTAACCGCACTCTAATTTCAAACAGCTGAGATCTTCGATGCAAGGAGCAGATACAAAAGCAGCACTGTCTGTGGCTTACTTATTTTTCACTAGAAGCTATATTACAGAAACTAGAAAATTAAGGAAAACAGAGTCCTTGTTACCGTATTCAGAAATCTTCCTCTCTTGGCTACCCCCCTAAATCTTTTTTTGGACAAGTCCCAAAGTTAATGCTATCTAGGAGAGAGGGAGCGAATGCACACTAGGGTCTATTTTTAGTGATTACAGTAAGGCTGAGATCTGCTCCCCCCCCCAATCCATCCTCAGCCAAAAAAGGCCCTGGAGAAGCTGCCGAAGCTGCGGTGAAAAGCCTGTACCAGTGACACCCTCTCTGCTGGGGCACTCACCTTCGGTGCCTGACCTAGCAAAGGGTGTCCCCATGTGAGGTCTCAAGGAGAAGAGTCAGGAGAGCTGGTTCTTCTGTCCTGAGTGATTTCAAGCTGTTTTGCTTCCTTGCCTGGGTACGCAGCACCTTGTGTGTTGGGAATCCGCTCCCTCCAAAGCCTTCTCCTCCTCCCCTTGGAGAAACAGCCACTAATCACAGCAACATCAGCTTTCACAGAGCACTACACCACAGGGAACATAGAGGCAATTTCCCTTCCCATTCTTCAGCAGTGTTTCTCTTCTGCAATTTCTCTAATTATAGGGAACACTTCAATGAGACGGGGTATTTGCTCCTCTCCACTTCATTATCACCATCTGGATTTGCTGCTCTTGCCATATGTTCCCCAGCTGATGTTACAGTCACCCTCTGCAGTGCCACGGCCAGCTGGTGTGCAGCTGGCATCCCTGGCGCTTGGCATCCCTTAGAAGGGAAGGAGAGGGTGGCACAGGGGAGCTCAAGGCAGATTCTGATCTCACAGGTTTCAGTGTTGATCTTGAGCAAACTGGAGTCACTCTGCATCCTTAAACCACTGCTACACCATATCCCACAGTTTCAGTACCCAGCTTTTCTGTAATTTATACTGCTGTGAAACCAGAGTAAATATGCTGCTGCAGGGGAATTTGTCCAGCTTACTTCAGCTTTAACAAAGCCTAAAAATTGGCCAGGGGGAAGAGAAGGAAAGAAAAAAGGTAATGAGGGAACATGTTATTGCTTGGATTGGCAGAATTGTTCCCAAACTGAATGTTTTCCACTGGCCTGCAGCAGCTCTGCAAATAACGGTGTTATTCAGCCACCCATTCCAGTCTCCTTCCTCTACTCACCCCTTCTAGCCCTCTCAGACCTTCCTCCAGCAGGAAGGGCCCTGCGTACTACCTGTGCAGTGTCCAGCTTCCCCCAGTTATTGGTACAGGTACAAAGGATGGGGTGAGAGACGAATGATGGTGCAATCTCCTGCATGCCCTGGCTGGCCACAGACCCTCAATCTCCTGATTCCCTTTGGCTGGTGTCCTGGTTTTGGCTGGGATAGAGTTCATTTTCTTCCCAGTAGCTGGTATAGTGCTGTGTTTTGGATTTAGTATGAGAATAATGTTGATAACACACTGATGTTTTAGTTGTTGCTAAGTAGTGTTTATACTAAATCAAGGACTCTTCAGCTTCCCATGCTCTGCCAGGTGCACAAGAAGCTGGGAGGGGGCATAGCCAGGACAGCTGACCCCAACTGGCCAAAGGGACATTCCATACCATATGATGTCATGCTCAGTCTATAAACTGGGGGAAGTTGGCTGGGGGGGCAGCGATCACTGCTCAGGTATGGGATGGGCATCGGTTGGCGGGTGGTGAGCAGTTGCATCACTTGTTTTTCCTGGGTTTTGTTCCTCGTTCTCTTTTTATGTTGTTTTCCTTTTCACTACAATTTATTATTATTATTATTATTATTATTATTATTATTATTTCATTTCAATTATTAAACTGTTCTTATCTCAGCCCACGAGTTTTTTTACTTTTGCCCTTCCGATTCTCTCCCCCATCCCACTGGGCAGGGGAGGGTGAGCGAGTGGCTGTGTGGTGCTTAGTTGCCAACTGGGGTTAAACCACAACAGCCGGGCCTCTCGGTTGGGGCTGATCAAGTGTTGGGAAGTTTCTTGTGGGCTGGGAGCCAGGAGGTACCCCCACTGCTGTGTGTTACCAAGCTGGTACCAAGCAGCGCAGAGTAGCTGCTAAGGTCCCACCCCCAGGTGAATGCAGGCTTGGTCTGTTGCACACTCACAGTCCAACTCTGAAATCCTGGTTTTTCCTCTCATTTGCCCAGGGCTGCACAGTTGGCTTCAGTGCTCCACCTCCAGAATTACACCTGTGAGGAGAGACCAGGACCCCCAGAGGTCTGCATATTACATGAAATGCTAAGAATTCAAGTTCTTCTTCCTTTCCCAGGGGTAATTTCCCTTAAGACAGGATTTTGCTGAGATGTCCTGGGTTGGTTATTCCCTTCCCACATCTGGGTGGGAAGCAGTGTGCCAGCAACCTGTCTGCCTAGCAGCTGTAGTGAAGTGAGTTTTATGTGTGTAGCATTAGCAGAGCATTTTAGGATTCTCTAGGATGAAAACTACTGCCATATAAACCTAGCACCTTGCAGTAAAAATGATTCTGCCAAATGCACTTTGGAGTATATTTAGTTTTAACTACCTCTGGGCCTCTATCTCTGCATGCACAGTGTGTCCATGATCTGCCCCAACATCACCTCACCCTCATGAAGGCTTTTGACTTTTAACCAGGGCAGGTCTTTGAGGACGTCAGGGAGCAGGTACAGAGCTACACCAACTTATACTTAACTGCACACCATTTCTTCCAGTTTCTCTTGTGTTGCAGATGATCGGGCTGTGGATGTTGATTTATGCCTTTTGGTCGGATTAGTCAGAACTGCATTGATGTACAAGAAAGATGGACTGTGAAAGGGGAGCCACAGGGAACCCGATACTTGTGAAAGAAGTGAGCTCAACGTCTTTTATAGTCTCTCAGCCTCCTGCCTTTTCACTGAATCATAAAAATTATAATTGGGAAAGACTGGCAACATGAGAGCCTCCCCCTCTGCCATGGCGTCGGCAGCGAGAGCTGCCGGTGTTTGCTGTGGTCGCACTGAGGGCTGCTCCTGGTTATCACCACTGGCGCTCAGCCGTGCCTCTTCCAGGGAGCTCCTCTCCGCAGCACGTGTCCTACCGTTGCCAAATTTGTTTTTCATTTCCTCAGTGGACTTTCTCTGCCTCTTGGGCTTCCCCTGCAGCTCTCTCCCCTCCCCTGACTTCACGGGCAGGACGTTGGGTTTCCCCCTGCGACAACTCTCCTTTCTCTCCCATTGGGTTGCCCTCCTAGTGGGCCTCTTCCCTCTGCCTGACGTTTCCTTCTTTCTTCCCACAATAAGTCAGGGTCTGGCTTATGTGGAGAGCTTTGCAGGGAAAGGAAATATTTACTCTTGGAGACCCAGACTCCAAGCAGCTTGGGGAGAAAGGTCTGTGGATAAAACCTTGCTGTTTGCAGGTTACGTTTTGGGGTGGGATGCAGCATCTACCTGAGCTGGCTCAGCAGCCCCATGGCTTTCACATAATCTTATTCGAAGTGCTGAATGGTATTTTGAGACCAGACAAGAACTGATAAAGGGAATGACAAAAATAATAAATGCATCAAGGTGCCCAGATTGTGAGTTAATGTGTCAGAAAAATAAGCACGAGGTCATGCAGAGTAAAATATGGCCACACTGGATTTGGGGTTAGTTATATTGATTTTAATGGGGGTTCATTTGACATTTCCATTAAAAGATACAAACTGCTTCAGACAGCTCTTGAGGGGTCCTTGAATATTTTCCCTATTGTCCCACTTCAATGGCCACATCTCACTTTCACAAACTGTGATCCTCCCATGTTGCTCAACAGCAGCTCAGTCCTCACACTTTCAGCACAAACAGCCCCGTTGCAGGCAGCAGAGCTGCCAGCACAAGGAAACCTGGGAGTCAAATCCACCAGATGTTTCCCCCAGAGGTTTTCATGGTCATGGTTTTCATAGGGAGCTCTCCCCTAGAGAGCTGGTGAGTCGACAAACATCCACGCCAGCCGCACGGGAGCCTGGGCCACTCCATCCGCACACTCTCATCTCCACCAACAACCTCATTTTGGGCAGAAGAGGAGGTTTGCTATGTGTGGCACGTCTCCTCCATTTGCTGTCTTTCTTCTCCCTTCACACACCACCACAGGGTGCCATAGTCATGTTGGAGAGAATTGTCACCTGTGGCTCTACCCCTCCTAGACGAATTTCATGTCCTTCAAACCTTACTCAAACAGGGCACTTCATCTAGCCTGTCCCACCCCCATCCATTCACCGTGTGTGGGACCTCCTAGAGCTACAGCCAGACTCTGGCTGTGCATTCACATGCTCTACACTTGACCCACCATTTTGGTAATGTCACCGACTTCAGTCCAATTACAGCAGTCATGAATTGGACCCTGTTCACCCTCTGAAACTGAAACTGCCACAGCTTACAGCTAAAGTTCCGACTGTTACACAATGAAACCATTCACACGTCTCATTAACTCTAGACTATGCGTTGAACATACGGTGTCATATGAGTCTATGATTAAATTTTCCCAGTTTATATCATTTACAGGTACCTTCCTGTTCATAACAGCAACTCTCTCTAAATATGTAAAACTTTTTGTGCTGTCAGTGTAGGAAAAGTGCTATGTAGAGCACAATATAATAATTCCTTAGTGTTATTAATTGTTGTCATCTTAAGTCATATAGGCCATGGAAGTATTTTAAACCCAAGCTCAAAGATACAGGCATGTGGCCAACCCTTCCAAGACACCAGTGTGCCTGCGGTTGTGTATTTTGTACTTTTTGAACTTTGTTTTTATTGGGTTTTAATTTATAATGGCAGTAAAGTGCAGTCCAAGTTTCCAAGTAAGCAAACCGTACAGGCACTTGAAATTTAATAAGGTTATACTGTTGCCTACGCATGGGAAGACACAAGAATCTTCTGCTTATGTGATTTATATGATTGTATTTCTCTGCTGAGTGTCAACAGCGAGCCTTGTGTTCTACTTGTCTGTGCTCTTGTATTAAGGTTTTTATAACAGATCCAGCACGGGGGTTTCTGTGTATCACAAAGTGCCTGCAAACTAAAGCACATGTTCAAAGCCTTGAGAGGCACAATGGAGGGATCATTGCAGAGATGGTGTTGGGGAGTTAGTTTTGATTTGTACTGCAGAAGAGAAGCAATGGCAAATTCTAGAGCACAAAACCTTGTCCAAAACAGGCAGAGGTACAGTAAGTCTCATGAAACGAAGCAGAGAGACAGGCCAGACCAGGACAAAGAAAAGAATGAGCTGTCGAGGCTGGTATTAATAATGGAGTGTAGCAGAGAGAGATGTGGACAAGCATGCATCTTCTGCCTGGGCCAAGTCAATTTCACTGGATGCTGCAAAGGAGGATATGAGATGACCCTGACAGCATGTGTGAGGAAGGATACACAAGTGGGTGATGCACTTAGAGCAACGCTGTAAGCAAAGCTTTGCTGGCAATCATTTTGCAGTCCATCTGCAGAGGTAATGTGTCTGCAGATGTCAAGAGGAAGTCATAAAAAAGAGGCCGTCATCAGCAAGACACGAGACGGACATGCCTTGGAGAAATGTCAAGATAGAGGCCTGCTAGGACAGAGGACATCCCAGGTTCTTGCGATTGTAGGTCATGGAAGAAGAACATAGAGCATTTGATCACAGGTCAGATGTCTGGGAGAAAACGATACAGTCAGCTGCTCCCAGGTCCTGAACCTACAGAAATATTGCTAGAAGGAAGTAAAAGTGAAAAGGTTTAGGAAGAAAAATTAAAGACCTCCTGTTCACCTGTGCTGACCTCAAGTTGTCAGCGACCCAT
This sequence comes from Fregata magnificens, assembly GCA_013389945.1. NCBI lineage: Eukaryota > Metazoa > Chordata > Aves > Suliformes > Fregatidae > Fregata > Fregata magnificens. The sequence continues at coordinate 240,036 of WAAD01026224.1, forward strand.
CCGGAGCAATGTGTCAGAGACAGGCTCAAATGTCCAGTGGAACAGCTGTGGGTAGGCAGATTTGTAAATCAACTGCAAAGAAACAACAGGTACAACCTGGAGCAGATGGGGTGGCAACCCCAGCACGCATCTTGTATTCTCTCCATCCGTATCCTGCTCTGTTGCAATGTGCTACATCTTGCTATAACAAGAATAATAATTTACAGAGAAAATTCCTCCTTGATCACTCATCCTTTCATCCCTCCTGAGCCTAGACTAGTTTTATGTGACTCTGATGATGGATTTTTCCTGGAAGGAGTGTCCCAAAATGCGACAAAGAGTTATTATTGCAGCACATCTATTTATTTGGTATTCATCTCCTGTCATCCACTGACATTCACAATCACTCCCACCCCTCCTTGAATAAAAAATGTGATGGGTACATTCTACAGAATTCAGGTCTGGATTCAGATCTAAATCATGAAGTACTTCAGTCATGGTTTTGATATATTCAGTAAACCTGGACTTTTGTACATGAGGAAGGAGCAAGGCCCTTCAGTGAGGGTATGCTGTACTTTTCCATCTGATTCAAAGCTCCCTCTCTCACGAAGGTACAAGGCTGAAGAGGTCACCTGTGTTTGATTTGGGAATTATAAAGTTTGTCCATGAATTAAATACGAAGGCAAGCCTACAAATGAAACAGAGAGGGCTTGAAGCTTAGGTCTGCTTGTAAAGTGCATGTTGAAAAGCCATTTTGAAAGGCATTCTAAAATTTGCTCTTATCTTGTTGCCAAATCATCAGTGGTTTGACCCACATATCAGAGTTTTCCTCAAGGAAAAAAAAAAAAAGCTTCAGATGAATCTGTTTACGTAGGAAAAGGTCTTTCAAAACAACTGCACAGGGGCCAGGATCAACATCTGAACACGGGCTGAGTTGTTACATTTTTAGAATTATTCCTTTCATTAGAGGCATGAGGGATATCTCAGGCATCTTGGGGCCTGATTCAGAGTTGCAACATCCTAAACTAGTAATTGCTCTGCTGGGTGAAATCCTGCCTTTATGCATGCAAGGCTTATGACCCAGCTCCTTTCCAAATCTAATGAGGCAAGCCCACCTTGCCTACCATGCTGTTGACTGTAGCAGCTGCATTGCTGAATTGTTATGGTTCAGGTCTGCAAGAACAAGACCCCCAATCAGAGGACCAGCAAACTTTTTTCCATCTGGTGGTTGCCTTTTCATTTAGGTAGTGAGCAGGGGTGTGGAAAGAAGGCTGGTTGCCCAAGCAACTGCATTGGAATGACCCAGAGACGCCCTGGATTGGGTGCCTTGTATGTGGCAAGTCTTTCTGAACTCTTTGCTGCAGTTAGGTAGCCATGAAACATCAAGGTAAGGGAAAGCACAGACTTTTGTCAACAAGGAAAGCATGACCCTAGGCAGGACGACTGCAAAGCAGGGGTAGCGGCAGTCTGGTCCCGGAGCGAGTGGGTGCCTACAGAGAAACCCCTGGAGGAAGTGCAGCAGAATTGAGCTGCAGGGCATCAGAACCAAGAACCTTTTCTCTACTGTTTCAAAAAGGATTTTTAATGAAAGAAACATCTGGATCAGAAAATGCGTCTGTCTGAAATAAAACATTTTGTTTGACTTCATTCTCTCTCCAGTCATTCATGTACTTTCTGCATTCCTTCCTATGCAGGGCCTCAATGTTATCACAGCACGCGCAGAGACGTTGCTGACTTGGAAACAATATGGAATTACATACAGTATTTCTGCAAATAGATCATCTGAGGTGCATCCTTCAGAAAGTGCACCCAAGGAGCAGGGTGCTTTAGCACTGTGATTTGCGGCAGAGCTGACTCCCACTCTAAACTTGTGCAGTCATTAGTGGCACCTGTGTCTTATATCTAGGCAGCAAATCCTCAAGTGACCCTGGAGAAGGCTGAGGTAGCCCTCTCATAACATCGCCTCGGTTCCCCAGGAGCGCTGATAACCCTTCCCTTGCAAAAGGATTTATCTGGACCTGAGAACTCGTATCGCATGGGCAAGTGGTTACAGCGTGTACCTCTCCCGCTGGAGATCTCCCTTCAGTGTGTTTGGTTCCTCCGTTGTGAGTACCCTCCCCAGCACGCCAGCCTGGCAGGGCAGAAGGATGGAGGGACACCCAAACCTTTAAAACATTTTGTGCCAATTTGCAAGAAAGCAACAAGGAAGATTGTCATTAAATCTTTGCCAGATAGGAAAGCTCTTCACCAAGAACTCTAGTAAATCTTCAGCCATGTGGGAAAAAACTTCCCTTATGTGAAACTGTTGTAAACCAGACTCTATAATCTGATCAATTGCCCAAAGAGAGGGTGTTGAGCCCTGTTGCTGATCCTGGACACAGCAGCATAAACGAGGCACAATTTGATCAAAGCCACTAGAGCAGCAGAGGGGAAAGCCCAGCATGACCGTGAGGAACATCTGGCTTGATGCAATAACAAAATCTGGACCAAATGGGTTTCAAGCATCTCCCATTTGCAGCTATTTTAGTCTATGAAAAGATAGCCAACAGTTATACAGATAATCCTGAAGTAACTAAGGCCACAGTCCCTGGTGAGAGACCCTACTGAGCACGGTGCTGTACACACAGACTTCGGAGTACTTGAGTCCAGAACAGCTTATAGTAAAGCATGTAATGGGATCCAGGATTTGCCCATTCCCTCTCACTCAGGAACAGCCGATTTCAGCCAAATTAACTGTATTAATGTGAAAAGCTTCTCGCTGACAGGTGTTCAACACTGAGATTATTTAAAATGCCGACTAAGATTTTTTGTGTGTGTGTCACTAGGCTGCCTTGCCAAACGTCTCGTCACAAGAATGCCTTAAAATTAATGAAAAAAAAAAGAGTAACATTTTTGGCAGGGCAGGGCTTTGCAGCATTGGAAGAGAGAAACCTTGGAGGAAGCGAGACAAACACGCAGCTGGGAGCTGAAAAGGCTTCGCCAGCCACTCACTGTGCCCATCCCAGATGATTTATTTGCAGAATTCCCAGCGGCGGGAGGCTGTCGGAGCAAGAGGGGCTAGGGGTGCAGAACCCAGCGAAAAACGGCTCCGAGCCACAGCCTCACAGAGGGGCAAAAACAGCATCCTGCGGATAACGACGCCAGCCGCGGGGATGCGGGAAGCAGGAGGAGGCGGGGGCTCGGAAGGGAAAAGAGGGAGGACAGGCTGCTGCTGCCGCTGCCCTTTAAATCACCTCGGGGCAATTTAAATTTCACGACGTCATTTTAAAATCCCTGCAGCCACGGGGCGGGCCGCGGAGCGGGGATGCTCCGAGCGGCGCCCGGCCGGAGGTTGCGCCCCCGCCA
>WAAD01026224.1:244316-269432 GCA_013389945.1 Fregata magnificens
CCCCCCCCTCCGTTCTCACCGATGGTGAGTGGTCATGGCCTGTTCCCGACGCACAGCATCCTGGAGGGCAGCTCGGACTCTCTCCAGCCTTGGCTTACCTGTGCTCTTCCTGTTTTGTTTTTTGTTTTGGGGGAGGGGCGTTTTTGTTTGTCTTTTAATGTAACGTAGCATAATTCTGAAAATGATCTGCCTTCAGTGGAGAGTTTGCAGAGAAAAACCCCCAGACCCTCTCCCCGCCCCCCCCTCCGATAATACCCTGATGCCCTCTGCCAGAGGTGTTTCCCTTTAAGGCAAACCGAAGTGATGTTCTGTTCCAGGAGCGGGGAGGGTGCGTGAAGCTGGGGCATATATAACCTCTGCTAATGGGATCTGATGATGTTATATGAAATACAATGCATGACACTGTACAGTCAGTATTTAGCAGCCACTGAGATCTTGAGTATTGTCCTCTTATCCCAGTAACTTCTGCCTTGTAGCTGTTACCTTCCCTGAGGAAAATGGTGTTATTCTTTGAACTTCCTTGCCAAAAAGAAGAGGCACCCCCCCACCCCGCCCAAAAACCAAAAAGAAACCCACACCAGGATAGTTGAGGGTGTTTTTCTTATAGTTCAAGACCTGTACTCTGTCAAGCCAGGTACCTGTAGTAAGTCTTCCTGTTCATGACTAGTAAGGACAGAAACTGTGGGAATTTTTTTTCATGCCAAGCTGAATGTTTAAAACATTTCTGGAACATTTCCCTCTGGATTTCTGCTTTATTTGAGCACGTTCATAACCTTTTAGTTGCTATAGGCAACTTAATAGGTGAAGACCTGCACAAGCGGAGCACGAGGAGGGTGATTCTGCTAAAATCCATTTCCAGTTGGAGAAGCAAACATCTGTCCTAGGCAGTGCCAGTGCCTGTGGTGCAATGCCTACACAGCAGCAGAACAAGGAGGCAAAATCAGCTACTGCATTTTACAACCCTTTGGAAAATCATAGCTATGTTGCTTTTTCTGCACTTCCTTTTCTGTCATTGTCTTAATGTCATTTTTACAAGTCAGGGACTAGAACTGCATCGACTTAAACTCTAGCGTCCATGTGCTGCATAGAGTTCCTGAAAGAAAGCGTGGGAGTGAGCTGGGTCTATAATTTGGCTCATACGCGATCCCAGTGAAGCTGGCAGAATTTTCCTGTGGTCCTTGCCCTGAAAGATGCTGTGTTTAATGTCACCATCTGTGGGAAGTGACACTAAATTTGCCATGCTAAAAAATTAAGTGATTTCTTCTTCTGAATTCAAAGCCTTTCCCAGAGTCACAAAGGTTTGCTCACATCAAGTTCATTGAAAAACTTTCCTCGGAATTAGGGAATGAGTTCTTTGTCTCCCATTTCAGTAAAATCGATATACAAAAATCCAGATGCTTTGGGAATATGGTCTGTTCTCCCATGTCTGCTTCTGCTGGGTCTGAGGTTTTTATTTTCCTTGTTTAAAAATGCATTGTAAACTTGTCAAAGCAACGTGGTGAAAACAGCCTTTCTTGCTACGTGTGACTCATCTTAATTTGCTTTTGCAACATCTGGAGATTTTATATTCATGCTAATACTTTGATTTTCCTGCTCTTTGATAGGGTAGTGGATGTTCTTGCTGTCTGCATGGATGCCCAGATTTCGGGCACTGTAGCCAAGGGAAGGTACTCTTTGAATAGAGCTGTTTATGTTTTTAATACCTTTTTCTTTAACCCTTTCGATGCTCTTGGGTTTTGTAAGCAGAACTCTAATCAGCTTTGTCCCACAGAGCTACCTGTAGTGGTTTGTCCACATCCTCACCCTGCTGCTGCCTGCATGTGAGCTCTGTTCCCAGGATTGCTCTTTTGATCTGGCTCAACAAGTCTGTGCACAGAAGAAAATGCCCCACATCGGATTTGCCTGCACTTGCACAAAACATGAGGTCTGATGTCTAGCACTTACATACACTCGGATGTGAACCATCCCCTCGTGCCAAGGCTGAGTGCCAAGGCTTTGGCATGTTCGTTGAGGGTTGGGATGCATCGGCACACGCTCCCTTGAGGAAGACCTGGGCTGCAGCATCCGCTCAGCTTTTCGTCTGAGAAGGGGAGATGCAACGCGGGGCTTGTGCAGACCCCCCTGCCTTGCCGTGGGCGTGTGGGCAGGCTGCATGGCTCCAGGGGCAGCTGTTTGACCCCCTGTTTTGCTCCTTGAAACCAAAAAAGGAAATGAGATGAGGTCAAACATCCTGCTGCGTATCTTGGCGGGCCCCTCCCCAGGCTGCGTGGGGAGGCCTGGATGATGGGCACTTGAGCAGGGTGCTGGGCTGGACAGACCGCAGAGGTTGGTGGCATTTGTGATTTGAGAGGAGGAGCAGCCTGGAATGTGCTTCCCACCTCCCACTCCTGCTGACCTTGCGCTTGTTTGTTTCGCAGGAGGGGAGAAACACATCCCTTCGGGAGGCAGTGGCAGAGCAACCAATAGATAAAAAAAATTGAAGGGTTTGGCTCTTGTGCTTTGCTTTGAAAAATGGTGCTGCATAAACATGAGCTAATCCTTGCAACACTCCTGTGGGGTGTGAAAAGCAAAGGCTTTTAGTGCTGCTGGGCAGCTGCACAGGCCAAATGTTGGCCAGCACCATGTGCACCTCTGCTGCTTTTGGGGCGGCGGAGCTACTCTGTGTGCCCTGGGGGCAGGCTGGGGTCTCCCGCTGCCTCTGGTCTCTCACTGCAGAGCAAGCGCCAGCACAGCATGGCCCACTCGTGGTGATGTGAATTAGTCTCTGCAGTGAATTGATGAAAAATTGATGTTAGAATTGGAGGTTTGGGAGTTTCTTTGCTGCATACTGGACTGTAGCAGCGGCTGCCCTGGCCTGCGTTGCTCCTGCTTCTGAGCAGATGCTCAAGATACTCCTGCACAGAGCACAGCAGAGGTGCATGGAGGTGATGGTGTGGTTAGGTTAAATACCGATGGTATCCCTCTGTAAGAACATATCCCATCAGCCTCTAAATCCATGTCATCCTATCAGTCCCCTAAATTATTTCCTGATTTTATTTTTTTTCCTCTGTACTTTTCTGAAATAGAAACAGTAGCTGTCTGAAGACCACTGTTCTGTTTCACAGATGTGATCTGGGTGTTTTTTGTGACTCTAGCATAATGTGATGGGAGACTGTGGTGCACTGCAGGACTGGGACAGCTTGTGGATTCAGCTGAAGGTTTCTGTGGACTTTGGGCTCTGGATCAGGCCTCTGAGGTTGACTGCAGTCTCTACAGAGACTGTAGAACAATTGCTTTGAACAAGCAGCCCAAGTCCAAATGTGCTCACAAGTCTTCTTTGCAGCTTCCAAATATGTATTGTAAGTAGGAAGATGCCTCCTTTTCCTAGGATAGCTCATGTTTTCAGGTAATTTAGAAATATACTGGGTACAGGTAGCTGAGGCAGTTAGAGTGGGATGGGTTGTGAGAAGATGTGGAAACAGAGATGAGAACATGGGATTTAACTCTTGTAGTGCATGTAGTGGGCTCTCCAGCCCACGGAGAAAAGGTCCTTCAGTGGGTTTCTGATGTCATGTCCCATGGGCAGAAGGGCAGTTTGCCATATGCTGTTGGCTCTCTGCTGTGTGCTGGCTGCTTGGTCTTTGTCAGTGAAATACCCTCTAAGCTTGGCAGGTGGGTGTGGGAGGGACCTACCTGTTTGCTGTCTGAAACATTTTATTAATCACATCCTCCTCGCTTTGCTGCCTTAGTCATCTTGTTTCTGTTAAAACCTAGCCTGCAGGCCATGATGATTCTAACCCCCCCTTTTGGGGGGTTTTCTAGCTCTGAGACCGAGTGGGGGAGGAGGAAACAGTGTACACTGTGTGAGCGTTTGCTGGCCACGAGCTGCTGACTCAGTAGCCGTGTCGGAGCTTGCTGCGGATGGTCTGCCATGAACCCTGTGACAGAGCATCGCTTCTAGTCCTGGTGCTGACTCCTGCAAGTCAATCTGGTCCAAAAATAACAAGTAACCTGGAAAAGTTGATCGCTGTATCAATTACAAAACCAGGTCTTGCCTCTCTTCTACCCTGCTAACCCATCCCTCAAAGTCTCTTTCCCTCGTCTCATCTTGTTCCCAGCGACAGCATCCTCTGGTCTGTTTGCTGGGTGATTGCTATAGCCAGTTTTAATTTTCTCTGTATATTGGTGTGCTGCTCCTGAGCACTTGCTCCCATTTTGTAAATGCTGACTCGCAATGGTCTCATCTTCCCGCTTGCCTGCATGCCCCGCTGCACGTTGGTGAAGCACAGCAGGAATCGTACGTACGTGGTCTGTAACCACCAGCCTTGGATCTAGAGGAGGAAAGGCCTTTTGGTCTATGCTTGCATTTAAAGCAATAAATAAAACAAGTCTCCAGTGTATAGGACATTGCTCCTCTCTTAGTAATACGAGATCGTAAGTAGAACAAAAGGTGCAAGAGTCCAACTTGGTCTTGCTTATTCTGTCTTTGTCTTGATTTCCCCCTTGCCACGTCTGGGTTGTGCATCAGTTCCATTATCATCAGGATTTCATGTGTTGCAGGTGTAAAACAACCATGTTTAGGTTTTTCATGTTGTAGGAGAGGCTGTTTATTTGTTCTTTAAAGTTGTTTCTTTTAAAAAATAATCTTTTTCTGGTCATACAAGCTTTATACAGGCAGCGTAATCTTTTCTAGTGGTCTTGTTTGAGGAGAACGTTGACTTTGCACTGTTATCTTCTCTGCTGAGTCTTCCACACTGCCGCTGATGGGGCAGTGCTGGAGGCGCCGCTGGGAGCGTATCCTTGGGTCACACTGTGCTCTCCCACCCGCCTACGCCACCAAGATTTCTGAAATGCAATACAGACACAATAATAACTTGATAAAAGACCGTAGGAGAAAAAAAAGAAAACAGAATGGGAGCCCAAACTCGCAGAAACCTTTGTGATACAGATTATTGCCCTACTCCAGTTCTGCCTTTGAAAACTCCCTATTTATGGGAATCCAAACTCAAGGAAGGAGACTTGTGTATATAAAACCAGGCCTCTAACCTCTCCAGACTGATCGTTCTGTCTTCTGCCAGTGCTTATGTGAGCCTTACCACCAGCCACGCTTGGGTGTCTGTCTCTGAGCGCCTGTAGCAAGCCCCAGGATGGTTGTTAAGACATCTCCACCAAATTCTTTCCACCTTGAGTAACTACTTGCTACTGCCCATCTTTGCGCTGTTGCACTGGGCCAGAGTCTTTTGTCTCCCTGACAGACATCTGGATTACCTACCTAGGGATCACGGAGTAACTCTGGATTCACACCAATGTAGTTGCTTTGGGAATTTGGTTTGTTTCACTCAAGGGCTGATACTTTGCATGAGCATTTTGTTCCGTTTTCCTTCATGCTGTAATGCTGCATGGACTTAAGCAGATAATAGTGTCCTGTTCTGGGGTGAACCACAGCCTTTGGGGGGAAAGGTGGTGATTTCACTTATGGCGTCTCATGGGTAGTGACACAGAATAATGTGCAAAATCATGCTAATAAAAAGTCTGTGCGGGAGCAGCCTACTGAGGCTATTTCTCACCACAGCCGCCACCTGTCTTGTGAGGTCTGCCCGGTCAGTTGGTCTTGTTTTTGTAGGATTTATATGACACATCCCAGACAAAGACCTATAGTAGAACTGTCAAATAATCATTATTATTTGGATTATTGCTATTAGCAGTGTTTATTTATCTTTAATCTTGAGAACTGGTATTACTCAGATACTGGATAAATAAATAGGTCCTAGAACTAATCTCTTGGAACATCTCTTTATTTAGATTTTCTGAGAGAGCATTCCTAGTCTTCACTAGAGGGTAAATGTTAGTGCTCAGAAAGTTAAAATTATGTAGACAAAAATAAACTCAGTTTATGGGATGGGAAACGCTGAGTCTTGATGGTTGGGTCATGTCCCGGGTTTAGGGCAGAACGAAATATCCTGCCCTAACCCCGTGCCACTGACCCAACTGCCCCTGCCCCTGTTCTTGCAGACCACTTCAAATGAAATGTTTCTGAAATGTTTCATTCTGAGTTGAAAGCATTATCAGAGAGGGAAAGAGGTGACCCAGTTGTTCAATAGTGACACTAGCAAATGCACATGTTTTTGTGGTGAAGATGAGCTAGCAGTTGAAACCAAAGTACCAAAAATTACACTGGACTCCCTTACTATCTTCACAGGAGACTCAGTCTTGACTTTTTGGACTTGACTCTGGGCTGGTGCTATACTAAAAGTTAGACTAGAAGGTTGTAGTGACTTTCTGCTGGGGTTGGTTTTTTCTTTTAAATAGAGCAAATCCAAAAGCAAAACTATGCTTTTTGCAGATTTCCACACCATTTCAACTGATAATAAATTAGCACAGCCCTGCTCAGCACTGCTGCGAATCAGGACACAATCAGTTAGCACAAACTGGTCTTAGACCTACTAAGCTCATTTCATACAGGCTAGTAATCAGCCATTTGATGGCCAGGGCTACTTTTTTGTCTTGCCAAGTTCCTCATAGCTATGCAGTCATGCCAGGGCTCCAAAATATACTGGTGGCAGGTCCCAGCCTGCAAAGTTTCTCATCTTTTGGAGAAAAAAAGGTAAGCCTGGATTCCTCTTATTTCTTGGCAATCCCTGGTGCCGTGGCTTAGATGATGGAGAACACAGTGTTGTGACTCACATGGTTTCAGTGGATCTTTTAAGGTCTTGATCTAAGGGCATCCCAATGCATGAGCTAGGTTAACTCCCAACTTGGGAAAATCTGGGCACCGGTAGCACAGGAGAGCCCACTGGCTTTGGAGAACAGACTCCTGCTGCTGTGCTGTAATCTGGGAACCTGCCCCTTCCCTGTTCTTTTGTCTCCTTAATTTTCCATGGGTTTTTGCACCTTGCTCATCGCTCATCTCATGACAGCTTCCTCTGCTGGCTGCTCCTTGGCAGAGCCTTGCTGCTGAACTGCCCTGTCCATGTGCTGCGTTGCACTGGGATTTAAATGGCTTTTTGCACTGCCTGTTAATTCGCATACGTACGTCCTAGTGAGCTCTGCTCTGGCTTCTGCTGAGTCCTTTTGTTGTCCTTGGCCACAGGAATAACTAATGGCAGCTGATAATGAACTGCATGTGAATGAACAGTGCAATTTAGCCCTGCTTAGCAAACTTATGCCCAGTACTCACTAGCTATGCCTGAGGTTTCAACAAGGATTATTACCATTTTCTTGTACAAGTGGTGATTTCATCGTGGATGGCGTGGGCAGTAATGAGAAACCATTTTGTCAGTAACTGAGCCATTTGCTGCCAACCTCCTGAGCGTTGCAGGAGCCTTGCTAGCAGGACTCTGGGCTCAAGGCAGTGCTTGACATCTGGAGCAAGGGATTCAGGGGTTATTTATCTTAGTTTTTTCCTTTGGAGGTGGTATGAATTAGTCATTGTGATTGGGTTTGTTCCCGAGGAGTAGGGACCCCTGTACTCTGCACATGGCATATTTCCACGTGTGTCGTCTGGACCAAGGCCGGGCTGAGTTCGAATGCATCGATGTGAACGCGGGGTGACCCAGCTGAGGACCATGAAATTTCTCTGCCTTTACACTGGGGATACTGAGATCAGGATTTGGCCTGTGCTTTCTAATAGTAACTGATGGCAGGAAAGAGGGCGCAAAGTTCCCTGGATGCTTTTGTTTCCAGCCAATGTATCGGCAATAAGGTATTGACATTTTTATTTCTTGGCTGTGAGCTGGTGATGACTAATGAAGGCAGGGGGTCTGCCTGTGTGTGGGTTCAGGCAGCAAAGAGCTGTTCCTCATCAGCCTGTGCCTCCCAACTGGTCCTCCTCCTTTCCATGACAACTGGTCAGTTAAACAGACCCTCCAGAGCTGACGTCAAGGGTCAGGGATTTGGCCACCAAATAATTACAGCAACAAAAATAGCATCCCCTCCCCACCCCTTCCTTCCCACATGCTGCTGCTGAATCCCGGCTCATAAATGTGCTTTTTTACCTTTCTTGGATGGGAAGCAAAGCCCACATGTATTAGCTGGAACATATGGCAGAGTTTGGCTGCAGCCCATCGGTTATGAAGGCCAAATACTTGCTTGTAGCTTCTTGTTCACTTAAAAAAAAAAAAAAAAGAGGAGCAAACCACGTTCTTTCAGGATTGGATGAAAGGCTGAGTCTGTGCTCGTGCTAAGATGGGAAGCCGATAGGGTACGGGACAGCACGCTGACCATGCTGTCGTGCCAAGGAACGTGTCCCCTTGCAGCGCAGAGGTCACAGGCTGGCCATTGAGAGGTGGTCTGGTGGCAGCTGCCACTGCCCTCCGCTTCCTGCCCTGATGCTGGTTCTCAGGTCAGGCAGTTTATAGGCGGACTGCTTGGGAGAATGTCATTAGCGCCAGGGGCGCAGGGCATCCGGGAGGTTTTAAATGTGAGGTAGCCACGGGCAGGAGAAACTTCTGTCTTTGTAGCACTAAAGGTTTTATTAAGGGTGGGGGGAACATCTGGGAGGTGGCAGAAGACACATGAAGGAGCAGAACATGAAGTGACGTTGTCAGAAATGGACTGTCTGCACCACCAAAACGTACCTCTGTCCCAAGAATTTCATGCCAAGGCACTAACATCAGATTTGTGCAGTGAACAGTTTCCCTGAATGCGCTGAATGACAGGGGCTCCTACGGAGATGCGTTCAGCGTTCAAAAACTGGGATTTAGGTCCAAAGCCAAACTCACATTTGCGCCTTTAAAAAAAAAAAAATCTTGTTTCCACTATAGCAAATTGCATACTTAGGGTATGGAGTTAAAATTTGATAGCAGATCAGAAGCATGTTTTGGCGATGCTGTTCGCTCCAGGGAGCAGTGCGAGGTACTCTGCTGCTTCTCTCCCATTGTTCAGGGCAATACTACGCTGTGTGCCGTCGCTCTCTGGCACGTGCATGTCTGAGCTATTTGTAGTGTTGTGAGTGCACGTGCCACAGCATAGAGATGGTGTAAGTGGGGTTGGACACGACACGGCCATTGGGAATAGCTGTGGCTGCAATAAATGGCAATTGATACTAACATGGTTGCTTGCTGACCCACGGAAGGCTGGTGGGTTTCTACCCTGGCAGAGCCAAACTTTTGCTTGCCGCCTTGCCAAGTGGCATCTCTCCTTCCTTTGCATGGAGACACTTTGCCAGGTCCTCTGCTCCTCTTTGGTGCAAAGCCACCCTGGGTCTTGCACATGCTCCTCTCCCTCCCAGCACATGGGGATTTTGCAATGGAATTTAAACAAAAAAAAAAATCAGAAAAATCACAAAAATGGTTGTTAGGCACCAACATGCTGCTTTTCACCATGGTTTTTCCAAAACAGCTGCAGTGGTGACCTTGATCTCACATTGTGTCCCTGCAGAAAGATGAGCCTGAGATCGTGCTGTGTCCTGTCAAACAGGAGCACTTGAATCTGGAGAGCCTTCTGCCTGCAGCTTTGCTGCAAAAACAAAGGGTGGGCAAATTGTGCATGAGAGTATTGCAGGTAGGGCACTGCCTAAACCCACAGCTCTTTGAGGTCAGGGGTGAACTCCCGAGGGTGTGATGGGGAGATGTGCTGAAGTTCATAGCCCAGGGCTGTGGGTGCAACTTCTTTTGAAGATGGAGGCAGCCGTATCCCTTCCTAGGAAAGATCAGTGTGGTACAGAGAGAAAAAGCTTGGAAAATATCCTTCAAAATATTTGCTGAAGGTGTTGCTGTGACTGCCCAGGGACTGAAGCAGAGTCTGTTGGTTCCCTTGCTTAAAAAGCTCTGTTTTTAAAGCGGTTTTTGCCAAGGCACTGCCTGTTCTAAGGCTTATATATATCCTGGAGCATCCGTGTCCTGAGTTACTCTGTCTCTTTGGAAACAGATGAGAAACTGCAAAGTTTCATTGAAATAGTCTGAAAGGAAGAGCACTGACTTGCAGTATGTTGCACTGCGCTGCTGCAGGAAAACGCTTCCCCGTCCAGGGCTGCCAGCCTCATCCAAAGGATCTGTGATTGAGCAAAATATTTTAGTGCTGGGGAGGAAAATGCGTTGTGTCTTGTCCCCATTTTTCTTACTTATAGAGCTGTGTAATAAGTGGATTTTTTAATGCATTGGTATTCCTGAGATGCTTCATTGAACAAAACATTTCATTTTGTTCTTGAGAGTCTTTCTAGGGATAATCTTGGAGATGTGTAGGTAGGTGACAAGGGATTGCTTTTTTTTAAGGACTCTATTAAACCTCATTCTATTTTAAGGAAGCTGGAATTAGTTAAAAAACATTATTTTCAGAGAGTTCACCTCACTGTGTTGCAAAGCATCCTACCTTCCAGGACTGCTGCTCTCTGTGTCTCAGGGGCTGAGAACGGACCGGAGTTTTCTCACATGTGGGCAGCACTGATCCCGGGGAAGTGTTTGCAGGCTGTTAAACAAGAGTTGTCAGATGCACTGATCTCTGGAGGTGGGTGAGGGAAGGCCATTTGTTTAGAGGGGACTCATGTTGCTTTTGGGAAGGACTTTTATTACTTGGTGGTGTTCCCCAGTCCTGCTGATCTCTCCTGTGGAGAGCAGGAGGTTGGAGCAGGGATTGCTGCAGCCTGAGCGAGTGGTGCTGGTGCATCTTGTGCTATGAATTACCGTGGTGTGGAGTCAGCACGCTGCGCGTAGGCACTTCAGGGTGCTGTAGTGACTGCAAATCCCCGTTGTGGGCTGCTGGGGAAGCTGGTCTGCAGCCTTGCAGGGACTGCTCCAGCACTCCCACCCCCAGGGCAGGCAGAGGGTACCCATTTCACAAAGCTCTGTGCAGCTGTGAGGCTGGTTGGTGTGGTGCAGAAGGGGTTAAGTCCCCCCAGGTTGTCTCCAAATGGACCCAGCTGGGGGATGAATGGGCCAAAATACAGCCTCCAGTACCAGCATTGCTGGCATGGGTGTGGACCAGGGCACCTGACAGCAAGCACAGCCTTCTCAAGTGGACAGCACGGCAAGAGTTGAATTGCTCTCATGTTTGGTCACTTCTGTTCCCTTTGCTTTAAATACTAATGTCTTTTGGCAGCTGGTAGTTCCCCTCATCCCTTGGTTGGCAGTCTCACTCAGTTTCCTTTAACATAAGCGTTGCATCCTAGTGTCCAGATGCTGGTGGCTGGGCTGCTTCTCCGGAGTCGGCACTCTGGGGTCAGCCGCGGACTCGCTGGCTGTGGCTGCCTGTTTGAGTTTGTCTCTTCCTCCAGCCAGCCACCTTGGCTCACTAGGGTAGTGCTAATAAAATCCGATTTCAGGCTGGATCCTTTTATAAGGCAGGCAAATAGCAAATAAAACAGCAGTGCGCCGCTTTAGGAAGCAGAGTTTGTCCACTCAGCAGCTGTCAACTGCGTGTCCCTTCTGTACAGCCCAGGCTGTGCTGCAAGCTTCTGGTAGCTCTCTTTGAGTGTGTTCTGTGTGTTGTAAGGATGCAAAGGACATTCTCAGGCTCCCACCCTTCTTTACATCAGGCGGTCAGCTCCAGGAGTGCCCATACAGCTTTGCCACTCCAAATTGCCTGCGTCTGAGCTGCCAGTGCATCCTGCAGTCCTCTCTGCCCAGCTGCTGTGGCAGACCAACAGTGCCCTGTTTTATCCGTGTGTGCATCCACTGGGCTGTTATTCAACTGTAGGCAGCTAACCCTGTTTGCCGCAGAGCTCCTTCCCCAGGTAATGTCCATGCCTGGCCTGTAGCCTTCAGTTGGGTTACAGCTGAAGCCTGGCTCTGACAGGCTTCATGCAGCACTTTCGCCTGCATGGAGGAGCTGAAGGTGTTGCACCACTGGCTCCTATCAGCACGATCCTTGCGCTCTCCTGCCGCTTTTGTTTCTGTGTGTTGTGCTTTCCCAGCCATCCTTCCCGCTGCTTGGGTTTGCTCTCTGCCACCCAAACTGGCTGAATCTTTCTTGCTGTGACCTGAGCATCCCTAGACCTGACTCACCACCGTACAAAGGGGCAGATCCTATACACACTCAGTGCTTTAATGATGGATTAGGGTCTCATTCCAGTAGCCTCAATGACTTGGGTTTAACTAAGGCACAACATGCGACATCAGTGCCTGGTTGTTGCCCAGTGCCTGAGTGGATAGTTCAAGCCTGGATGATGGGGAAGGCTGCAGGGAGCAGCGTGAGAGGAGGTGCCTGGGGCAGGCAGCTCTGCAAGGCAGTGGTTTGTAGAGGACAAGGCTTGTAGCTCCCCAGCTGCCTGGGATGTGCAGGAGAGTTTCAGTGTCGGCAGCTGGCCTCTCCAATGTGACAGCTGAAGTTCTGGGAGTTGAACTGTTTAATGATTCTACGATTCTTTGAATGTTCCCAAGCTCAGGTCTGAGCTTAACAAAAGAGATTTCCCCGTCTTGGGGGACTCATTCCAGCCTGATTACTGTTTGGGTTTTAGATGTTCAACAAAACAGTCCCTGGAAAATTACTTTTGCACTGTAGCACAAGGGTTCCTGCAGTGGTGTTTTTAACTCCAAATCACTGTTATTTTAATCAGTGTACTTCTGTTTTCCAAATCTATTTTTGGATCCTTGCTGTGAAATCTAGCTAGATTATAGACTCCTAAATAAACCATTTTTAGCCTCTAATGTTTTCTGAATCAAACCAAACCAGGTAGAGAGACCTGAATAATCGTCTGGACTTTTTCCTTGAAAGTTACAGCACTTAAAGCTGTCACTGACCTGCCAGTAATCAGTGCGCTCAGTTATCTTGGAAAACACGGTGCAGAAACCATACTGTCCTTCATGATGCTTTTGAGAAGTATTAGATAGGAAAGGTTTGCGTGCTTCAGGCTTACTGTTTACATTCCTGTTCCTTTGCTGTTATTTTACATAGTGGTTTACAGTTCAGCTCCCAAGTGGAATTGTCAGCAGAGTCAGGCAGTGGAGCCATGCTCAGAAAGGGCTCCACGTCCTTAAGGATCTTCCGTGCTGCTCTTTGGGGTTGCTTTGGTATTTCAGCCAGCCTGTGCTGAATAGCAAGAAGTCCTGCAAAGTAGGATTGACAGTTGTGCTCTTGCATGCTCTAGGTGTGCATCATAGGCTTTTCTCACCTGTGCAGATATGCTTGGCGCTGGGGTGATGAACAGGAAAACCCTACCAGTGTTTGCCTGTGCTGCACACCTGAGACGGGAGGGACTGCTGAGGTGTAAGAGCCAGCAACGCTTGGCTCCGTGAGTAGAGGATTATTTCACTGGGATAAGAATGTACTCAAGCCTGGAAAGAAGCGTCTTTGGGAAGTGATCAGGATTACTGTGCCAAGTGAAGCAGTACGCTGGTGTAGCTATCAGTGCTTCTAGGTGCCATGATACAGCTGGATCAATAGTGCATTATATGAACCACTTCACTGTCTGTATAATGCCAAGTTTGGATGTTATCCTCTACTATTGAGGGAGGAGAGCCAAGCCCAGCAGCTGAGTTCTCAACCGTATTTAATTTTGCTGTTTGCTCTTGGGACCTGGGGTAGAAAAGGTGCAGTTTGGAGAAAGACAAGGAAGGGAGAAGCTGCTTCTCTTTTCGTAGTGTTTCCTATGTGCCAGGAAGACCATCAGGCCTTTTGGAGGTTATCCTTGTAGATTCTCCTGTTGCAAAACTGCAGTAGATTTAGGCTGTGCTGTACTCTCCCTTTTATGTGCCAGTAAGCTTTGCCCTCTGCTCTTATATACACTTAGTGCTTTAGCAGTCCTAAGCATGGAGAACTAGATTTGCTTTTACTTAGCATTAGGAGTTGTAAAGCAGTGCTCAGCTATCTCTTGTTTCAGAGCCAGGATGCTGCTCAATGCAAGCAGAGACTTTGTCCCGCCAGTGACCGTTGACAACAGAAGGATGTCGGCACTAGAGAATTTCAGGCAGAGGTATGTAGCAAATGCTGCTGAAAATAGCAGGGTTTGGAGCTTCCTGAGTTGCACACTTCGTTCTTGGTCCATCCTGAGGACAACTGCTCTGACTGCTGGACTGCACTGTAAGTTGGTGATGGATTTAGGAGAGTGTCCTCACAGGTGTCTGGATTTGAAATCTGGTGATATTAGCAATAAAACTTGCAGTTTTATACTGTGTAATGGCATAGGTGTATCTGTCCTTTAACCTGAAATCACTGAGCTGGAGGTTGTTAGTATAAATGGAAGGGAGTGTGACTTAGCTTATGCAGAAAGAAGAAGAGCTAGCTGAGTTGGTACCTATGCTTGCTGTGGACTTTTGTCAGTTCTAATGGCTCGAGTTGGTGCCTGATGACTTACTAAAGCACACCACCTGCACTGTGCATTGAACCATGTATTTTGAGTCCAGTGTGTTGGGTTTTCATTCTGCACAGCGCTCAGATGCAATCTGGCAGACCTCATGCTTACATGTAGCAACTGCCTGGTGGTCCCAACTGTGTTTTATTTGGGAGCATGTGACCCAGTCAAGTGCTGCTGTGGCCACCAGCAACAGTTCAGGAGGCAGGGCAGAAATGGCTGGGTTTGGTTTAGCCCAGCACTCCATGCCCTGATTTGCCCATCTGTGGAATGAGTTTGATGTGCAGTAATTATACACCAGGCACTCAGCATTGTAAGACATAACTGACATCACATGTTTGGAGAGTGTCAGATGCACTGCATGATGTCTGTGCACTGCAAGTGAGCTCTAACGGGAATAGCACACATAAACAGTAGCAGATTAATTAAAGATGTCCTGTACAGCAAGAGAAAAGCCCAATTATGGAATCGGTTTGCTCAGAGTCAGTAGGGCTGCCTGGCTTATTAGCAGGGCATGAGCTAACTATCCTCTCAGTGGAAACCTGTCATACAGCAGTATGTACAGTCACAACTGTCCTACATATGAAAGAAGAGACATACATGACAGCCATGCGGGTCCAGGACAGGTCAACTTCAAACATGACTGTTCGTTAAAGCTCCTTCGTAGGGAGCAGTACAGTGTCTGTGTTTCAGCAGCACAGCAAACATTTGTGGTTAGGTATTCCTTATTACTTTTGCAGAGATCTTTTTGACTTCGGGACCTTCAGTATATTTTATTCCAGATGTTTTTCCCTGAGCTGCTGTTGCAGCTGTTTAAAGGGCCCTCAAAACCTGATGACATCCCTGGGATCTGGGGGAAATTGAGCATCTCAGATGAGTGGGAGCCCTAAATTATTACCAGGCTGCAGAATAATGGTTCTTCTTGTTTTGGGCCTTTAAAGCCTGATAGGATCACTGTAGGAAATTTGACCCAAGAGGTTTTTTTGGAGTGGTTCCTGAGTTACAAACACTTTCTGGTTGGGACCTGGACTGAATCTGGAAAGCCAGCTGCCTTGTCCAGGGGCAACAGCTTTCATTTCACAGAGCAGGATGCATCTGGCCAAGGATGAAAGGTGAAGTGGGGGTCCTTAATGTCCTGAACCCAATCACATCCCTCTGTCACATCACCACACCATGCCATAAATCCCATCCTATCATCACACCACAAATTCCCCTGGGAATCTGCTCTGCACAGCTCTGTATTTCTTTCTGCTGAACCTCATCAGCAAACCCCCTGCAATCAGCACGAGCTAGTGCAAGGAGAGTCATACCCATCTTCATAGCCCAACCAGCCATGGGGCTGAGCAGGGCTGACAGCTCGTCCTCTCTGCAGCTGTGCTGATTGAGGAGAGTTGCTGAGAGTGACTGTCCCTTTGCAGCAAGACTTCATCTATTTTTCATATTGCTTTGCTTTAAGAGAAAAAAAAATCACTGCTGGAAAAATAATCGTTTCAACATCCGTCGAGAGTTTTTTGGAAAGTCAATATTCTGCTTAATTTCAAATCCATGGAGTGTACTGTAATTTCAGCTCTGGAGCATGTTTCAGTTTGTCTTCCTCCCATGTGAGGGTCAAAAGAGAAATGTGAGAAAAGTGGGGCAGGGAACAGAAGTGGCAGAGGAACCAGGGGAAACGAGTCACAGTGTCAAATGTGTTTGGCAGACTCCTGTGCCAAACCGGAGGAGGTCATGGGGATGCTGTGGTGTTGTGGGGCGCTCACTTGTAGCAAGTTTTGAGGAGGATGAGTAGTGATGGGTTCGGTTTTTTTTGAAAGGAGGAACCTGCAAAAAGGTTGGATTTGAGCTTCTTTGTGCAGAAAACTGGAGCAAGAGTTCATGCTGGGACCGAAGCAGCCAGGCAAGCTCTGCTGCAGCTGGGAAGGAGGCAGCTGATGGTAATATCTTGCAGGGTCTTGACCCTGCACAAAGCAAATGGCTGTCATTCATGTCTTTTAACTTGTCAGGTATCTTGTCTGCATCACAGTTTTGAAGGCTGTGTAGCTTTGCTTCCACGCCTGTAAAGCCTGTGTGCCAGGTATATGGCAAAGCCAGCACTGTCACACAGGGGATTTGGTCCTTCCCCAGGAGGCACAGGTCCTCCAGACCAGGTAGCCGCAGGGGTTTAACCAGGGTTGCTCTCAGGTAGCATGTCAGGTTTTCCCATCACTGAAGCATGTCCCAAATTTGATAATTTTTTTTTTGTCTAGACCCCGCTAGAAGATTTCATATTTATAATATAACCTTTCTTTTGTAGGGCATTGGTCTTCAGCAGCAAGCATAGACACATTTCTTTTCTGAACTACAGTTCATGTATTGTTACAGAAGAAAATTCACGACGGAGCTGATTGGCCTTTTGATGGCTCCCAGGTTAGCAATTGGGAGCATCTTAGCCTGTTCATAAACACCCTTTCTACTACAATGTGAGGATTTCCAGGAGCTTTTGGCCTTTGCTTTAGCAAAAGGCATACACTTATCTGGCATGTGATGCAGTACCCCAAATTCTGCTTTACCCGAGACATATGTCTTTGTATGCAATTACACAAGTGTTGGTATATTAAACTACTCTGTGATGTCTTCTGCAGAGCTGTGCAGGCAGTCTTGTGGATTTGGGAGATCTCAGACCTTGCTTGTGCATACACACTCATGTCCAGTCATGGGCGCAGAGCTTTAGGAAAGAAGATAGCAGTTGTATTCCTTGAATCCTTCAGAGTTCCTCACTGGAAGAAAACTTGGCAAAAATGTGGCATCCTGAATTTCTAAATGTTTGCTTCTTTGTTCGCATTTGCTCATATCCCCAGAGGAATGAAGTCATTTATTTGATTTGCCCTGCTGCTTCACACTCCTACTTATGAATGGTAGGGAACAAGACTGGGAGTATGAATAGCCTGGCCGCATGTGGTTTTGAAAGACGTGTTTGCTTGCACATTAGTGTCCGAATAGAGTAGCTGGCTCTGAAATCCTATCAGTAAGGCTTTTGAGTAACTTAAAACCTTTCTAGTAGATGCTTAGAATTTCTTCCACTCTGACATTGTGTAAGCGCCTGTTGAAGTTTCATTACCTCGGTAACCACAGAAAAGCAGCCAGCCTTTTCACTGAAACCTTCTCCACAAAGGTCTGGATTCTTTTTTTTTTTTCCCTTTTTCCTTGAATGCAGAGCACAGCTTATTGTAGTTTAAATACAGGGTAGAAGGCCAAGATCACATATGGATCTGGGTGGCAGTGCTGAAGATGGAGTATGAATGTGTCTTGTCCCTTGGCTACCTCTGTGCAACTCTGCACTAAATATGGAAGACGACCTGTATAATTTGCAACATAAGTAGGATATTCAGTGCTTTCTTTAGAGTAGCTTATAAAAGACCAGTCCCAAACAGCTGCCATTTCATGGGCCGTTGTATTTTCCGTGCTTTAAATAACTCCAGAGCTTCCTGTTATGCTCTGGTGGGAGCTTTCCCCACTTCCTGTCTAGAAGTTGTTCCAGAGGCTCATGTGTTGCTTCAGTGATTCACCACTGGGTTAGCAGGGCATCGTGGCACAGGCAGTTGCAAGATTTCTCTGTCACTCCTTCTCTCGGGCGCAGGTTTCCCGGCAGAAGGACTTCAGCCCTCCCCAGAATGGCACACGTCCTCCTCGGCACAAGCGTCCCCTTCCCATGTTCACCACCAAGCCCCATCAGGGTTGCTTCCAACTTGACCCCTCCTGCTACTGGTAACGTAGACCAGAAGAGTTACCCAGGAACAAAAAATATATTTTTTTTCCCAGCTTTTCATCCCGGCTGGTTTCACACCAGGAGACAGTGACAGTGTATGCCACTGCTATGTAGAGAGCCTAAAATGTCCTCTTAAAAATTTTAGGCAAACCTCTGCCAGCAGCCAATACATGGAGGTGCTGAGGACTTCTTCTTGCTGTGGGATAATGCTAGGACTCTTTAGTATTGGGAAAGATTTTAATTTTTGCCTCCCCCCCTCCCTCTTCTTTTTTTTGAGTAGCCTGGCCCCAAACAACTGAAATCAGTCACAAACTGAACATCAAGTGAAAAGGTTTTTGATTTGAACCCCCTGAACTCTCAGTCTAAATCCAGTCAAGTTTCACTTGCCAACGCTTGGAGAGAGGCAAAGGAAAAGACCTTTTTAGACACCAGGCAATGCATTATATGTGTCTCCCCAGACATTCTCATTTTCAGGTTTTTTTTATTCATACACCTATAAAATTAAGGGATTATTTTCTTTGGCACAAGATCGTGCCTATTTTCAGAAGCATCCTGAGCTGCTCTGAATACTGCAGTTACTGCTGCTGGGGGAATCGGTGCCAGGCAGCTGCTCTTCATTTTTAGGGAATTTAAGAGAAGTTCATAGTGCTTAGCTGGTGTTTTATGTTTAGTAAAGCCTCTGTTTTCTCCCTCAGAGGTTCATTAATCACATTATTTGTTGCTTAAGCAGCAAGGTAGCAATCAGACAGAAATGATTGATGTTATTTGCTCATATCCGCTACAAGGTTGTTGGAGTATGAGAAAAAGATGAGAAGACTTCTCGGTCCTGAGAAAGAAAAGCTGTTATTTCTGTCTGTGCTGTGGGGGGTCCAAGGCAAGAAGCTTACCTTAGCTGACCAAATAAGCACACAAAGCTCACCTAACAGCTTTCCTCTTTCACGGTGGTGATGGCCTTTTTTTCCTCCAGCTAATGACTTTTTCACGTGTAACGTGCACAGAGCCAGTGTGTGGTTCTGCTCTGTGCTAGCGGATGGGATGCTCAGAGCCAGTAACAGGCATACAAACTTCTGGAGTTGACAGACTTTCATCTCAAAGAGCCTGCAGTACTTGCACTGATGTGATAGATGATAAATTACTGAGAGCGTACAGGTTCAGCAAGGTGAAAGGAGGAACGAGATTTCCCTGTTCTCAGTTTGTGACTGTGGGCAGAATCTGCTGGGCTTCAGACATCCACCACCCCAATAAAATGAAAAGACATGAAGAGGCTAGAAGTTTGATCATGTGCTTTGCCACAGATCACACCACGACTTGTTAGAATTATTTGGTTCAGAAGACTAAAAGGCCCCCGTAAATTGCCTTCCATAGAAAATGCAAAAAAAAAAAAAAAAAGCAATGTATGACAGAAGGGTAGCAATGGCAAATGGACCGGCAGGGCTGCTCTGTGCCCTGCTCTGGACAGTATGGGTCTCTCCAATGACTTGAAGTCCATCCCTCTTTCTTAATTTTTAAATTAGTTTCAGTCATGTAGGTACAACTGTTCAAACTCATGTGCAGGTGGGAGGTTTTGCTCTACATGTTTTCATTGCAGATAACTGCAGAAGGAAGAGGGTTTCACCGCACCGTGCAGATTGGGCTGAACTGTGTGTGTTGGCAGGTGGACAAGAATTATCTCTTCATTAGCAAGCTGTGAATGTTTGATCTAAACTTGTTGTGGGGCAGCAGGTGTGAATTGCTACCTGCAATTCACATTGCATTTCTTCTGTATCTCCTTCCCACACCAGATGCTATCTTGTTATCAGCATAGCCACTTGTTTCCACCCTGTGCTTCTGATTAGACCTAACCAAATCCACAAGCGGGGTGTAAGGGGGAAACAACTCTTGGTCTTTCCCTAATATTCCCAAGACAGAGGTTTGCCATGTCTTTCAGTGGATGCCAACATTGTCACTGGGTCCCTCTCTGGCTGTCTCAAGCATGATATGTAGTAGACAGGGCAATGAAACCATTTCACCATAAAAGCTGTGGTGCTAGAGCTGCTTCCCCGAGCCAGCTGACATTTCACGCTCCCTACTGAGAAAGTCTTGCTGTAATCTACTAGATAAGGAAAGTATTTTTATTTCAGCTCCTTTTCACCTCTGAATACGCTGCTTGCTAAGAGTCTGGCTGTGCCACAACTGCACATTTTTGCAAGGGGAGGAGGCGGCTCTCGGTTACCACAGATGCTGGTCTTACCCCCTTACGGCTTGCTGAGTCAAGCAGATACAGCCCAGAGATGATGTAGGTTGCATCTCAGACTTTCCAGGTTTTTCCACCCTTGCAGACCTCCCAGTTGATCGTTGTGGTTTCAGCCAAAAATAGAATTTAAGGGACTTGATTCATCCTTCAGGGAAAGAGCAGAGGAAAGACCTGGATTTTTATGTCTTTTCCATGCAGGAAGCATGGTTGGTCCTATGGCTTCAGGAGATCATCACCTGAAGCCCTGTGATGTATGGAATCCAGGAACTGCTACTGATTCTTAGCCCCTCACTGGGATATGGGGATTGCTGTACTGGCACTGTGTCAACGGAAGCAACGCTGAATAGGTCAGAGTAGAAATATCAATGTGGCTTTGTCTGGAAAGTCGCAGAATGGACCAAACCCTCACTGAGAACCATTTGGTCACATCGTTTTGAAAGCAGGAGCCTGCAGTTTGGCATCTCATCCTGTAGGAGAGCAACTAAGTTTTCAGAAGCCCCAAGCACTGACAGCTGCCATGAACCCAACACTGAAGTTCCAGAGGCAAACGCTGGCGTTGGCCTCTTGGAGAGCAGATCGCCTTCTTATTTCAGCCTTGGGGAGTTACGACTCTTTCCAGCTATGATGTTTCAGGCTGTGATGCTGGCTGCTGCGGCACCTGGAGCGGGGAAACCTTTCTGGGCTGAGAAGTTACTGTGGTGCTGATTCAGAAAAGCAGATGCGGAAGATGCTAGAAGATGCCTATATTGTGACATTTGTCCAAAAGAGATTGTTTCCGGGAAGAGAGTTGCTATACTTCTTTCACAACTTCAGCTATAAGCAACCAGCCTGGAATGGAGCCTGGAAAATGTAGAGAGTCATGGGCTTTTTCATTCTTGGTTGTACACAGCCTCTTCATCTTGGCCCTAGAGAAAGAGCAGAGCTCTGGTTTATTTTCCAGCTCACAGCCAAGGCAGACTAGTCTCATGGAAACTGGATCCTTGCAGAAGAAAAATGTAGAGGGTGTTGGTTTGTTTTCTTTGCCATTTATCTTGCTGGAGAAGAGGAGGTGAAGGATTGGAAATGAGACAGGTATATCATTCCCTGATTAATGGGAATTGTCTAGTGTGTTTTGGGATGAATCCCAGTTTCCTTTGGTTATTTTTATCCTAAAAGGTGTGAAGTGCTAGTCTGAATTTCATCAAGCGATTTGTTGATGCTTCTCATGCAATAGATGCTTTAACTGAAATGTCCCAGCATGAGGAAACAATCAGAGGCTCTATGGGTGCTCTGGGGGAGAGCAGTAAATTAGGCTGAAGCTTGAGGTACCAGCCAAGGAGAAAGCTGATGAAGGCAGTGGTGCACAAATGGCTGTCTGCCTGTGCCTGATGCACTGATCTTGCACTACAGATTGATTTTCTGCTCCTGTGTTTTCAAAGATACCCATGACATCAGTCAAGCAACTTATTTTCATCTACCTCTTTCCCGGGTCTATACTGTTGGGTTCAGTAGGGTGCCAAGGAGCAGCACGAAATCAGAGGTGACATGTTGCTTGACCAACACAGGGCTCCTTTGACTTCTGGTTCCAGGAGGAGGCAAAGTGGGAAGAGAAGCAGATTCCCACCTGGAATTTCCTGTGCGGGTGCTGGGAATGTTGTTAGGGATTCCAATCTCAATTAGGATTTTTCTGTTTCTGTTAAGTTCCCTTCCAGATAAACTCAAGCCCCATACCAGATGTGTCATAAACTCTTCCCTGCAATTCTGCTTCTTCGAAGCTCCTCGCAATAACAGACTATGGACATACAGTGTGGAAGCCACATTTGGATTTTCTAGTGAGAAAACCTGTTTGTCCCAGGCTTTTTGTTATTGCTGTTGTTACTCTTAGTAACATTGTGTGCACTAGAAAACAGATGATTAATGGTATGGTGGGAGGGGGAGGTTTGATTTTGTTTTTAGGCAACTGAGACAAGAGCAACTGTATCCAGTTAGAATAAAGGTCCCTAAGAGTGGCCAGCACTGGGCACTCAGGGAAGGACAGAAGAACAGGGAAAATGTTGTGACACTAGCCTGAAATGCTCATCCAGCCTCCAGAGCTGGTGGCTATGGGGCAGCCTAGATCTGAGGTTGGTGTCTGTGCCTGTGAGAGCCTCCACTGGATTTTTCCTCTATGAATTTGTCTGGTTGCTTTTGAACTCTCATAAAGGTTTTGCATCCACCACTCCTTCAGAGTGTAATGATGCTCTGCGTGAAAACTTGGCACCTTGCCTTTGGTCTGAAATTGTCAGCTCCTTCCTCTTGCTGCCCCTCATTGTAATGTATTTATTGGTGACTCAGCCAACTCCTTCAGAAGTCAAAAAGTTCTTGAAAAAAAACAATTAAAAAAAAAGGGGGAGGTGTCACTGTGTAGGTGATGCTATTTAAATTGTCCTTTCATGCAGAAGATTGACATGTAGATTTCTGTGCCATATTAATAAATGTGCATGTGTATTTGTGTGGGGGAAGGAGGCAGGATGGGGAGGTTGGTGGGGTGGAGGGGTCACGGGGCAGTGTGGGAAAACCAAAATGCCAGGAGAAGGCTCTGCAGTCCACCTGACAAACCCGCAACAGGATCTGCTGGGAGCTGGAACTGGGCAAGTTCAGAGCACAGATAGGGTGCTTATTTCTAATATTAAGGGCAGTTAGCAATTGCAGTGATTCATTAAGAACTAGGGCAAATTGTATGTCCTGGGGAATTTTCTGAACTAAAAGCGCTCAAGATCTTTTAGAAGTTGAAATTAATTTTGCAAAGTCATAGATCTGTGTGGATGTTGGGTTGGGAGGCACTTTAAAAACCTACCTAGTCCAACCACCTGCTGTGATTATGTGTTTTTAAAATCTTCCTGAGAAGGAGAATCCCAAATTCCCAAAGGAAAAAGTCCCTGAGATTGCCTATTCTTGAAGTTGGGATTTTTTTCCCTCATAGCTGGATAAATGTTTTTGCACACTACAGATGAAGCCAGTGCATAGACCCTAATAAATATAGAGAACTATTAATCACCTTTTATTTTTATATATCAGCCTTTTATACATTTGAAGGCTCTTTTCAGCCCCCCTCTCAGTTTTTTCAATTCTATCTTGAGAAAACGCCTGCTTTCAGCCCTCCCTCCTGGTCAGACCTTACAGAGCTGGTTTGTTTGGTTTTTTTTTTTTTCCTTTTCCCCAACTCTGCTGGACTCTGTTTAGCTTGTGTTCACTTTTCCCAAAGCATAGACTTTGCATTTCTTGCTGCTCGTGCCCTGCTGTGGGACTGTTAAGACTGATGCTGTTGTGAGATACACTGTTTGCAAGAGGAGCCCGCATTCTTCAAGTTATTCTAGCACTTACATTTCTGCAGAAATCAGATGATTTGAGTGCAGGTGTATCCTCTGTGTTTGTGAGTCCAAGGCTGGGTTAAAACTACGTTGGGCTAAAGAGGTGTTTTTTCCTGGAGCTTGTAGAAAGGGCTCTTCCTACTGAGAGACTTGTCACAGATACAGACCAAGGGGGAATGACGACTGCTTGAGGATGCTGACAGCATGTACAGATGAGCAGATGGTTCGGAGGCGATAGGACAGACAGAGGCAGCATTTCCTGTTAGAGATGGTTAATTTGCTGAGGAAGTTGCATTCAGGGCCAAAAGAGTAAGAGCAGCAGAGTCCCGTGGGTGGTTTCCTGTGGTATTTTTCCAGAGGAGATGCTGATTTAATACTTCCTGTTGTTCAGTGTTGCAGTGGGATTCTCCGATTCCCAGGGCAAGAGAGTTCATGGTGCTGAGCCCTTGCTTAATGGTGTGCAGTGCAATGGCCATGTGTGCTCTGCTATGCCAGCAGACATGGGAGATGCTAGATGCTGCTGCCTGTCAATCAAATTGGAAAATACTGCTGAATTCATAAGGAGGGGTCTAGAGAGCCGGGGCAGAGCTGCGGGGTATTGCTGTGGAAGCAGATGCCATTTGGGGAGCCTCCTGCCTTGCAGGGAGCTGATTAACAGGATAAGGTAATAGCATGGGGTCTGAGCTAGCTACTCAGCACTATGAAGCTGCAACTAGTGTTGAAGACTGTGAGTTCCTTAGTGTTTTACTGAGTTGCCTGTGGTCACCCTTACAAGCAAATTCCCTTCCACTGGGTAATGAATTATCAGATCCAGACAGAGGAAGTCTCTCATCATTCTCCTTCTCTGAGGTAACTCAGATTCTTTGTCAATTAACTTGTTTTACAAACTGGAAGTGCAGGATACAAGAAAAGTGGTTAAGAATCTCCTCCAAGTAGTACTTAAGTGAGTGGAAACAATATAGGTCAGATTGTTATGCCAAATTCCAACTATCCAAATTGGGTAGCTGTCTTTCAGCTTTCCTAAATCCCTTCTCAGATGTAAGCATCACTAAGCAGCTGAACCCATGCGTTGCTATTACAATCACGTCTATGGATAAAGCCATACAGATATATGTGCTCCTTCTGGCTACAGCTCTTAAGGTGAGCTCTCTTTAGAAAACTGGAGATGTGTTTTCCACCTTTCCCCCCTCACTCTGTTATCTCTGACTCCAAAGAGAGCTGATAACCTGTCTTCCCCTCATCCTGGCTTCATACTTACCATAAACTGCTGATAGACAATAGCAGACCAGTCCATAAGTGTGCAGTCTGGTCATCAGTCTTTGCCATTGCAAAAGAGCAAAAGTGATAGGTGTCTGATACCATTTGCTCTTAATACAGCTACCACCTTGTAGTATTGATTTCAAACAGCTTTACATATACCCTTTTTTTTCTGTTTGCATTTGGTTTTACCAGAGTTAAAGAGTTCTAGTTAAAAAGTATAAAAATTTTTAACCTTTCCTTTCCTTTCCTTTCCTTTCCTTTCCTTTCCTTTCCTTTCCTTTCCTTTCCTTTCCTTTCCTTTCCTTTCCTTTCCTTTCCTTTCCTTTCCTTTCCTTTCCTTTCCTTTCCT
>WAAD01026224.1:269591-288120 GCA_013389945.1 Fregata magnificens
TCCCCGCTCCTCCCCTTCCCTTCCTTTCCCCTTCCCTCCCCTTTGCCTTTCCCCTTCCCTTTTCCTTTTCCCTTCTTTCCCCTTTCCCCTTTCCCTTCCCTTCCATTCCCATCCTGTAGTGGAGTTAAAGTTCAGTTCATTTGTTTATGGCTGATCACATTTTGTCAGCTTCCAAGCAGCCAGTAGTGCTTGGCAGGGTGATGCTGAGACTGCGTGGGCCAAAAATTGTAAGTACCTTGAAATTAAGGTTGTATGCTCCCAATTTCAGTTTTTATAGGGGAAAAAGTATTGCTTCATGTTACAGAAGGAAAGTGGAAGAAGTGGAGGAAATCCAGTATTTCAAGCAAGGTTTGATCCAAGAAAGGAATCCAAACAAGTGCTGTCAGCTTGTGGCCTCTACAGACAGAGGCAATTCCGTAAGAGGACGTGAGCTCTGCAACGTACTCCTGTGTCTGGGGACTTGGCTCTGCTGATGCTGGAGTATGGGAGAAGGGGCCAGTGATAACTTGAAGATGCTGTTTCCAAAATGAGGAAGCCTAGTCACAAAGAGGGATTAGATGACGAGGGCCCTTCACGCTGATTAGGTAAAGATTTGGGGAGGAGATGGACAGGAATGGGTGTCCTCCATAGATGTCTTCCGAGACTGGTGACAAGTCGTGGAGAGGAGGGCCAGTCTGGAGGGTGATTTTCCTGTAAATTCTGGCTTGCAATGAAACCTAGGTGGGAAGAGGGCACTTGTGGGTGTGACACTTAGCCTGGAGAGTTTTGGGGCACTCCAGGGTCGTGCTGGAATGTTGACTACCTGGATTTATCCCTTGCATGTAAACCACCAAAGTTCTCACCAAGCGCACGCCTGTGCTCCACGGTGTCTCAGTGCCTTACTTGTAAAATGAGGCTTGTAGCCGTAGATAAATTCATTATCTCTGGAAAGTCTCATGATACATACCTATTAAAAAAGGGCAGATACAAACCTGCATAAAATTCTGGGTGAGAACTGTTGGAAAGAATTTTTGGTAGGAGACGAGCAGTGATTTAGGGGAGAGATGATAGTAGGGATTATGGAAGAGTTGAACTGATCTGTTCCTGCTTTGTTAATTGAAAAAAGATCCTGGGGAAAAAAAACCCAGGACAGTAAATTTCTATCAGGAGCTGGCCAGCAATGTTTAAATACCCGCTTTGGTTTTGCCCTATGATGTGAGATAGCAACCCCATTCGGGAATATGTTCTAATTAACGTGTCAGTTCCCTCTTCTGGAACACAGAGATCAAAGGTTTTTAGAAAATGCTTCCTTCCCACATGGAGGGCTATTCCTAGTATTATTTTTGGAACTGGGGTTAGCAGTAGTTTTCCAGGAAGAAAATCGCAAATCTCAGTGCTCTGCAGGCCATCTGCTTAATTTCTTCTTTTTTTTTATACATGAGACATTTTGGAGCCTGTATGTAATCAGACAGTTGTGTTGACTGATTCTGGTGTGTTGCAGAACAAACACCTTGTAGCCTGGACCAGATGTGGGGAGGCTAATGAGGTGTCTGTAACCAGAGTGTGAAAACCTGAAGCTACAGCAAAGGTTTGGAATTTGATACGTCTTGAGGTAATGGAAATTAGTGTTTTAGGCAGAAGAGAGAGTGCAGATTTGGGGAAAAGTGCTATTAAAGGCAATGAAGCAGTACGTGAATTAGGAATGAGGGATGTTACTTTGAGAGTTGAAGGCGGGCTAGAAAGGGAGGTTCCTGGAGGAGCTTTTATGGTGCTTCTTTAAATTTGATTATTTCGACTGCTGAGAAAACTCAGCTTGCAAACATGTAATTTAAATCCATAGTTTGCTTTTCCCTGGAGCATGATTTCATATCTTGCACCAAGAGCCTGAGCAATGCTTGTGGGAATTGTGATCTGAGTCTCTCTGCAGGGTCTGGAGCAATGAAGTGGATGCTGGTTATGGGCCATGAGAGGTGACACACAGCCACTTCTCCCCACTGGTCACACTTAGATGGAAATGAGAATGGTTAAAAAAGAGACTCTTCTGGAAGCTACCAAGGGATGCTGGATTTTTTTCTGCCTTGGCAGGAGCAAGAAAACTCAACTTTCCAGCTGTGTGCAGTCCCCTCAGATTACTATTACTTTGTCCTCCAGCCCCATAACTCATGTGTAGAACTACTGGTGACCGTATTTTTCTCTTCGCTTGATCCTTTGACATCTCCCTGGGAGCGCGACAGCCTGTTGGGCTGCACAAGTGGCAAGGGCAGAACTAGCTGGTTTCATAGCTGGAGATGTGGCTCTGCCTTCGCCTTGCTGGTCCTGGATCCTTGAAATGCGCATGGTGGGGCATGTCCCACCCATCCCTGGATAGCTGGGAGTCTGCACACCATCCTCTCAGAGCTAAGGCAGCTCCTTCGTGCTCCCGGTGCCCATTGCCTCCTTGGGAACTGAACCCGAGGAGTGGTACCAGATGGTACCAGATGGGACAACCTGTGGAGCACAGTGCATGCTGTTGCCCACGTTGGTGGAACCAGGGTTATCCGGTGAAGTGACTTTTAATCTGGAACTTGCTATTTGGTGTTTTTAGTAATTTCAGGCTGTAAAGCCCTCCCCATTCCCCAGGGTAGGATTCCTGCTCGGGCAGCTGTGCTCTCAGCATAACATGGGTGTTGTGGGCTGGACTGGGGAGAAGCCTCTTGGGGCTGTCCTGGGGCTGCCAAACTCCCTTCAGATGTGCAAAATTTTTATGGTGGCATTCTTCCAAAATAGCAAGGAATGGTTTACCACCCCTTGGAAATACAGGGAAAACCCACATAGCTTGGGGTATCTTGCTAGCACCCAGGCGTTGCATATGTTGCCACTATCTAGACAGATAGGAATAACTATTTTAAGTTATCCTTAGTTTAGGGCTTTTGCTTTCCTTTGGGACAGGGCTCTTCATTCATCTTCCTTTGGGAAACTCCATATGGTTGTTTTCTTCTTGCCTGTTTGGCATGTTGAAGCCAAATGATGTGATTGACCTTTAGGGTAATGGATGAAGCCTCGTTTCCGATCTTCGTTAATTTAGGATAGCTGCAGGAAAATCTCAGAAGCACTATAGATATTACAGATGACAGCAGAAGCTGAATGGCTTGAAGAGGTTCAGCACTTTGGAAATTTGTAAATAGTCAGCTGAGAGAGAAGTGGAGCATGTGTGTGTGATAGATTTACTGGGTGTCCTTGGCACCCTTTGCCCTTATGGAAGCAGAGGAGGAACAGCCATTACTTTTTTTTAAAAAAAACAGGAAATCTTTTTAAATTTTGCTTGCGGCTTCCCTGAACACGTAGATTAGATGGCCTTGCTCTTACAACCTAGTGAAAGCCAAAGGCACGGAGAGGAGGCAAAGGAGGCACAGAGCAGTGGTGCTGCCTGGGGACCTGCGCTGCTTCCCGGACCATCACAGCCAGAGCCATGGCGCCTCGGACACCGTCCTCCAGGCGTTGCTTACTTTGCAGCTGCTGAATGCTGTTTGTGAGAGACTCGCTCAGCATTTTTCTTAGAGGTTTTGGAGCATGGTTTCAGAACCACGTGGATCCCACAAAGTCCCTGGTTCTTGCTGGAGCGAGGAGGAAAGCTGGGTGCAATTCCCTCCCAGTGCAACGGAGTCCTCCCCTTCCCCCTGATCTGCTAGGTCCCTCCCGAGGAGTTTCTGAGGAGGGGGCAGCAATCTCTGAATTCAGCTCCAAATGACTTGGGAAAGAAAGCCTCTCTCCTATGCAATCTGCTGTGATAAATGTCAGCCCAGAGCCTGTGGAACAGATAGGTAAATCCTCCAAGCCCATACTGAGAGGGACCACTCCATGTAACTGGCTTTTGGTGGCTGGGTTTGTACAACACTGAATATTCAGCGAGGCTGTTCCTGTTATGTCTCCCAGGCTCTGCTTTAACCATCAGACAAACTCCTGCTTCTTGCAGCATCCCTGCCTGCTCGCCCTGCCCCTGAGGAAGTCAGGGCTCTAATGGAGCAAAGCCACTGCAATTCACTCAAAGGCATGGGGTAATTAGTGACAAGGCTGTTTACATATCAAGCTCCCTCTTTCTGACCCAGTGATTTGGCACTTTGAACACAGCTGCTGGTTGAATGCTGAAGCCAGCCTCTTCCCAAGGAACAGCAAGCTCAGCTGCAAGAGAACCACTTAAAAATGTGTTGCCTAATTGCTGTTGCTTAATTAAATAAAAGAGCATGCCAGCGCTGCATTCTGGCTGCGCTAGGGAAGGGAGGCAAGCAAAGCTGGGAGGGTGAAGGCTCAGAGGAAGCCTAGAGCAAAGTGGTTTTGTGTAGGTCTTACTGGTCTGCCAAATGCTGCTGAACTTTTTCACTGGGCTGCAAAAGCTGTTACAAATTTTTCTTTCTCCTGTCCCTTCTTTTCTTCCCCACACAGAGCCAACTCTGAGAGCCCGTAGCTTGGTATGGTATAGATTGGAAGGGAAGGCATTGGGCTTAACAAGTCCTGGAGGTTTGTTTCTAGCTATCCCCCTGCTTGCTTTGAGCACGAGGAAAGTTGGTGTCCTGTGGCAGCCAGCACCTGGGCCAGCAAGTCAGTGTGGAGCAGTTCAGCACCATGCAGTTATCTGCATGGGTCTGGAAACAGTACAGTTGTGTTTGCATACTGCTGTGCCCTCTGTTGAGAAACGCTCCAGGCAGAACTTAACTTGTTTCAGCTCAACGTGCTGGAAATGTGCTTATTTTGTCCCAGTGGCGTTGCCCTGATGTCTGGACTGTACTGTCCTGCTGCTTCTAGGTCGGTGGTTAGTGTGTGTTACATACAGTCAGGTGTCTCTGCAGCCCTGGCATGGACATGCCTGGTACTTCACCATTTTGACTCTTTGGCTCTAATTTCATAGGATTTTTTGTTTGGTTGGTTTGGTTTGGGGGTTTTTTTGTAGCATTTTACTACCTTGCACTACTGGACTTTGAGGTCTAGAGGTAGGAAAGGCTTGCATGGTCTTGGTCTCTTTGCTACCTGCAGAGGGGTCCTCTCCTGGGAAGCTGGCCTGGCTACGGTCACCAGTGGGAAGTGCAAACAGGAAGGTGTTGATGTTCAAACTCAGTAGCCAGCTCGTTTATAGCATTAACCATCTGCTGTGATGGAAAGCCCGTGTTCAAGCAGAATATCCATATGTGAGTCTTGGATGACAGTGAAGTGGGTGAGGGTATGAATGAGTGGGTGTACTCTTTTGCTGCCTGGAGATGAATATGTGCAGCTCCCACCCTTGCAAGTTCAGAGAGCAGTTTAGATCCATCTGCAGAAATGCACTGAGCCTCTCCAGTGGCTAAATGGTTGTTTAGACTTGGAAGGAAGGACTAGAACATAAGATCAAAGGTAGATGGATGAGGCTGTGGGTCTCTGCCATCTGCTAAATGAATCACAGGTAGTGGGGCTGGCTGTGCTGCAACTTTAAATTCCCAGTGCTTCTTGCAGGGGAGAATTCCCGTTGCCTGAATTACATCGCAGCCCAAGGATGCTGGCTGTGCTGTACTGCAATAGGGTTTAAATATTTTTCCAGACCAGCTTTTAATCCACTTATTTTACAGTAGGCCTGTTTGAATGTAAATGAATGTAATTAAATGTGTGTTTCCCAGTTGGACAAAGGCAAAGGAGAGGAAGGCAGCTGGCCTGAAAGGAGGCACAAAGGCTTTGAAACAAGCTGCTGTGAGGTGCTCTGATGTCCTTTTGGAGTTAGTGACTATCCAGTGAGGAAGATGCCAGGGAAAATGTGGCTTATACCCGTGTGAATTGCCTTGATCAGAATCCTCCTGTTTGTTGCGGAAGTGTGTGGGAGTCGGCAGGGGAAGCGGTGAGAAAATGAATGTCTCTGGGATCTCAGTTATTGCTATTGTGTGTACATGGGGGCGTGTACATGTCGTGCTGTTGCTGTAGATCTGTTGCAGTTGTATGATCCGATGAGGTGGTGAGCAAAGAGCTCCTAAGGTCAAGGGGTATTGGTGTCATTCAGTGCTTCACAGGATTTGACCCACATGAGTAAGCTAATGAGATACCTCAGTGTGCGTGTGTTATCACTCCAGGACACTGATTGCTTATGAACACGGTCACTAAACTCCTAAAGGACACTGCCAGGTCACACAGATACAATGAGGTGAAAAAGACCAAATCAGAAGTCTAGGTTTCTTCTCAATTATTTCCTCACCCCATTTTTTTTTTTTTTTGCAATTCCAGTTAAACAACATCTGAGCCTTCAAATTAGAGGGTTATAGTAGAGTCGTGTTCCTTGGTGCACGCAAGAATGTGTCTGCACCTGTGTCTGAGCACAAGGAAGAGGCATAGTCCCACCCTGGTCTTTTCCAAGAACCCAGCCATTAGCAGATTTGCAGGACAGAAGAAAATTTGCCATGGCCAAAAATAATTCCTTCTCTGTGACCACCTGGGGGTGGGTGTCTGGCTGGCCATTGCACCACTGCTTGGCTTGAAACCTGGAAGATGGATATGTTATCAGGTGTTTTAAGCATACTTTTTGAAACATGAGGGTACTTTCTGTATCCTACCAGTGGGTTCAGCCTAAGCTGAACATCCCTTTTCCTGCTGTCTCTTTTAGGATGTGCTGGGGAATATGTCTTTTGGTAATGCAGAAGTTGCACACCGTGCAAGGTCCTCCTCTACATTTCCACAGGAGTTTTCAGGGGTGTGAGAGGGAAGGAGCTCTCGTTATGCCTTCCCAGGCAATGTGGTTTGGGTCTGTTCTTAGCTGCTGGTTATTACAAAATAGTCAAATCTGCTTGCTTCCACCAAGAAAAGGAAACATCTTGGAAGTGCTGCTTCCCAACTGCTGCTTGCCTTCGTGTGTGGGGGATTGAAAAAATTGTGGGTAGGTTGCGAGTTTGTTATTGATGTGGGATGCAGGAGGACCCAACGAAGATGTGAAAGGGAGCATCTAGGTGTGAACCCAGGTCCATTTTAATTCTCACAGTGCTATGAAGGCAATTCTTCTTTTCTTGTTGAAGTGTGGGGTAGATTGAACTGGACCAGTGGCAATTCCCTCGAGTCCTTTGACTGATGTGACAGTGGAGCCCGGTGCCTGCCTGTGATCAGATACAAACCCAAAGCCCGCTACATGGACCTCGTTTCCTAGGAGTCCCACGACATCTGTCCATGCAGCTGGAGTTGCTTGAAAGTACCTCCTGGAACTGAATCTTTGGTATACTTGCCCATCATTTTGGGAGGTGAAGTGGGATGTACTTTCAGTGCCTGAGTTTAGTACTTTGAGAATAAGACTGTGAAGATCTTTTTCATTAACATCCTCTGGAAGCTTTAAAGGAAAAAAGCCAAAATTCACCATCAAATCTTCTCCCCAGAGCTAGGTTCCTCCCTGCAGTGTTCTCCAGCATGCTCCCACTCAGGTTGGCACCAGATCAGTTTGATGCTGGGGGAGGCTCAGGGTGCTGCTGGGAGCAGACCAGTGGCCAGTCTGTGCACGGGGAATGTGGCATGGGCTCAGGTTCAGCTACTAGAAGGGAAGGTAGCCTGAAGGTTTAAGGGATAAATAAGCTGTTGATACCCCTAGAGAGCTGTTGACCACTGCTGGCTGGTGGAAGATGATGCATGTGTCTTAAGCTGTGGATTTCTTTCTCTTTTCATGCAGCGAATGCAAAAACATTCATGGACACTGAAGAAGCAGTGTAAGGGTCATTTTTCAGGCTGCAGAGGACCAGTTTTGTTTCGACTGGCGGCCAGCAGCTCCTAGGGTCTCTAGCATCTCCCATCAGTGGAGCTGGGAGAAGGGGCAGGAGCAATGTTTCTGAGTTTTTGGTGATGTGGGGTGTAGCTGGCTTGCTCCATCCCACCCTGCGGCAGGTCAGTGGGGACAGAAGCCGCGCTTGAAGCAGTTTGTTCACCCCCATGGTGACAGCAGCAACATCTGCTTGTGGAGCTGGGGCACAGCTGCTCTGAGCGGGTGAAAGATGAGAAAGCTCCTGCCATGGCCTCCCCAGGCCTCTCGGCACAAATCCCAGAGCCGCTGCCTCAGAGCAGCAAGGGGGAATGAGGGCAGGGTACGGCGGGTGCAGGGAAGCCATGGGCCCACAAGCCGGGGCGGGGTGGGCTCAGAGCTGTCCTGTTCCCTCGGTGGGAGCAGCAGGGCAGAGAGGGGAATCAATATTTCCAGTCTTGGCTTTTACGCTTTATTACTGCTGCTTTCAGCAGACTTGTTTGGCGGGAGGAGCCGTAGGGGGGCTGCAAACAATGGCTGCTCACATTTTCCAGCTGTTGGATACTTAATGACATTAACTCCCCAGCCCCCTATTTTTTTTTTTTTCTCTTTGGCACAGCCAGCTGAAGTGCTGCCAGCAGCCAGCTCGACCCAGATCCTGGCCCCAATTGCTGCCCTTCACCTCCCAGGGGATCCTGCTCTGCTGGGCTGCCTTCCAGCAGCAAAGGGGCTGTTTTCTTGTAGGAAGCAAAGTGCTGAGCAGCTGAGGTGGGATGACGGTCCCTGGTCTTTCCCTCCCCTTGCGGAGCTGTAAATGTACATTAAGTAGATGGATGCGTGGGAGGGAAGTGTCTCCTTGAGAGCAAGGAAATAATTTGTTTTGTGTATGGAAAAGTATCTGTTCTCTGCACAGGCTACTGAAAGCAGCAAAAGCCATCCGGTCTTAGCATCCCAGAGAAGGGGAGGGCTCAGAGGTTTGCCATCTCCATCATCCTGCTCACCCACAGCCACCAGTGTCCCTGCCTTTAACCCTTTGTAGCCCCCTTCCTGCAAAGGCTGGCAGATTTGCGTTGTTCAGGCACCGAGCCTTCTCGCACCATGCCAGCCCCTGCGTCAATCACTGGGCTGCAGGTTCAGTAGAGCTGTGAGCAGGCTGAGGTTTGAGCCTCGCAACCTGGGTGTTGCCAGTCGCTTTCTTGAGCCCTGCTGGTGCTAGTTTTGGGTTGAAGGGCAGCTGAGCTCAGGAGTGTGCTAAGCCGTGCTGCAGCCCCGTTTGTTCCGTTATTCTTGTGAATTAGCAGACAATTTATTTTCAGCTTTTCCTGGGGGTAAGGGTGATGGAGGAGGAGACACTCGGCACAGAGACGGAAAAGGAAAAGTACCCTTGGACTCTATCCATACTCTTTGAATTCTGGAGCTGAGGTGCAGCACACTACCTCTAAACTGATCCTTTCCACCTAGCTTTGACTCCAGGCATACAGTCTGCCCTTGTTATGATATATGCATTATATATAAGTGCATGTAGGTCTGTACAAACATTGTACACAGTTTGCATGCTGTTACAACATGCCTGCTGCTGTGTATGAGCACGCTTGTGTGTTTAGATGATAAGAGCTCTAATGCTTTCAGGAAGCTGCGGGCCAGGAACATCATCCCGAAGATTTACAGTGCCCTTATCCCCCACTGCAGGGTACCTGCTAGGTATGTGCTGTCATACACATGCTGCTTCCCTCCCATTGTGCGCTCTGGGATTTGCACAGGATCTGCAGGAAAAAAAAGGAAGTTAATTTAGGAACACTCTAGACAATTCCAATAAGTTACTTCAATTAATTCTTCGGTATTGCTGCTTTTATTTATTTTTGCTGCCATAGCAGCAGGGAGTCACAAAAGGTCAGTGCTTTAGTTTCTTAATCAGTGTACAGGCATGTTACCGAACCCTCCCTACCCCAGAGAGCCCAGGCTCTCTCCGGGCTGTGGGGCAGGTGGGGTGCAAAGGACCCAGCACAGGAGAGCCAAGGCATTGAAGTCTGGCAAAGTCTAACCTGTAGTTCTGTGTAGCAGCAAGGAGATGTCCTCTGCAGGTTTTGATTTAAGAGCTGAGAGCCTACGGGTCAGACTCTTGAGCCACAATTCATTGTTAGGGTTAAATGCCAGCCAAAAGCATTTTTGCTCCCCTTTGCACTGAAGAGAGTGCACTTTAATGGCTCTCGGAGGTGGAAAGTGAGGATGTCCTTCCTCCAGCGCATCAGAGTGGGTGAGAGGACCATCCGGCTCCTGTTTCCCGGGGGCTTGCTGGAGCTTGGAGGAGACACTTGCCAATTTACCAGCAATGCAAAGGCAGGAGCGTGGGAGGATTCCCATGGGGTGGCGAGTAGGAGTTGATAGCTTGTACCTCACAGACCTCCTGATGTGCAAGAGAAAAACTCGAGTATTAAGGGCACTTGAAGGCTGTTGTTTCTGCAGACACCACATTATTCCAGTCCGCTTCACCTGCGGCTTCTCCTTTTTGGACCACTTCATTTTCTGCTTGACTGCCAATGAAAGCAATATGCTATTTTGATATTATTAGTGGGAGAAAGGCCTAATCAGACCTTTTCTTTCCTTGACAGTATCTGCCCTGCCTGCCTGGGAGCTGATCCAGCCTGCCTGGCTGGTCATGCAGTGGGATTTCCCAAGGGCTGTGGCACGGCATCCTCCTCCCGTTCCTGATGCTTGTCCCACTTATCAGGCACAGAGGGCTGTGGGAAAAAGTGAGCCTGACTGTCATCCTCCTTCCTCTGAACTGACACCTCCCCAGGTTATTAACTCGGCTACCAAATCTCAGGCGTGGGCTGAAACTTGGCAAAGGTGGTATTTCGGCAAAGTGTGTGTGTGCGTGACAGCATATAATGGATTTTTCTGTAGGAAGCATCCTGGATCAGGGACATAAGCCCAGGAAGAGGGGTCAGGTTTGCCTTGGTCATAACTGCTCTGGGATGTGTAAACAACTGTGAACCCCAAAAGCAAGGGTCTACTTACTCCATCAGCTCAGAGCTGGTCCAGGCCCATTCCCATGGCCAAGCCTGCTTTCTCTTTGGCTTGCAGACTCAACCCAAGTGACTTGTCTCTGTTTCCCAGCAGTCCCAATGACAGCTTTTTACCTTAAAAGTTGGCTGGGAGAATTAATAGGAGAGGTTCTGCACTGGCAACTCTGGCTGCTGATGGTTAGAGGTGCAAGTAATTGTTGTGGTTTATTTTGCATGTTAAACTAGAAGTTATACTGGCAAATGCTGGAGTTGTAACATCTGGGTTTATGGTGGGAGCTGGGGCAGGTGAGGAGACAAGGCACTTCCCTGACCAGGGCTGAGCTTACTCTGCACACTGTCCTCGCTGGTGCTGAGCTGATGTGACCAAGTTCTGCTCGAAGAGATCCTAGGGCTTACCAGTACATGTCCTGGCATTGTGCGTACCACAGCTATGCTGCTGTGGGCTGGCATCATGCTCAGTGCTGACTGCAGCCACGGGCACTGCTCTCTGCTCTGTCCGCACTGAGCCTGTGCCTGTGGCTGGGTGGGTCCTAGCACAGTGGTCTCTTGGGTCAGTGTGGTGGTTGTAAGTCCCAAGTCACTGGCACTCTTACATTTTTTTCCTAATCTTTGTTAATAGCACATTACATGTTTAATCTGCCTAAGCAGACCTTGACCTGAGGGGCCAGAAAAATGGGGTCTGCTTTAAACTAACACAGAGCAGGAAATTATTTTACAAGTCTAATGCCAGCCCGAACCATCATCACCGTGCCTCTGGCTTTCTTCACAGCAATGTGATTTACGGGCAGGGCACTAGTCCTAGTTTCAAATTTCTTCTGTCGGTGTTTGTGGGCTGTGCTTCACGCTGATCTGCTGTACCTCTGACCCCTTCTTGCCACTAAATGCATGGCTGAGTCTTGTCAGGGTTATTCATTACGGTACTCAAAGTACAGTAAGAGAAATAATGGATTTCTCCCTGGGAAACTTAAAAAGTTCCCCTCTCCTCATCTGCAAATTTGATATAACCACCTAAGTAAGCTGCAGAGTTATCCCTTGGCCACAGAGGGCAGAAGGTGTGTAGGGACTCCTGCAACCCAGGCTGTCCTTGGCGATGCTCAGAGGCGTCTGTGTCTTTCTTGGCAGGGTCCCCGTGGCGAACAAGGGAGAGGTGTGAGCTGGAGGGGAGCAGAGCCGTCGGCTGAGCACCACACTGTCTGCTTCTGTGCACCCATGTCTGTGCTGCTGCTGGACTGCCAGCCTGGCTAGCGCAGCAGCTAGCTATGTAGTCAGTATGCAAGAAAGAGCTGAATTTAATCTGCCAAATTGAAAGAGGGCTTGGGGAGTGGCTTTGAAGGGATAGGCAAACCTGGAGCATCTGTGTTTTTGGGCCATTTTACCTGTGGTTGTATTTTCAGGCCCCTTAGTGTTAGGAGATTTGCCATTGACTGCATTGGCTCTAGGTCTTGATGCTTTCCTGCACCTGTATGTGGACTTAGAAACAGTCATCCTTATATGTAGTGGTGGGGGAAATGTTTGGGGCGTGTTTTACTTCTTCCAATGTTCTATGGCAGAGGGTCGTGAGGGAAACCCGCCCAGCACCAACATGGTTGGCAGCACCCTATAGAGCGTGTTGACATGCCCGTACAGTGCATCGGCTTGCATGCTGTGTGCCAAATGGTAGTGTGGACACGGTCATCACTCCACTAGAGCAGGTGGTGAAATGCTGAAAAGGGTGTTGCACTCATGTAGAAGAAAAGGTTTCTTGGCCAGAGCCTGTCTCTGTGTCAGTGCAGCACCACACTGTTCTCTGACACCTCTCACGCTTTGCACACCCTTTCCCCTTTTTCCCTGCTGGACCCAAGCAAGGAGAGCTGAGGAGGATTTTCTTTCATTTTGTTTCACCAGCTTTCTAATTTAAGTCTCCCTGTCGCTTCCTCGCTCCAAAACTACTTCTTTGGCAGGGCCGGGAGAGTGAGTCACGGCCGTGGCCTGGGATCCTGCCTCCCGCTTTGGCCGGCAGAGCTGCTGCTGGTTCAGCGCAGACCTGCTGGGGATGCTCGTGTGCGCCTGCTTGCTGCAGGGGATGGAGGCACTAATCTGGAGCAAGGGGGAGGCTTTGCTGGTGCGAGTAAATGAATAGGTTAACAAGCAAAAAAGCTTACTCTGATGTATAAGCCCAGACTGTTTCCTGATGTGTTGCTTTCAAGGGAGAGGGTTGTGTGTGCTCACTTGGTAACTCCAGCAAACTTCTCCCAAAGGCAGGATCACTCCAAAAAGCAAAACCACGTGGGAGGCGCATCTACACAGAGGCTGTCTCTAACATCGTGGGCCGGCAAACAAAACCAGATTGTAAAGAAAGGTGTTCCTTAGAGATTGAATGGGTTTTGCAGAATTTGTGCTGGATAGCGGTAGCCTTTCCATGAGGCTCGTAGGGAACTTGGGTTTTGTTCTTTCTGCTGATATCTGAGTATGTGCCTTGTGGCGAACCCACTGCTGGAAGCAGAAATGCGGTGCCAGTTGGCAGCGCTATGAAATCCAAGGTTTCCTGGAAATATCCCTCCTGGTTTCCAGCATGGCATGACCCTGTGGGCCAGTCCTCAAGGAGTTGGCTCCTGCATCCCACTGCTGAAAAAAAGCAGAGAAAGTAAATATGCAGGCCCTTAGAAAAACAGCCAGGTGATTGCGTAGGTGAAAACACAAGTGGCTGCTTCTGATAAGAAAGAGAGGGAGAGCAGCAGGAGGGAGGAATGTTTTGTTTCTGGTGCATAATGTTAAAAACAAACAAAAACCCTCTCTTAAGCATAAAGGAGACTCTAAGAAAGTGCTGTAGCCTGCATGAGACGTGCAGAACTTTGTCCACAACCTTGAGGACTTCCAGGCTAGCTTCAAGCGTCTTGTGTGCCGGCCAGACAACAATGAACCCTTTGAACACATTTTGGGTCAGAGTACTGTTTTCTTGGAGGGGGGAAGGGAAGGGAGGCTGGTGCTTTGGTCTTGTATCAGCAGCCGTCTGTGGTGAACCCCAGATGCCTTCTGTGGATGGCAGGGCTGGCTGCGGCCCCTCTGCGCAGGCTGGTTCCTGAGGGACTGAGGTCTCCCACAGCAGTGGGTCTTCTGCAGAGCCATTGCTCTGCAAGGCTTGAGGCTTCTCTGCCTAGCTCTGCAATTTCAAAGAGAGCTTTTAAAATAACGTGGGAGTCCGTGAAATTATCCTGCTGCGTTGTGTCAGCTGTTGACACAGCAACATGACAGCATGTCATCACTTATTTCCTGCTTGAGGGATTGTAAAGCCTTCTTGCATGGTTTGGGCCCATCTGCTTTCCAAAAACTGAGCTTTATTGTATCCCTCTCATCCTCACTGTCCTCCTCATCCAGACTTGGCCTCTGGTGCTTCCCTTAACCTCGTTCATGAGCTCTCTGGGTTGAGGGCTTCTTAAAGCCTTCAGTTGACTTGGGCATGGGAGAAGGAGTTACCCACCTTCTTGTACGTGTTTAGGGCTGCAGTGGCCAGCTGGTATAGAGGGCCCTGCTCTG
Source organism: Fregata magnificens (assembly GCA_013389945.1). Taxonomy (NCBI): domain Eukaryota; kingdom Metazoa; phylum Chordata; class Aves; order Suliformes; family Fregatidae; genus Fregata; species Fregata magnificens. The sequence continues at coordinate 283,812 of WAAD01026224.1, forward strand.
AGCTGGCTCTTTGGACCGCTGTCATCAGATACATAAGTAACAACCTTTCCATGGGAGGGCTGATGAAGAGGACTATTCTTCTGTGCAGTTAATGGGCGTGTAAGTCTGACCTCTTTCCCTGCATAGCCTGGGGCCAGAAGTGCTTGCAAGCCAGCTGACCTGTTGGACACAAGAGAAAAGTGCATGATATGGCACGGGAGTGAGATACAGCAATTGCCTTGCAGCCCTGGTTTGAGGTGTCCAGGCACAGTGGGCAGCCCTCAGCCCATGCCTGAAGGAGAGTTTGAATCTTGAGCTGCAGCGAGAAGCCCACCCCATCCCGCCCGCGCGCCTGGGCAAACCGAGGTGCGCAGGCTATTGAGAAGCTCAGCTGGGGCTCTGACCCTTCCTGGTGCTTCACTCAAAGCATCTCTGTTTTTTTCCAGAGGAGTCAAAAGCTGCTGCTGCTGGTCTGGTGTAAAATCCAGCCTGGGGTTGCTGGAGAATCAGAGGCCACTGTTATCCCTCCAGACCCATCACAAGACAGTGCTTTGGCTGCTGCCAGTGCCCCTTAAATCTGAGCTTTTTCACCTTGCCAGTGCAAGGACAGGTCTGTGTGCAACCGGGAGTCAGACATATGGGCAGTCTCATGCTAAACCCATTGGAGAGCTGCTTAAGAAGGAGCTTGGCTCAGGTCTTGCGTCAAGTAGGATGAGGGAGGGAAACGTCTCCAGCTTGTTTGTGGTCTGGCAGCCAGAGAGCTTTCTGCTGCTGTCACTGGAAACCAGGTTTTTTTATATTTGCGTCATTCCTAGGATGTTTCTGCTGCGCGTGGCTGTGCCGCAGCCCGGCAGCGTGAGCTGAGCACGCTCTGCCAGACCTTGAGGGCTTGTGGGTACGGCCCTGGGCCCCGAAACAGGCTCCTGGCTGAGCCCTGCCGTGCCATGCTTTGCTGGGCTTTGCAGTGCAACCGAGTGACCTGTGCCCTGTTCCTGGCTGCGTGGGCTTGTGGAGTGGCTTCAGCTTGGTGACCCGTGCCTCCCCACGCAGGCAGAGGCTCAGGAGCATCCTGCGCCGGGGAAGGACCCCCGAAGAGCAAGAGGGGAAGGGATGCTATCGTCATAGGAAGCATCTGTAAATAATAACCCAGAGGGCCGAATGCAATACTGGTGCTAGCTATGCAAGTCTGCCCATGCCTCCATTTGCCAACAAAGCCACCATTTAGGTTGTGTGGATTTTATTCTGTGACCCAGATTTATTTTGGATGGAAAGCTGTATGTTTCCAGTGAATTTACACCTGTGGTGATTTATGTTTTGAATTAGCTTCAGCAATGACAAAAACATATTTGTCAAAAGTTCTTCATATTTGTACTTTTAAAAGTTGGGGTTTTTTTTTAATTTTAGAAGTATGCTCTGCTTTTTTAACAGTAGTCTGGACTGGAAGCAGATGAACGTTTTTCCAACAGCTTCTTGAAATGAACAGCTGTTGTGCACTAAATCAAAGAGAAGGACTTTGTGGAAGTAAGGCCAAAGCGATTCTTTTTAAAAACAAAACCAAAATTAAATGCAATAGGTGCATGTGCCAGGAAGCTAAGTGAGTAAATGAGACAATAGACTTGTGACTTGGTCTCCCCTCTCATATTTAGTCCATTAATAGCTGGCTGTAAATTTATGTTTAGAACAGAAGTGTTGGAAAGTGGTGCAGCTCCTGCACTCTGCGGCATGGGATGCTCTGAGATGTTGTCAGCGGTGCGTGGTGGTGTGTGGGGCCTGGGAAACCCACCGTTTGCTGCACGGTCTGTGGCATGCCGTTGCCTGCTGTGAGCAGAACATAGGTTTAGGTTTTTTGGGAGGCCACAGCTACTGGTTAGGCTCTAGGTTTTGCAGATTACTTAGGCTGAGCAAGCGTGCTTTGGATCTTATGAGAGATGTGATATGAAGTTACAGATGATTTCCTAAGTGATGCCTTTTTAAAGTTAATACTGGAATAACCCCTGAGCTGTTTCTAAGGGGCTGCTGTACTGGAGATGCAAAATGCAGATCCTTCTCACTGGTTGTGATGGGATTTCTCAGGACTTCTGATACCTGCTCACATGTTTGGGGTGAGTCCCATGGGATGTCGTTACATCCTGGCTACCTCGCTGCCTTCTGTGGCTTTTATTTCAGTTTCTGCCCCTCTCAGTTGTGGCTCTGGATCATCTTTAAGCAAGTTAAAGGACCTTTGTGAACCAGATGATGATTAGGATCATTACTAATAAGGTTTATTAATATAGCTGGCTGTATTTTCTTTTAAAAATCCCTGCATTGACATATCTGTTTCTTTAAGCATTCTCTTCTGCATGCTTGGGAAAACCCAGACTTGGTACCAGACAGCGAGAGGGCAAGCGGTACGGTTCTGCTGCTCCAGGCCAGGGAAAAGTTAGCAGCATGAAGTCTGCTAGATGACAGAGTTCCTCTGCCTTCATCCACATCATGTGCTGTCATTGGAGCTGCTTGCAGGTTTTATTTTCTTAACAAAAAAAAAAAAAACAAAAAAAAAAAAATCTTTTTTGAGGGTTCCTGGGTTTTCAAATTGGGTTTTCAACAAAATGGAAACATTTGCAGAAAGCAAGGGTGAATCAACATCTGGCAATTTCCTCAGCCACCCGTTTTTTTTTCTTTCATGTGGATAAATGCAAAAAAGAATTTAAGCGAAGTCTTTGTGCACATAAAACTCTCACTGTCCAAGTGTGATTGATTAGGGACGCTTGCTATTTTCCTAATTCTCTTGCTCTCCGCCTTTTCCATCTTGGCTGTTTCCACTGGAGATGAAATGGTTCTTTGCGAAGGGGCAGGAGACACCCGCCCACGTCGGAGGCTCCTTGGACAGATGGGCTGCTGTTCCCCGCAGATCGCAGGGGGAGCAGGAAGCCACCCCTCCCTGGCCGCAGCTCAGGGCAGCAAAGCTGTAGTGAGCCTGACCCTATTTGACTTCTCCTTTCCAGATCTCAGTCTCTATAAACAGCCTTTTATGGTATTTGCCTTTCAAAGAGGAACCAGGGTGTGGATGGGAACAGTGACAAAGAGCCACTTACAAGGATTGAGTGAGCTCTTACAGGAGACCGGTGCATAATTTTAAGAGCAACAGAAAAATCTTGCAATGTCTTAAGCCCTGAAACGTCATCCGAGGTACTTAAATGCTGTCATTCAGCCTCCCAGCAGCCAGGGCCAGAAGGTTCATACTCCTGTTTAACAGGGAAACTGAGTCATGGAGATGCTTAGTGACTGGTAGAAGAATTCCCAGTATGTCAGAAGCAGAGCCAGGAATGAAAAGCAGAAACCCAGACTCCCTTCCAAAGTGCTCGGAAAACCCTAGCTTCTGGCAGGAGCATGACTTCAGCCGTGTCCTCAGCAAGGGCAGACACCTTCTCACTTTTTGCATACTAGAAAACAGTTTTGCCCCAGACAGTGGGTAACGTCTCTCAGCCCGCCAGGGTGACATCAGTGGTGGGGCTGCAGCTGGCAGCCAGGATGCAGAACGTGTCGGTGCTGTGAGTAATAACAGCCTGTGCATGGGGGGGATCCCTGCCAGCATCCCTGCGAGAGACACCACCACCCGTGTACGCTGCTGCGCGATATTTGTGTCCGGCTCCCCGCAGGCACCGGGCTGCTGTTCATCTCACAGTTGGTGGCGGGGCTCCGTCTCCGGAGGGCTGCCATCCTTCACTGGAGCCACACCAAGCAGTTGCTTTCCCCGTCTCAGGCAGGCAGCGCAAAGCAAGCAGTAATGGAGTAAACACCTGCGTTGTGCCTACAAGTGACACGCGCATCCTTTAGGATGTTGCTTCCTGGTGCTGGTGAGAGCTGAGAAACTGAGGAGCCAGTGCTTGGATAGGAGACCAGTGAAGATCATAGAATCATAGAATCATTAAGGTTGGAAAAGACCTCTAAGATCATCAAGTCCAACCATCAACTAACACCACCATGACTCCTAAACTAGGCCCTGGAGTGCCACGTCTACACCTTTTTTGAACGCCTCCAGGGTTGACGACTCCACCACCTCTCTGGGCAGCCTGTTCCAATGCCTAACCACTCTTTCAGTAAAGAAATTCTTCCTAATGTCCAATCTAAACCTCCCCTGACGCAACTTGAAGCCATTTCCTCTCGTCCTATCGCTAGTTTCTTGGGAGAAGAGTCTAGCACCCGCTTCCCTACAACCTCCCTTCAGGTAGTTGTAGAGAGCGATAAGGTTTCCCCTCAGCCTCCTCTTCTCCAGACTAAACAACCCCAGTTCTCTCAGCCGCTCCTCATAAGACTTGTTTTCTAGTCCCTTCACCAGCCTCGTTGCCCT
>WAAD01026224.1:289040-333587 GCA_013389945.1 Fregata magnificens
CTCTTACAGCAGTGGCCAGATTGAGCTCTAGCTGGGCTTTTGCCTTCCTGATTTCCTCTCTACATGACCTAACGAGCTCCCTGTACTCTTCTTCAGTAGCCTGCCCCTTCTTCCAAGCGTGATAAACTCTCCTTTTTTTCCTGAGCCGCAGCAAGAGCCCCCTGTTCAGCCAGGCCAGTCGTCTTCCCCGCCGGTTCGTCTTACGGCACACGGGGACAGCCTGCGCCTGCGCCTTTAAGACCTCCCTCTTGAAGAGTGCCCAGCCTTCCTGGACCCCTTTGCCCTTCAGGACTGCCTCCCAAGGGACTCTCTCTACCAGCGTCCTGAACAGGCCAAAGTCTGCCCTCCAAAAGTCCATGGTGGTGGTTTTGCTGCCCTGCCTCTTAACTTCACCTAGAATCGAGAACTCTACCACTGCGGATGCTTGTAAGCCCCTGACGTGCTGAAGGTTGTGGAGGAGTGTGTCTCTACAGGGTTTCCAGTGAGTAGGGCCACGAGGGTGTCAGAAGTTGGAGCTGAACATTGTATGTGTTTAAGTTTGTCCAGGTTGTGGCTGGCATCCAGCCTGGCTCTATCCATATCTGCCCCCAGTACAGGAATCTGTGCAGAGCGAGTGTTTATCTGCTCAGAGATAGGTACCAGTGTATTTTGTCTCTGTTCCAGCCGTGAAGACAAGCCTCCTCTCTGAAGTCCTGTTCCGCAAGCAGCTGTTGCGGATGTCCATGTGCCTGAGCAGCAGCCCGGGTGGGACCCGGTGTCGGGGCTCAGCATCCTCCCTCCCCAGGGACTGAGCTCTTCCCCCACCGCAAAGCACTGCGCTCCCAAAAGTGCCATCTACCGGCCTGAAATGGGAAGACCCGCATTGCTGAAGGGCCACAGAAGTTGCTACGAGCATGGCAGAGCTGCAGGGTCAGGACTTAATACGTATCAGGGGTAAGAGGTGCTTTGCCAAAGCACCCTGAGCCTGCTGCACTTCCCTGGTGTGCTGGATCTGCAGGGAAAGTCCAGGCAGGCATGCCAAGGAAATACTGGCACAGGCTTGCAATCTCCAAGCCACGTGCATTATGTACTGTGGGTTATAAATAAACTGCATCACTGGCAACGTGTTTGTGAGAGAGGCCAGGGAGGATGGCGATACCAAAAAACTCAGCTCTGTTTCATTCAGGCTGTTTGGTGCTTCCAGTTTGGTGCTTGGTCACCAACGCTGGAGCGATCAATGGGAAGCGCTGACTCTGATGCTCTGGCCTCCCTTCTGGATTATGCCAGTCCCCAGGAGTCCAGTCCATGGACTGCTCTTTCTCAGGGTAATAGGTCTGTGTCTTATTTCCAGCTTTTGGCTGAGAGGAAGAAGAAAGGTGAAGGTACATACCTGTAGGAGAGCAACACAGAGTCAGAAATGTGGGATGTGCTGCTGATCAGCAGCCCTTCGCAGAGGGCACATCTCTTGGTTACTCTCAAGGAGAGACACGTGCCCGCTTCTTCCTGTGTCACCCCTTTGGCCACACATGCACTGGCCAAACTGGGAGCTGACACATCCCACACATGCCATTCCACGAACTCTTGCGAAGGGAAAACTGCAGCACTGGGAGGGCCCACAGCTCTGCTCTGCTCTGCCTTTCTGTAGGCTCTTTCCCAAGCCAGGATAATAGGATTAGTGAGACTGCCTGGAAACCTTGGTCAGAGGAAGCACAACCCCTTAGCACAAGTCTTCCTCACCTTTCTTCCCCAAGCAGGTTTGCTGTAGGTGGCTCCCACCAGATGCGGCACCTGCAGCCGCTGCTTAGCCGCCCGCCGGGACGGGCGGCAGCTCCTGGGCAGCTCACAGGGTAAAACCAATGCCGCTGCAGCAGCAGATCTTGCGATTTGGTGCTACGGACATTATCACTCCATTACTGTGCATTTGTAGGGGTTTTTTTTATACACTAATTAACCAACAGTTTGATTTGATGGCGATATTCTGAGCTCTGTTACAAGCAGGTGATTGTAACTCAACATCCCAGATGGCCCCGTGGCACAAAGGAGGGATTTGGAAGTGCTGCTCTGTGTGCAGCGTGTTTGGCAAAGGCTCCCTCATCCCACTGCTGGATCAAATGTCCTGATAAAGAAACGGAGCTGAGGGGGCTTGTTTCACTCCTTTGAGGAATGGCGTTAGGAGCTGGCGACCCCGGGATCTGGTTCTGATTTGCCATGAGACATTGGACTCCTTACCTGCAAGCTGGGGAAAATGATACTTCTTTGCAGGGGCCTCGCAGGGCTCAGCTAAGATTAATAAGGGAGGGAGGGGAGATGGAATAGCTGTGACATTTTATTGTTATTATTAATGATGTAGAGTGAAGCCAGGGCATCTCTGTGAATAATCACTGCAGTTTGCCTTTTGAGATTTGGCTGCATTTTTTTCCCCTCCCCTACCCTCTACTAATCAGAGCAAAGTTTGACTTTGTAGGAGGAGAGCTCAGAAACCAACATTGCTCAGTGCCTGAAGAAAAAGCAGAGCGTTTCCTGGTGTAATTAGGACCAGGCTCTCAGGAAATGAAGGCCGTCTAGTTGATAAGTGTTTAGTAATGATTACCAAGCTTCGGCTGGGGAAAGCGAGCAGAGTGTTTTCATTTCAGAAGCAGCAAATCCAGCTGAGACTTGTGGTGTGTGTCATGTATGGAGGCAATTGTCCAAGTGGTATGCGGCCTCGCTCGCTGAAGCACGAGCCAAATTCGCCCTGGTGTAACTCCACAGGAGATGCTGGAGCTGCACCAAGAGCCTGAGCAGCAGTGGATGCTGTCCGCAACGTGCCCCTGGGCTGAGTGTCAGAGGTGTCATTCTGGAGACTGGTGTTACTCTTCTCTCAAAGCCAGTAATTCCTCTCTCAAATTAGTAACAGTGCTCGTCAAAGCTTGGGGAGCTGGAGTAGGGTAAGAGTCACATTTGCAGGGGTAGAATTACATCCTCTCCAAATGAAATACATGTTTCTTCAGTAGTGCTGGATAAACTGACAGTAGAAGTGTGTGAAGGTGGGTTCTTCAGCGTGCTTTTGTTCCATGTGTCAGCTGTAGCTGCAGCAGTCAGAAGCTCTTAAGAAAGAGGACCTCTCCTCCAGAATTTGCAGGGTCAGATTTTGCTGAGAACATGTCTGGCAGTTGCTACGCTGTGAAATCAACACAATCCATCTCATGTCAACATACTCATCCTGCCCACCAAGAGAGCACCCTTGAGACCTGATGTGCTCTTAGTGTCCTGGATGAGAGGGTGGATTGTGGGCCCCCTCCCCTGCCCTGTTTCATCTGCCTTCATTTCAGAAGATGCATTTTTGTGGGAAAGCCCATCCCTGTTTTACTCAGAGGGCTTTGAGTTTTAGTGTAGTGAATGCTGGAAGAACCTGAGGAAGTTCGCAGTGCTGCTGCAATGACTCTTGCCTTCCAGGCATGTAAACGTGTGTGCAGGTGTATTTTCCAGCAACCCCCAAGTCTTCTGAAAACTCTAACATAGCCTAGCGGTAGGTCTTTCTCAGCCACGCATCTACTGTGGTGAAAATAATATACTGATGTCTTAAAATCTCCCAGATCCGTTATTTATTGCAGCTTGTATAAATGTGTTCCAGAAAGGATTACACAGCTCCCCAGAGGAGAGGTCCATCAGCGCCTTTTGAGCACAGTAGTCCAGAGGCAAATCCTGATTCAGGAAGCCTGTAAGCTGCTGCTTTCGCTGACGATACCCTGTTTGCGAGGGTCACTGTACCTGCCACGTCCTCACGCTCTGCCCACATGTGTCCATGCCTGGCCACTGCTGGGGTAAGGTTCCTGGGATATGTGAACCTTTGGGTTGAACTAGGTTGGCAGCCCGTACAGGTAGTGCCCCTTGCAAGACATTTCCTTTGCTTTCCAGACCAACTGAGATTATATCGCAGAACTATGGATATATTTTTCACTTCCCTCTCTTTCTCTAGAAGCATTGCTTCCTTGCAGAAAGTAAATGCAATGCCTCGATGCTGGCCCAGATCAGCATGGAAGTTTCTTTTCAAAGATGGCAGTTTTCTCCAAAGTCACCTAAGGCATAAGCTCAGTTTGCTTCCCCTTGGCATCAGTCAGTGCCCCTCATGGTGAACAGAGCCCACCCCTGATTTGTAGATCTTTAGTCTTTGCAAAATGCTTGTTGAATTGGAATGGGGATCTGATGATTTATTTAACCAAGTCTGCAGTGCCCTAATATCCGTCACCATCACGGATGGTTCCCAAGCATTCAGTAGTTGTGAGTAATGATCCATTGGTTTATGACTCGAGCCCTGGGAAAGGTATTCCAGAAACATTGTGTCTGGAAAAAGCGTGGTAATTAAAGCAATTTCCTTGAAGACTGTCAAGGATTTAGTGTGAGGGGACGATGCATAGATACGCTATGAGTCTGTTTTCTCCTTGGGATTTAAGGTTTGTTTGCTTCTCCCTTTGCTGTCCCATTTGTCCCATTGCTGGCTCAGGGCAGAGGGAGATAACCTCTTTCTCAGATAGGCCAGTCCTGTTTGCAGCCCACGCTCAGGGCTATGCACTCTGCTTTTCAGACAAATGCTCTGGTGTTAATAAAATAAACTGACCATAATCACTGTTAGGGTCCCTTGGTACCTTCTGTAGGAGCTGACTTTTCTATTGCTCAGGGAAAAGGTAGGGAGAGGCAGTCTTCAGGCTTGGGACAGGGTTTAGATAAGCCATTTGACAAAACTCTTATTTACATCAGAAAAGGGCTGCAAAAAAGGGGTATAATTTTATCACCAGATCAGTGTGGCTTCCTTGCTCCAGGTTGGTCATGAGTAATCCATGTGTCCTCTCAGAAAGGTGTTTTCTAGGGGCACGCATAGCTGTTTGGATGATGTTGAGTAATAGCAGACAAGCATATGCATTTTCACAGGAAACTTTGGCTCCCAAAGGGCATTCAACAGCTCATCATGTCTGAGTCTTTTAAAAGGTGCTGAGCCATTGCTAAACCCTGGAAAGGGAGGAAAGTTTCTGCTGTAAGAATTTTTCTGTTTGTCTCGAATTTTTCTGTTTGTCTCAGATTTTTCTGTTGTGTTTTTCTTCAGTATTTTAGTAATTATTTCTATAGAGATATCAGCGTGGAGACGGCTTGGTTAGGAGTCTGCCCCAGTGCCTGATGTTATCAACCAGTGCAGCTCAAGTAGTTGCAATGTCCAGGGAGGCAGGTTGCTAGAGAAAATTCACGTCTAAACTGTAAAGCTGCTGCTTTATGGGTCTCAGAGAGGGAAGATACATAAAAGCAGGAAAAACGCAGAATCTGGAAAACAGAGAATATGTGACAGTTCTGCTAATTTTGGGTCCAGTCTCCAACTTGCATTGCTGCATTCTTGCAAACATAGCAGAGAAATGCCATTGATCCTTTCCAGACAGAAGTACTGATGTCCAGAAGTTTACCGGAATAAGCTGCTTTGGCTTATTCTTGTAAGCACATGGATGGCATCAGCCTGTCATGCACAGCCCCCAGGTTATTCACCATCTCTTGTGTAGTATTCGTTAATCAATTCAGTCACAAGAGTATAACTCTCATCTCCTCATTGGGAGAGGAGGTTGTATGTTGCTGTTTTTTTAATGAAATCCTGTGCTGATGGGAAGTCTTTTGACAGACACGTGCTGCAGCATGCTTCGGCCTTCATCCTCCTTAGAACAAACACTGTTAAGTTTGTTTCCGTGCCGATGACTCTGTGTTGTGGATTATACTTGTGTTGGGATCTTAGACACCGTAAGACTGTCTGCAAAAGCACCGTCCAGTGATCCTCTCCCAAGCATCCCCCATTCCATCTCTGTGTCATCACTTCAGTTCTTTCATCACAGATGAGTTTGCTTTGTTTCTGGCCCAAATCAAATGCCTTTGGGTTCCTGAGGTTGGAAGACTTTGTGGAAACGTAGAACATTGCTATGTTCCCGTGGCATCTCTGCTACTGGAGAGAGCGCCCTGTCTGCTTCCTCCTGTGACTCATGCTTACATGATGCACCCCCCAGCCCTTTTAACTGCCTGCCAAGTTTGTTTTGTTCTGTTTTTCCCATAAAAGCATGCAATCAATTTTAGCCTTAATCAGATTGAAGCATTCCAGCCTTGACCTTCCTCCCTTCACAGGCAAAGGGCTCCCGTGCTCCTTGCGGTGGGCTTAGCAAGATTCACCTCTCTCCTCCCAGGTATTTCCAAGACTCTCTGCAGGGGACCACCTGCCTCTCTGTCTATTATCAGTCAACATATCAGATGAAAGCTCATTATTCGTCTAACAGGCTGTGGCCCACGGGACTCTTGCTGGTGGTCCGTGAGGAGGGGATAGTTACGTACTGCTTGTTTCCAGCTGCTTGGTTTCATTAGCTTAAAACACACGGGCTAATCTTTGACTGATGCTTTCCCAGGTGTGCAACAACCTCGACTGCCACAGGGATGCTATAACAACAGGAGGAAAGAGGAACATGAGGAAACCTCCACTCTGGAAAGCCTGGCTGGCTTTATACCTCTCACCTTTTAGTACCTAGCACTGCTTGTTGCCATTAGTCTGTAAGTGTATTGCTTCTCCCATGCTACTCATCTCCAAGGGCTACTGGCTCATCTCTAATTACCTGACCGAAGAAAACTCTGGGGTGTAGGAGCCTCATGGGTAACCATCTGCACATATTCCTGAGGGCTGGGCTGAAAACATCCCACCTCTTCCAAGGGTGGAATAAGGGAATAAGGTTATAAGGGAAGCTCTAAGGGACTTTTTTTGCAGAGAGTAGTGCTGAAATCCATGTACTGCCAGCTCCTGTCTGTGATCTCAGCTGTCGTGTACTGGCCTGGAGGGAAGAATCCCATCTACAAGGGATTTCTTGCCCAAGCTTTAAAAACCCAGTTCTAGGGGTTTTGTTTTTTGCCAGGAGAGCCCACACTGCATATTCTAGGAATTTTTCCTTGTTGAAAATTCTGTTTCACACACAACTCAGCTGTCATCAGAGTATGTTAGACAGAACTGAGTGTTTACACAGGACAAAATCTGGCTCGGAGTGTTTTTCACAATCAGTCAGATCGAAGGTTCAGTAAACACAAACACATTTCCCACTGCTTGCTCCACAGATGAATCCTGTAATGCCTCAGTGTGTTTGAGATTTATGTGGGAAGGGTCCTTCCTGCTGGGAAGTGGTTTTGCAAGTCACTTGCTGTGAGTAATGCCCTACTCCTTGTGCAGTATTTGCTACACCACGTGTGCACTGAAGCATATAATGCACAGCCAGAAATGTGTGAAAATCTTCATCCTTACCTGCCTGGGAACAGTTTGAGAGGAGCGTGTCAGAGAGGGAAGGAAGGAAGTGTCTCAGTCTAACTTGCTTTCTCAATGCAAAATGGCCTTTTCAGGCGGGGGGATGCAGTCAGTCCGCTCACCATATTCGTGTGTACACTTACATAAAATACTACCAGCACAGCATGGCCCAAGGGAGAGATTCGTTAGGAATCTGATTTCTCTCTTGGTTAATTGAAAGAATTTGTTCCATGAAGAATATTGAAGTGGTTTGTTCAGTTTACTTTTAAATTTCCAAATATCTGCCACTTTCTGGAGACTAATTCAACGTCTAGTCAGCTCTTTTGACCATGTACCTACATGTCAGCTGCATATGTTTGTGTACTGAAAAATTGCTTCTTGGAATAACAAAAAACCCCAAATCCTTCCGAAGTTTCCTTTCTCAGGAGAAGTTTTCCCTGTGCCAGTTCTCCAAATTTCTCCTCTTTTGGATTTGGGTCTACCAGAGTGACTGGTGAGCAGCAGCACACAGCGAGGCGTGCTGGGGTGGTCTGAGAGGAACCATCCAAAGCACATTGGAGCTTGTCTGCATTTTGGAAATGGAGAAGACCTCTGAAAAGATGCATGTGAAGCCTCCAGGTAGGCATCACTACTGCCCCCCGTCACAGTAGTAGCAAGGAGGGGGTACCAACCCTATTTATCTTGAGTTGGAAAACAAGGAACTGGTAAACTCTTTGGAGAGCAGGGGATGGTGTGTTAATGAACTCAAAGGCTGCTTCACACCTTCGTCACTTGGTACCTATTCCCTACACTTGGCTAAGGGCCTTTTCTGCCATAGGCTTGCCTTGCTCTCTGTTTTTAGTGTTTCTGAGGGGTCAGTGGGTGCTGTTGTGGGTTGCAGACAGCTCAAGCATCTTTCTGTGAGTGTGATCCCATCAGCAGAGGGAAAATTTCCTGATGAATTTCTCTGGAGAATTTCTTCCTTCTCTGTTTGCAGTAATAAAATAGTTGAGACGAGGTCACATGCTATTTATAGCCATCTCACTGCTACTTGCTTCTACTCGCCCAGGCAGTAAGCTCTGCACAGACACAACGAGATTAATCCTTCATGACAATGAACCTTTTATTTCCCTTGTTATCTGTGCTTACTGACTCTGGAGCCTCCCTCCTCTGCAGAGCCCAGCACCCTAAGCCTTTGATACGACACAGCAGCAGCAGAGCTATGGAAAAGTTTAAAAAAACAGTATCTGTTCAGCAAACCAGGAGTTGTCTGAAGGTTTGAGACTTTGGTTTCTAGGTCGGCCGAATGGTTTGAAATTTTTTCCCACAAGCTCCATGCCAGGCTCATGCACTCAGCAATTAACGGAGGTTATGTGCAGGTAGGTCCGGTCTTGGCAGGGCAAGAAACACTGGGGTTTTGAGGGATCTGACACATTTTCCAGTGTATAAGCCTTACTTCTCTTCCCCTCCCAAAAAAGAAGTTTTAATTCAAACTATGTATTACGTGCTGAAGATACCTTAATATAGAAGCAAGCTGGATTACAACAGTCACACAGCATGCATGACAGTTGCCAATATCTTATAATATGTTCAATGAAATGGGGACTCATTGTCAATAATAGTCTGAGGTCTTGGTTATATCATGCCCTGTGACCCCTTGTCTCAGGCAGTCAGAATCGATATTGCTTTGGCTACATTCTCTCTAAAATCCTCTGACTTTTCCCCCTCTTTTATCCTTGTTTTTGCCATGAAAACTGCAGGGTGGGCTGGGAGCACCTGAGCAGCTGTAGATGTTCTGGCTGCAGCTGCTTCGCCCCATAAATGGCATTATGTCAGTGTTCAATGTAAGCACAGTGGTGGTCATACAGTGCACTGTGCCCCCAGCTGCAAGAGCAGACTGTAAAGCTGTGCAATGCTCGTCTCACAGACCTGGCACGACGCTTGTTCCACTTCGTTACCCCACTGCCAAGCACCAGAGAGCAAACGTTAAGGACTGTAAGTTTAGGGTCACTGGAGCTAAAACCGTGATGCTGTTGTGTGGCATATCCCCTAGGGAAGGGGCTGGGGGTTTATGCAAGCTTGCTGAGCATCTTGGCACGAGAGAGGCTTTGGTCAGAATTCATTTGTCTGCAAATAGTGAGGGCAAGTGTGAATTCAGAGCACGTGCCTGCACATGGAGCTAGGCTAGCCCGAGCTGGTTTAGGGTGGGCATTAGCGATGAGGTGAATCTTCTGTTTTTCTCTTTGAGGGACACAGCAGCTGAAGTGATGATAAAATCAAACAGCAAGTTAGACATATGCCAGCAAGGCGGTTTATTTCCTAACCATGGCAGGTTTGTGACGGTGGCCTTACAGGTACAAATTCGATTGCTCAACATGGAGTTTAGTGGCTGATATGTAGTTTGACAGGTACAGGAATGATGATGAACTATTAAGGGACTGTTAACATTACGTGTTTCATCATGCAGCCCATGAAAGCTCCATGAAGGATTTTCTCAACTGTTATCAGTGAGAATTGGCGTTGATTGTATAGTGATGCTCAAGATGTTCACTCAGGGTCCTTTCTCCAGCCTGTGTTTGGTCCTGTCTAATGCTCCGGTTAAAACAGGCTTCCTGATCCAAGCCGCTACTGCAGGTTGGAAGTCGCAGTCCCATTGAAGTCCAGGCCAGCACTGTCCCAGATGGGAAGGAAACCGAGCACATGCAATTTGCTGAAATTCTTTAATCTGAGGTTTTGCTCCTTAAAATAATTTTCCTGTTTTTCTGTGAAATGAAACACTCCTAACGTTTGAATGAGGAAAAAAAAAATATTTTTCAGCATCAAAATGCAGAAGCACTCAAGTGTTGTGTTTTCGTCTTCTTGGCTCTAGCTATTGGCATGGTAAGATCAAAATGGACAGGGTGTTCCCTGGGCTCTCTCAGTGCTGGTGTTCTGATTTCATGTGTCCTCTCTGGCCAAAATACACAGGGTTTGGTGCAAAGCTGCAGTGATAGTCCAGTGATCTTATTCCAGTGGGGTGAACAAGCAGCCCTTACAACACATACTAAGGTTGTGATTCTACAGTTGTCATTTTTTCCTTGCTGATTTTCATTCAGTGGTGGTTGTACAAAGATCAAAATCTCCTTGTGTTACATGCTTGCATATGCATCTGATCCCCAAGTTGCTTGCCATCTAAATAAACAAAATGATTACTCTGTGGGAGAAATGCTATTATTTCTATTGTTATTCATTTAAAACAATGGAAAATCAGGCACAAAGGAAAGAAAATGTTTTTTTTCCAATGGCTGCACAGTGAGATTGCGACAGGGCCAAGAACTGAGTCCAGGTGTCCTGAGTCCCAGCCCAGACCTTTAAACACCAAAATATCCTGCTCCTTGTGAATTCAGAATGTTTTGGCAAGAGTTTCCCCTGGAGTGTTTCATAATTAATGTCAGTGCTAGTCTCTGAACGTGTCTTAGCAGTTAGGAATTTGCTTTTATATACACGCATCCACTTAAAAACTCCACAAAACTTAGCAGCTGTTGGCTTGTTTGTGTTACTGAATGTTTCTAAGACAAATATGGGACATGATAAATTGAAAAGTGTTCAGTTTAAATGTTCTGCTTTGAGTCCACTTAGCAAAATCCGAAGGTCATCTCTGCTGTGAAGAGCCGGCAGGAGTAGACACAGTATGAGCCTTGTTTCAAGGGTGGGAAAGGGATTTTCTGATGTGTCTAGAAATCAGACTCTTCCTATCTCACGGGTGGATTTTATCCAGGAAGAGCTAAGGCCGTCCTAGGATCTGTGACAGTTTTTGACAGCTTTTTGAAAAGGAGCTAGAACCAAAGGAAAAAAGAACATCCCACAACAGACTATTGCAACTTGCATCTTGAGGGACCAGTTCCCTGGCTGAGATGCATTTGGTCCCCTTTAAATCTGCACAGGCAGGATGCTGTCTGTGAATAGAAATCTGTGGTGTGGTGTGGAAGAATGTGATTCTCCTGAGCAGCTCAAATAGTGGCTTAATAACAGTCCTCTGGATCAGGTCAGCAGCTCATGAGTCTCCAACAAACCTCTTGCCCCATCTCGACCTCTCTAATTACTGGCTGCAGTGCCAGTCCTACCTACGCTCAGCATGACCTGAAAATTCCCATCGTGAGATGCTCTGGTCAGTCCTTTATCCTGTATCAGATGCTGCCCAGCTGCAGTGAGCTTTTCCAGGATGGGATTATGTTGAGAAGAGCTTTTTCAGCATGGGATATATATTTCTGAATAGGAAGGTGTCTTTTTAAAAAACAAATTATTTCTGCACTGAAGGGGTTTGGGTTTTTTTTGTGCTGTCCTGGATAAAAAATTCTTACAGTCGTTTTGCTCGCCTGCTGGGAAACCAAGGGGTTATGCTGGAGAGTGGTGTCCTTAGGAAAACTCCAAGTGAAGGACTGGAATAGATCTTGTTTCTGCAGTAAAAGCTGGCTTCCCTGCATACGTTGTCAGCACAGGGCTAATCTTGAAAAACTTTGGAAGTTTACACAAGGCAAATATTTTGCGTTTCTGTGGGCATTGCAGCACAGTGGTGCTTTGGTGTTCAAAGGGCAGATCTGGGGAGCGGGCTGAGATGCCGTCTGACTGGAGCTTTCATCTTCCTTTCAGAGGTATTCATGCATGCTTCTTTGGCCAGCTCTGCCCTAGCCTTTCTGGGAACCGGACAAGCAGTTTTGGCTGTGCTGGAGCAGCAGAGCAGCAGACAGGGTTTAGGAGAGTGCCTGCCTCATGTGGGTCTGGCCCCGCGGCGATGGCTGAGCTTTTCCTCCAAAAGGTCTTCAAATATCTGGGCACCTGCATTCAAAATGTCTCCATGCCCCAGCAAGCAACATGAGAGTGTGTCCAGAATGGCTTGTCTGATATAAAAGTGTCAGTTTCACAAATCCCCTGGTAGATTTGGGTGTCTGCTTGCATTCAATGTCTCCCTATCAGAATCACCCAGGCATCCCTGACAAGCTCAGCTAGTGATTTCCAACAGCCGTGATGTGTCCAGTTGCCACCAGTTTGATTCACGGTAGCCCTCCTGTTTGCTCTGTAGACTGCGTTTGCACTCGTCCTAATCTAAACAGCCCAGATGAAAGCGCTGGGCGCTTCTCTGGGGGATTCGCTGTGTGCCAGAAGGCTCGGTGCGTGTCCTGCTGTGCTCCACATCTTCCCTGCTTCCCTCGTCTTTAAGGTCCCAATCACTGTCATCCATCTATCTATCTATCTATCTACCTCCTTTTTTTAATGCAAAAATTGTTTTCAGTAGCTTGCTGCACTTTCTAATTCCACCTTGTTTTGAGGAAAAGCCAATGGAAACCTGTTAACAGTAATTTTTTTAATATTTGCCGCTTGGAAATTGTGTTTGAGAGTGGAGATTCAAAGGGCACTGACTGCTTCCTTGGCAGCCAAAACACGCTCCCTTCACACTGTTAGGGAAGGTTACCTCACAAAAATAATGCATGTATTCACCCTGTATTTTCCCGAGTCTTGCCAAGCTTCATGTGCAGTAGGAAAGGAGGCATCATTCTGCCTGTTAAACAACTGGAGTATTTTATTGATGCTGGCAGACAGCTCCACTTTCCAAATAGGAGCAGATTTGCCGAGTGATTTGGTGTGGGCTCAGTGCTCCCAGGGGGACTCTTCTTGTCCAGCTGAATCGAAGCTGTTGCTCTTGCCCCACTCCAGCTATTCCTGCTCAGAGCAGCGTTTAGCATAAAAAAGGACTTTTTGCCATGCTGCTGCTGCAGCCGAGTGGCCTGAGCAAATCCTTCACATTTTTTCCCTTAGTATTTCACCACAAAGCTTTCACAGGCCGTGCATGTGAAATTGCTATAGGATATGCGTACGCAAGGGCATGCCTCAAGGAGGAGGCCCCATGATTTCACCCAGATGTCAATCCCACTTGGTTCAGCAGGAGTTCATGTGTTATCGGATGTGTATTTTAATTTTAAAGATGGTTGCAAACACTTCTGCAGAGGTAACAAGCAACCTGCTGACGAGATGGCTGCTCAGACAATTGACAGTTCAGCCACATCTCTGAAGATAATCATATGTCAGATATGAAACTCGTTATTGTATGCCTGGTTGGTGATGAGTGTTTGTGTGACCTCTCTGAGCCCCCGAGAAATGTAGGGTACTAGGGAGTTCACAGAGCTCACTGAAAGAGGTTTTGGGTGTTTCTCATGGCTTAGCTGAAAGGCAAGCTATAGTTGATGCTCATTAAGTGCATGCAAGTATTAATCCAGTGTTAAGGAGCCCCAAAGAAGCTGCCATTGTCTCCCTGGGATGAGCAGGGTCTTGAGGGCAGCCATGGCCTCACCTCACCTCACATGGCCTCTCTGCCGTGCTCCAGGAGTAAGATAACAGGGTGTGAAGCTCATGCTTCTCTGCAGGTCTCTTTTTCAGTTCTCATAATTTTGCCAGTTGGGTTGTCTGGTGGGTAAGTGTGCAGGTTGCTTCAGGTGAGCTGCCGTACCAAGATGGCAGTGTAGTGTAGACATGCTTGAGGTCGCTGGCTCCGGTGCCTGATGAGGAGCCCAGCAGCAGTGGCACGGGGCTTGGTGTGGGTTTCGCTATCAAGGAGAACACTTGGACACAGTCTTGCCAGGGCTAGCATTAGCCTGGTCTTGGCTGACAAACTTGGGAGAGCCTGCTCAGCCTGCAGATGTGTCCCAGGGGCCTGACTCTGCCCCTTGCTGGTACTCAGTGGTGTTGGCTTTCTTTCAGGAGCAAGTGCGTTAGCCATGGAAGTGACCTCTCTCCTGCTAGGTCATGCAGATGTTTCACCTGAACATCTGTCCTGCTCCCTGCACTCCCGGCAGCTGCTGTGGATGTGTTTAGCACTAGTATTTCTGTTTGTTTAGGAGGCTTTCTCCACGGTGGAACTAATGTCTTGTCTCGGTTCTGAATCTCTAAATCCAAAGTGACTTGATATATCAAAATAAACTCTTTGTATCTCTGCCACTGTCAACAGAGTCTGGCTATACAGAGCTGAGCTTGGTAAATGGTCCCAAGTCCCCATTTACAAGCAGAAGCCCTTAGCCTGGACATATTTCAGCCTCCAAGGCTTGTAGAGAGAGCAGTCTTAGCAGCTGCTTTCCCCTCCTCTCTCCGCCTCATATCTCAGGAGAGCATCTCTCCACCCAGGACTATGCAGGGGGTTGGAGTAGCTGAGTTCAGAGGATGTGCAGCTGGAAAAGAGGCTGGACCTCATCACCGATAGACCATGTTGCAGACATATAAGCAACCTGTCTGGCTCTCGGGAACTCCAGCTCTTCCAATTTCCCTTGCACTGGGCTTTCCTCTCATTTCAACTGTTTTCCTTAGCCTCTGTGTTCAGGTTTTCCTTGGTTATCCCATCCCTGCCCAGCCTAGTGGTGTCAAAAGGGTGTCAGAGGTATAGGTGTCAGGGCGTGCCGCATAAACTGCTGCGTTCACTGTCTTACGTCACCAACTCGGCTGGTCTTTTTTATTTTATTACAGCTGAACAAGCTGGAGGAGGCAGCAAATGCAGCTCACACCTTCTTCATGGCAAATCCTGAGCACATGGAGATACAGCAGGACATTGAGAACTACAAGACCACGGCAGGGAAGGTCAGCTTGATTGACCGGGAGGCCAAGCAGCACATGGTGAGTCTGAGCTAAAGAGGTGTCTACGTTAAGTGTCAGCCAGTCTGGAGAGAAGAGATGTAGGAGGCCAAGAGAGCATCATCTATGAATGGGGAGATTCTTGCCGAGGTCCGTATTACAATACAGCAAAACAAACTCTCCCTTTCAGCGCTGTCCTTTAAGGCAAGCCAGCTCCTGCTTTTTCAAGGCACTCTCTGCTGTTTGTTTGATGGCTACATCCCCCACATGGTTCATCTCTTCAGGGAACTCTGGGAAAATCCGTGGCTGTGAACACGCACCAGCAGGCAGCTTTGATGGATGCCTCCATGGGCACTGACGGACAGATCGTGGCTCACGCGTGTTTCTTTTGAGCTGGGTTCTCCCACCTGGGCAGGGTAAATGCACATGAGGGCAGGGTGGCAGGCAGAACAGTGACAGCTCTTTCCGCCTCCCCAAAGTGAAAGGCCAACATAAATGCCGGGGCCACCCCCAACTTTCTGATTTCACAAGACATAAGGAAGGAGAAATGGCCATTTGGTGTAATTAATGGAGGTTCTAAGACAGATCTGCCTGGGTCAAGTGCAGTCTTTTCCCTTGGCATTCAGCATTGCTGGGTAGGAGGGTTAAAACAGAGAACAGGAGTGATTTTTCACATAATGCATAATCTAGCAGTGGCACTGAGGATGCCCTAAGTACAGAGATGTTCAGAAGAGCATTTAGGCAGGTTTGTGAGGTTCCACTGGTCCAAAAGGCCATTGATGGCTTAAATGTGCTTTGGTACAACCGCTTATGTCTGGTAGGTACCAGGGGAGATTGTTCTGCCCCTGCCTGCGCTTGTACCTTCTTTTGAAAATCACCTGCAGTTGGCAAGGGCAGGATGCTCTGGTCTGAGCAGCATAGCCTGCTCATGGTCTTGTCTTCTGGCTACCTACTTTACAGGAGGACTACGGTGCCGGGGTAAGGCACTATGACAAGGAGGAGTACGAGCTCGCCATTGACTTCTTGGAGCGCGCGCTGAAAGGGTACTACTCTGAGGATGAAGATTGCCAGATCATGTGTGAGGGACCACAGAGATTTGAGGAGCACGAGTACCTGGATTATAAGGCTGGCCTCTACGAAGCTATTGCAGGTGAGATCTTTTTGCATCTTTAGGGTTCTTGCAGTTGGCCCTGCAAAGTTTTTAATTATTGAGTTTGGGCCTTTGGCTGGATTTGGTGAAGTGTCTTCCCTTCCATCACTGCTGCTGGTGAGTAACGCTGCGGGAGGCACTTGTGAGGCCAGAAGAT
Source organism: Fregata magnificens (assembly GCA_013389945.1). Taxonomy (NCBI): domain Eukaryota; kingdom Metazoa; phylum Chordata; class Aves; order Suliformes; family Fregatidae; genus Fregata; species Fregata magnificens. Next base: position 305,181 of record WAAD01026224.1, read on the forward strand.
GCAAATACAGAGGACAGGGAACTAGAACGTCTCATTTTGGTCCTGAATAGAAGCTGGGCTGGAAGAACTGCATTTCTAGATGTATGGAGCATTTGCAGCTTTCTGTAAGAGCTGGAAGTATAGGTGCTTTAACATAAACTGCCTTGGTCTCCCCCTGTACACAGTCTCACATACCTCACTGGAATCTAGACATTGCTGGCCCCTGTTTATATTTTCTCTGTTTTTTCAGTGCATATGAAGAGAGCAGCAGAGTCCTCTTGGCCACACTCCAGATGGCCAGGAAAGTTGCCAAAAAGGCTCAGAACATAGATTTCCTCACTGTTCAAAGGGATGGATTTGTCATTAGCAGAGGCCCACCTAATTATGATCTTCACTGAACTCTCTGGAGAGAATTGAATATTGCTATGTAATCTTCAGATTTGCATGTGTGGCTCTGAGCCAGAGGGGATTAAAATGGTTCGTTCTCAGTAGAAATGAGATTACATTTAATTAGTCGTAAGGGAAAGAAGAGCAATAAATTAAGGTTTTTTTGGTGACAGAAATCTTATTTATCTGCTCATGGTCTTGGAGTTGCATCAAGCTCTGGAGTTCTGCTTCTTGTGTGGAAAATACTTCACTCAGATGCAGATTGTTTTTTGGTTTTGCATAATTCTGTTTGTGTCGAGACAGGAAATCTAATTGAAACGGCCAAGATGAGAAACCACCAACATACCGGATGGGAAGCTGCCTTTGTTGGGTTTATTTGCCCATGCAAAAAATATGAGGAGTGTTGTAAAGGCTGACTTGGTACCAGTATAACTGTCGGCTGATCATGCCTGCTTTTAAAGCTATGACCAGGACACCAAGGGCCATATCAAGCTCTCCAAGAGAGCAGCCTTCAGTGGCAAAGGAAACCCACCTTCCTTCTTACTGAAAGCTGCTGCTCATCAAGCAGTTTTTAGTCTCTGTTAAGTTGTTTCTGTGCTGTGCAAATCGAGTGCAGCCCCAGTGAGCAGAGAAGGTGTTTCTGTGCTGGACCATGCAGAGCGCAGACACGGTCATGGTGTGGTGGTCCGCAGCCCAGCCCATCACCTGGGAGTGAGAACAAGCCAAATGGTCTCTGCAAATGCGGTGACTTGGCTTGACCAGATGTGCCTGGGAATAACAACTCCAAAACCCAGGGCTGTTCAGGCGCCCAAAAAAACAGGGAAGTGAGGGTACACGGAGGGAAATAAGCTCTGTAGTGCAACTGCTTTCCTATAGGGAACCGAGTGGTCCATTACGGGACAGCATAATCCAGCATAATCCTGGACCAAGGGCGCTCAGCCCCAGGTGTTTCAGCAGGGAGTGGGAACCCTAATACACCAAGAAAGGAGAGTTTAAGTTTTTTCAAAACTCTTTTCTCTTTTCAGTCCCAGGCTGGTTTGCTGTGCTGCTGCATGGGGTTGAAGCGCTCTCATCTCTGCACCCCAGGGACAGATGTGTTTCAGTGAATTGATTCCAGTCTACATAGCCTCTTTCTAGGGCACCTTGACAGTACCAAGAAAAAGCAGTGCTTCTCGGTGATGGATTATTCCAGGTCTAGGATGCTTAAATAGGTTTAAATTACAACAAAATTATTTATGTCCTTTTCCTTCTTGCTTTGGTTAATGTAATACCCTGGATGTGTATGGTAAATCAGATAACTACTCAGACTACCTGCCCAGAGCAAATGGGGACTGTTTTGAGTTTCCACTTGATTTCATTGCAAATCCCTCAGGCTGTTTTTTTGGCAGCTCTGAGAAATACTTTGGTAGCTGAGCACATGTTTTTTTTCAAGCTTGTGTTTGTTTCTTAAGGTTTTTAATGGTGTACAGAGACAGAGCAAGCAAAGTAGATTTGTAAGTACATTGCAGCAAAGGCTTCAAACTGGAATCAGATGTCAGCATTGGCTTCGAAATTTTACAGCTGATACAACGCCTATATTGTGGACTCCCCCCAGTTAAGAAACCTTGCTAATGGCAGATGTTTACCACGTGCTTGCATTTCCCTGGGAGATACCTCCTCTTTGAGAAGCAGCAAACGTGGGGATTTTGCTGCCAATGTTTGCACCTTAGACCTTTCAGACTCGCAGCGCAGGTGCCTTGCTCAGCCATGCTTGAGAAGCTGCTCCGACCCCTCTTATCTAAACCTCCCTGTGCCCTCGGGAGCTTTCTTGCTGCAGAAAGGAGAGGATTAAAGATGAGCTGAAGGAAGGGAGTGTGGAGATGGCTTTCATGTGGCAGCACATGTGGCCACCCTGTCTTCACATCTCTGCTTGCTTTGTGGGTGTCCTCGCCTTTGGTTTGGCTCTTAGGGTTGAAGAGCTACCTGCCACCTGCACGTCACTGCACCCCTCTGGCTTTCCTGGGCAGAAGCAGCAGCTCCCAGCACACAAAAGAGATGCTCAAGCTCCCTCTACAGTTGACAGAAGGAGAAAGGCATTTCTCAAGGGAGGCAAAAATGTGACTGCAACTCTCCATTGGCTTTGGGAAGGAGCCTGTGCTCTTTCTCTAGGTGCACAGTCGCCTGCTGGACCACAGCAGCATGAGTTGCATGTGCCTTCAGTTGGGGAGATTTACTCTCTGTCTGTCCTGGTCTCAGCACCATCACCATCCTTCTCTAGTTCAGACCGCCTTCTCCTTTTCTTGGCAGATCACTACATGCAAGTCCTGGCTTGCAAACACGACTGTGTCCGAGAACTCGCCACACGTTCGGGCCGTATCTCACCCATTGAAAATTTCCTTCCCCTCCATTACGACTACTTGCAGTTTGCCTATTACAGAGGTAAAGGCTGTCTTTCTGTTCCTCATAGCGCTTGCTGAGTTTTGTTGCATTTTGTACAAGTTTGAATTGCTTCATGTGGAAATGAGGATATTTCCCCGTGATGTCTGTGCTACAGTGATGCAGTGGCATGGTCTGAAAGAGTCAGGAAACACAGGACATTGGAGATTGTCTCTCTGAAAGTCCTTTTCCTTTCAGGTTGACTGAAATGCACAGCTAAGTATTTTTGTAAAAGTGTTTTCAATCATCAGTCAGGTTTTAAAAGCTCAACCTTTAGCTTAAACATTATTATTCTTTAAATAAATCATACTTTTTAGGGTCCTTTCATTTGCCTTTGATATTAGAGTTCTGGGGATTTATATGTTTCACATTTTCTGAACCAATTGATACATTATCTAAGTTTGATATATAACAGATATGCAAGTTAGCCCAAGCTTATCCCAAGATGCCAATTTTTGCTAATTACCAAATATTTAAAGATTCACAGTAAAGTTGCAGGAGTTGGCAACGTTGCAAAATACCAGGAGTTGGCAGTGCTATAAAATATTGCCAGTTGTGTGGTCCTGTATGGCATTTTCTTATGTTTTGTTACATAAAAGAAAACTGAGGCAGAATTCTGCTATCTCAGGCTTGTGCTAAGAGCTATTTCCTGAAAAGGGCAGAATGTGGGAGGGTCAAAATTGCTACTCAGATCTAAAGCTTCTTCATTCATCAACGCAATGGGAAGAAAGCTGGAGGAGTCAGCAGCATTTCATGCGTGGTGTACAGGCTTTTTTATTCCTCTGCCCAATTAGAAATTTAATGTGGTGGGTAAAAATCTCTGGAGCCTTGAGAGATGCTGCACATGAGAGAGGCAGTTTGCTGCCAGACAGCATCCACATCCTGCTCATCCAGTTGGATCCGATTTGGATACCATCCCCAATCTGTGCATGACGACAGAGAAGTTGTGTCTCTGTGCCTCAGTTTCCCTGCCGGTGAAATGGAGCAGTTAAGACAAAGTTGCATCAAATGAGCCTTGTAAAGTGTTGGGCTTGTCCTTCAGCTGACAGAGAGCTCAGGCTGTGCCCTCCCTCTCTGCAGGCTCCCCTCCTCTGCTCTGCCCCGCCATGCTCTGTGTGAGCCCCCGGCACCTGTGGCCGGCGGGGCTGTGCCCCCTCTGCCCCCCTGACAACTGTTGTGTTGCCTCCCAGTCGGTGACTACGTAAAGGCCCTGGAGTGTGCCAAGTCCTACCTCCTCTTCCACCCGGACGATGAAGATGTCTTGGAGAACGCAGGTTATTACGAGGGCCTCTTGGAAGGTACGATGGATCCAGACACTGTCAAACCCAGAAAGGTGAGAGTGAATGTCACCTAAGAGCCCTTGGTGGGAGGCTTTAACAAAAGCATCAGCTGGAAACAAAAGCAGCTTGGCAGCTTTCCCACAGTGGGACCACTTTGAAAACAGCTGGACTAGCTGGTGATGCTAATTGTCAGGGTGCAAGCACAGAGTCACTGGTGTGGGGGAGAAGCGGGAGGGCAGGATCTTCTTTAGATGGGGACTTCAGCTTAGCAAAGCCCAAGCAAGGGCAGGGAGGGTGATGACTGAGTGCCTCAACAATGTAAACCCTCCCCTCGTTCAGTGCTCGGGAGGAGACGTGGAGGAGGAATGCAGTGAAGCACTGAGCAGAGGCAACCTCCATTAAGAGAGGACTGAGAAATATTTTCCCAAGGGGAGGCTGGGATGTCAGTGTTACTCTCAAGTCACTGAGCTTGAAGTTCAGCACTCAGCCTGTTCTGTGGGGAGTAGCTTTGCGATCACGGGGTTAGGCTGGGGTCAAACAACCAAACAGTATGGGTTCGGTCACCTAGCGGGACAGGCTTCCTCTCTGGTCTGGGCAGCCTTTATCTGTGACCCTGGGGCTGCCTTTCTCACAATGCAGAAGAGAAGTTCCTCCCATCCCATCACAGCCCTGCTGAGGCTCATTCCCCTTGAGCCATAAGCAGAGGGGGGACAAGAATTAGATTTTCCATTCCCTTGGGAATTCCTTGATTTCCAGGAAAATCAAGGTGCATTTGGTGAAATGCTAAACAAGAAAAAGGAAATTATAAAAAAGAAAACAAGAACAATCATCGTTTCTCCTCACAAAGTGAATCAAGGAAAAAACCTGAAGTTCACAAAAATATTTCAGCAATTGCAGTGTTTTGAAGTTTTCTGTAAAAAAATTTTTTGCTTTGCAAAGTAATTTTCTAGGAGAAAACTCAGTGTTTTGTTTACGTAATTCCCATTCAAAAAAAACCACTTTGATGGATGATTTCCAGCTGGCTGTGCTTTGTGTTCCCCATCCCAGCACCCTGAGTGTGTCCCAGGTTGTGATGCTGCAGCCCACCCACTGCCGGGCTATGGGCTCTGCGCTGCACATGGGGAACAGAGGCACAGCCCAGCCGGGGTCCCTGCTCCACCAGCCTGAACCTGCCTCCCGCTCTGCAGCCAGGGTCTCTCTGGTTAGCCTCTTGCCCAGATATTTAGAGGCCTTCTAAGGTGCTCAGCACTCTCTCCCAGCTATGTACCTGTATTTTGGGGATTCAGGCTTCCCGAATGAGTTGCTGAACACCTCCCCTTCTGTAATGTAGTGAGTAGCTCAGCCCTGTGTCCAGGGTTGCTCTAAGACATGACCCAAGCATCCCCTGTGCCATAGGAGTCTACAGTGTTGTGTGAAAAGCAAACCCCTGTTGAAGCAGACGCGCATTGACTGTGTCTTGTGAAAGCTACACATGCAACTACTCCTCTTCTCTTCTTTTCAGGAAGCAAAAACGCTGCTGCGGCGCCATAAGCTGGAGTCTCACCTCTTGCAGGTGGCTGCGGCTGGCCTCGGATACACCTACACAGAGCCGGTAATGCCTGGGTCTGCTATGGCAAAGACCTTTAGGAGTTCACAGCTATAGGACCAGCTCCCCTGCCGCCTCTCCCCTGTAAAGCGAGTGCCATGTAGGTGACTCAGGAGCTGGGTCTTGGCCCGGTTTGTTCCCTGTGGGAAAAGGGTGATAGCAAAGCAAGGGAGGCAGCCGTTCCCAGGGTGAAGGAGAAGCAGACAGAGCCTGGTCCAGCTCTCCGGCTGTGGTGTCTGGCTGTGTCTCAGCCCCTGCCATGGTGATGGGGTGGGACAGAGAAGGCTGGACAAACTGGCCTCCTTCTGTACTCATCGTACGATGCCAGTTTGGGTTTGGGGTAAATTTTCCATTTGGTCACCCCAGGCAATTGCCCGAAGTTCTGTGGGATGGATCCACACCAGAGAGGCTGACCAATGTCCACATGTGTGAGGCAGAGCCTCGCTCCCTGGCTTTGGTCAGAGCATTAAATTAAGAAGCACGACCTCTCTCTTTTCTCGCAGAATTACTGGAACAGGTACGGCGCCCGCCAGGATGAGCACAGGTGAGCTATTGCTGCCCCGCCTGCACCTGCAGCTTCACCTGTCCCCACGGTGGGGTGAAGGGGATGTGCCCATGATGGAGTACCAGCCTACTACTTGGGGGTTGCTGCCCATCCACACCGGCACACCATCATGATTGAATTAGGGTCCTTTGCCCCTTACCATTACAAACATTCCCACAAGCACCTTATTTTAGCTGAGTGCCTCAAAACCAGCAATTGTCTAGAGGGAACTTGGTTGATGAGGCAAGTGGTGCTATTCAGGTCTGTTGGTATCTGTGCTTGCTGGTGGAAAATGGTGTTCCCATTACCAGAAAAATATGGTTTTCCACGGGACAGGGTGAGGGCTTCTATTTGCGCAATTGTGGCATTTGTACAAAATGTCAATTTGCCCATTTTTTTCACATATTGGTTTCCTAAGGGTGCAAACCAGCACAATTCCCAGAACTGGAGACCTGTGGCCAAGGTAATGATGTTCCTCTTCTCTCTTGCTCCTCAGTGTCCCATCAAGTATTAGCAGTGAACCAGAAGATGGGCCCAGGCTGTCCCTGGCAAAGAAACCCATGCCAAAACCAGATCGAGAGTTGAAGGAGGGTAAGTCTGATGAAGATGTTTCAGCAAAATCAGAAGGTTTTTTTCCTATTGCTAGAGACTGCAGACTGCAAAGGCTGGCAGCTGAGCAATGAGGGCCAATCCTGCCTGGAGGGGTTGAAGTTTTGCTTAAGAGACGGAGAAGTCTGATGCTGCCGCAGCATTTCTAGATCTGTGGATCCCACCAGCACTGCTCTGCTCTTGGACCTGCTTTTCCCATCTGCTGAGCTGCTCAGTGCAGAGACCTGAGATGCAGAGCTGGCAGGCTGGGTCCTCCTCACCGTGCGGAAGGTGGCACCAAGAAACAGTAGTCTTCCCCCTAGGAGCTTTTAAGATTAAAATGTTCTCTGTTGTCCAGGCTGCAGAAGGATGGATGCTGGAGACAATAGGTTTCGGGAACTCTGGTCCTGATGCTTTGCTAAGTGCACTGGATCACACCATATTAGCAACTGTTTCTGTTGCAGACTGGCTTGTGATTTCATGTCTTGGCTTACATCAGATCGCTTGATTTTAAGGCCTGTCGGCAGACATTTCAACTGATTTCAACACATTTTCAGCAACCACAGAAAAGACCATAACATCTTCTACTGAAGACAAGATTTCTCGCATAACAATTTTGTAAAACTATATTGTGGCCAAATGCCAAAGCGTGCTCCTCGCTGCAAAACGATGGGATCTCAAGCCAGGAGGTATCTTGTGTCTCTAGTGGGCCAGCTCCACAGCAGCAGGGAATTAAACCTCCCTGTAATGCAATGGTTGGTCGTGCTTTTTGGGGAATTTCACAGCTTTCCACAGCTCAAGTTGTCTCCAGCTGCTCAGTGTCTTGTTCAGAGTATTGTTATCCCTTCTCTAGCCATACATAAAATAGGCAAATACCACAGGAAGGTCCTGAAGAGCTTGCTTAAGCCAAGATCTGGTTGATTTATATTTGTTGGCCTGTTTGCCTTCTATAACCAAATAATTTCAGAGTGCATCTTTCTCTGTTTTTTCTTCTCTCTATGCTTTTATTCTGGTTTAGTTGCAGAATGTTTTTAAGTTTACAAAGAAAACTGAAACTGTTAAAAAAAAAAAGGGATTTTTGTCCATCCAGCTGCTTCCTTTCTCTGTCATCTTTTTTTCTTTCTTTTCACTTGAAAAAAGAGGAGAAAAGGCCAAAAGAGAAAAAGAAAAATCCATTTTAATTTTGTATTCTTCTGTACTTCTCTCCTTCCCCGCTTCCTCCTTTCCACAAATTCCTTCACTCCCAAAAGTCCAAAGAATTCCCCAGTTTCTTTGGGGTGTCTTTCACAGAGCATACGCATGGGAAACAAGTCTCTCTGCTGGTGCTTAGAGGTGGTGGGGGCAAGGAAGACAGCCAGGAGTGCACTGCCAGTGTGGGACAAGGGTTCAGTGTTCACAGCACAGGGCAGCCCCCGACTAGTTCCCTGGGAGGAACAGAAGAAACTGGGGAAGTGGTGAGTGATGCCTTCCAGGTTCATCCCTCATGTGCCTACAGCTGGGGAAGAGCAACATCCGAGCTGGAAAACTCAGCCCTGAGTTGGAGTGTGCCAGGAGTTTGGATTTCAGAGTCCTGTTTCTGGTCCAGCTGCATTTATAATAAATGCTATTATTGAGCAGCAAGAACAGCAAAGTGAACATGAGGAATGTCCCATCTTTTCTGTTTCCAAGAAAACTAACTCTTCAGAAATAAAGTCGTGGGCAGTGATGGGGCTCTGCCCTCAGGGTTACATGTCCTCCATAGGCCAAGGAGACCTTCCAAAAACACACAGTGTGCCTCAACAGACAGGAGAAGTAGTAATTATAAAAGCAGTGTAACAGAGAAGTTTCCCTGTGCCACATGGTGAGAGGAGCTCTGCGGCTCTGTTTCCTCTGTTTCACTGCGGCTCTGTGACAACAGATAATTTTTCCCACAATTTAGATGCATTTCACCTTCTTCCTGGAGAAACATGTGGTTTAGATTTTTATTGTTGCCATTTCTTTCATTCTCTCTCTTCAAGGAAATGAAGGGAAGAGGCTTCAGAAGATGGTGATTTAGTGGCCTCGCCATGTTTTTCTGATCAGGCAAATTTGATGGGGATGGATCCAAACTTCTTGTAAAGAGCTAATCTCTCTCTTCTCCTGTCCCGTTCACTCAGCACGTGGCAAGGCTCAGTCACCTCATACCAGGCAGGAGCCCAGCCGTGTGCAAGCCCAGCCACAGTTGTATTCCAATCGCAGGAATGCTACCTGGGACCTCCAAAACACAGCCAAGCCATTGGCTTCTGGCAGGCAGAGGGAGGCAGCTCAGAGGCAGGGAGCCAGCGATGGCAGGGATGGCCATAGCAGTTCTTTGCCTCTGCAGAGGAAGATTGTCCTCAGGGTCCTCTGGCTCGCCCACTTGCAGCCCCTCTTCTTGGTGGAGAACAAGTGATGCTTGCTGCAAGCTCAGCATTAGGTTTTCTATGTGTGTAAAAGACAAAAAAACCCACTGATGACAATTGCAGAGAGTGGCTTTGCATGCCAAGCTGGCAAGATCCACACCACGCAAATGCAATGGAAACCTATGGCCTCCGTTGATGTTGGCTGCTGGGCAGGAGAGCCAGGTTAGCTGGTGTCTGTGTCTCTCATTGTGTCCCATCGGGTTTTGGCATTTCCAGGCTGTGGTCCCTGCGTTTGCAAAGCAGCTAATGAGAAGGTGGAAAATGCTGATGCTCTTGCAGCAAATTGATTTCATCTCCAGGTGTTTCCATTGCTTCTGTTTCTCCTGTTGCTGGTGTGAGGCCAAACTCTGCTCTCTGCTGTGAAGTTCTTTCCCTGGCAGGGCACCCGGGTGACTTCAGCTGGCCCTCAGCCACAGTACAAGATGTCAACGAAGCCAGGGCATGTTCAGCAGGGTCGTTTTGTGTCTCTCTTTCCATTAGGGGGTCCGCTTCTCTACAGCGATGTGAAGTTTGTCTACAACTCGCAGCAGCTGAATGGCACCCAGCGAGTACTGCTGGATAACGTTATCTCAGAGGAGCAGTGCCGAGAGCTTCACAGGGTGGCCAGTGTGAGTAGACCACTCCTGGGGGGGACATGACTGCCACCTGGGCTGAGTGCCTAATGGTCTCCCCAGCGTCTGGCTTGTGAGAGCTGAATGTGTGATCAGCCCCTCAGGAGGCTCTGGGTTCATGCCTCACTCTTGGGTGTTGCAACTGATGCCAAGGTGCCTGTGGAGAGCAGTCAGATGCTTATCCCCATAACACACCCATAACTGCAGCACAGGAGCTGCTGCTCCATCTTGGGCCATTCTTAGAAACATGCTGCAAGACAGAGCCAGTGCAGAAATAGCTCTTTGCCCCATGTTATATGCAAGTCCAAAGGATGCTTATCCACAAGCCTGGTTGAGCCTTCTCATTCATCGTCAACTGAGCCTGGGAAGGGACTGAGTGTGCCTGAACATCCTCAGTCCAGAGGTGGGTGGCTGTTTTGCAGCATCTCAGAATGGACCGTGCTCATGGAGAGCTGCAGCGCCTTCCCACCCAACTCACCTGTCCCGGTGAATGCAGTCCTGGGGGATTTGGGGAAGAGGGTTCCAGATGCTTCCATTGCTGCTCCCCCTCTCCTGGGGAACCAGTTCACCACGCACCCATGTTCATGTCTTTCAGGGGATCATGTTGGCTGGAGATGGTTACAGGGGCAAAACCTCCCCCCACACCCCAAACGAGAGATTTGAAGGAGCCACCGTCCTCAAAGCCCTCAAGGTACAGCTCCCTCCTCCTCCTCCTCCTCTCCCACGCCCTCCCTCCCAGCCGGCGCACAGCGCTGACCCTCTCTCACCCCTTCTCCTTGCCCAGTATGGCTATGAGGGCCGCGTCCCACTGAAGAGTGCCCGGCTCTTCTACGACATCAGCGAGAAGGCTCGCAGGATCGTCGAGTCCTACTTCATGCTGAACTCCACACTCTACTTCTCCTACACCCACCTGGTGTGCCGCACCGCCCTCTCCGGTGAGGACTCGAGGGGCTGGCAGCGGGGCAGGGCTGGGAGGACAGGAGGGGTTCAGGCCCCCACAGGGGGTTTACAAGTGGGGGACCCAAGCCTGAGAGTAGCTCTGTTTTGCCTGATGCTTAAATTGGTGGCCAAGGGCTGGGCAAAGTCACCATCCCCACAGCAGCAAAGGGTGGGCACTGCTGTCCCAAAGAAGCTCGTTTCTGGGGTGTCTCTTGTTTTTCGTGTCTCCAACTCTTCCTCTTTTCTCCTTCCTCTTCCCTTGCCTCCTCTAACTGTCCCTTCTCCTTTCCAGTCTCCCAGCTCTCCATCTCGCTTCCCTGCAGTAAGGAACAAACAGAGCTGTGCAGATCTGAGTCCTCAAATGTTGCCTTTTTTCCCCAGCCTTTCCTTTCCTCCTCTCCCCTGTGAACACCACCCAGAGTGGGGTTGAGGCAGGCTCCCCACCATGATGCATCCCACAGAGCATGGCATTTCCATCTCATCCACCCCTTCTCCTTCCCCCGTCCTCCACATATTGTCCTGCCTAGGCCAGCAGGAGAGGAGGAACGACCTGAGCCACCCCATCCATGCTGACAACTGCCTCTTGGACCCCGAGGCCAACGAGTGCTGGAAGGAGCCTCCTGCCTACACCTTTCGGGATTACAGGTAGGACAAAAGGGGGGCTACCCCTGAGGGCACCCGGGGACCCTCCCCAAGGCAAGGCATCCTGCTCCACAGACCTAAAGCTGGTATGTCCCAGCCATGGCAGAAGTGACATCCAGCAGGTGGTTTCTGGTGGCAGCAAGCATCATGGCTAACCTTCAAGCCAGAGTTTAACTGTAATGGCTCTGTGACATTTTGGGATCGGGAGATCCCAGCTATGGCCCACAGGGCTGAGTCTCTGTCAGGTGTTTTTGGTGCAGAATGGGAGGGTGAGGGATGATGGGACCCAGGGGACATTTTGAGAATTGTTCCCTAGCCAAGGAGAGATCTGCTGGTTCTCAGCTGTGGCTCCAGAATGTGGGCAGTTTGGGTGGCCCTGACCAGCCTCACAGCAGGACCTCCCCTGCCTGGCAGCCCCCCCCACCCCACATCTCAGTGGAGGGATGCAGGATCTGCCCTGGAGGCAGGGATCAGCCCCAAGCCCTCCCCACTGCTCCCCTCAGAGGGGTCTCCTGCTTCCTCCCACAGTGCCCTCCTGTACATGAATGCAGATTTCGAAGGTGGTGAGTTCATTTTCACCGAGATGGATGCCAAAACTGTGACGGTAAGTCGGTGCTGTGAACCAAACACCATTCCTCAGCAGCCTGTGCTGGGGCTCTGAGCTTCCCCAGGCAGCCTGTGGCTCCTACCTTGCAAAGAGCCTATACAAAATCCTGCTGGCAGAGGTGCACAGACCTTCTGTGCCCTGCCCCAAGGCTGCGCTGAGCAGGAAACCTGCAGGTCAGCAGGCTGGCTGAGAGTCATCCCTGCCTGGAGGACTGCTGAGCTCCCACCCCATCTCGTGGCCAAACATGAAGCAATGCCTCTGTACATATGCAGTGCCTGGCGCACGGCAGGTCATGATGGTGGACATCAGTCCCTGAGAGAGATGGGGCTCAGGCACAAGCTCCTATCTCTGTATGGGGCTTTCGGGAGGCTGGGCACCCCCTCTGTGGTTGGACAGAGCATCTGGGCACCATGCTGGGGCTCTGAAGTTCAGCAGATGCTGGAGGGTTGATTGCATCTACCTAAGACCAGTGCCAGAAGGTTGATTTGGTTGACACCTCTGCCCCTGAGGTCCTGCAGGATACCTGTTGTGGACTTAGCAGAGAGGAGGAAGAGGTGTTTCATAGCCCATGCCAGGGTTAGCCTGAACCTCCCTGGAGTTATGCCATGGCCCTGTTTTGCTGTAGGTGGTCACATGCAGGCTTTGCAGGGACTCCATGCCACCATCTCCTTTCTGCATGGTGTCTGCGCAGCAGGACCAAGCCTCACACCTCCCTATTTACCCTACAGAGTTTTACAGCTATGCCCAGAGCTCTGCATGTCTTCCAGAGCAGCTCACTGGGTCCTGGGGTGATGCAGAGAGATGGCAGTAAGATCCCAGACCATGGACCATGACAAGCCTATGGCCAGTGTGTGCAGCCATGCTGCTCCTTGCCACCCTGGTGTTGCCTGTTTTCCCACAGGCCTCCATCAAGCCCAAGTGTGGGCGAATGATCAGCTTCTCGTCAGGCGGTGAGAACCCCCATGGGGTGAAGGCGGTTACCAAAGGCCAGCGGTGTGCCGTGGCTCTCTGGTTCACCTTGGACCCACTTTACAGAGAGCTGGTGAGTCCCTCCATCACGATGTGAGGGGAGCTGGGGGGTACCCAGCATCCCAGAGGAACCTGGACCATCTTCAGCCTCCAGTCCCAACACATCTATTTTCCCCCCATCACATCCCCACAGCAGTGTTCCCATCTGCTACACCACAGGGACATGAGCTGGTGGCCCTGGGACCAAACGGTTTTCCCTGCTGGTCATGCTCCTGGGCACCCATCACCCTGGGCCCATGGGGTGCGGGGCCGGGCTGGGGTTCTGAGCAGGGTGCAGGAGGGCTCTGCACAGGGCTGGACTGGCCATTTCTGACACCTAGTGGCAATAACCTGATGAACGGGGAAGTCCTCCACAGCCATCCACATCTCAGAGGCCAGAGCGCTCTGCGGCTGCTGCCAGGTCCTCAAAGGTGGTTTGGCAGCCTGAAGACCATGGGTCTGGGCACCCGGATGTCTTGGGAGATCTGGGCTGTTGTGCCTTTCAACAGGCAACCTTCAAATTCTGTTTTAAAAGCCTGCTGTACCAGCCTCTGTTTCCCTTTGATAGCAATTAATGTCTATAAGAACAAAAGATAAAAGACCAAGCAAAACTAAATGTAAGGAGAGAGCAAAACCCTCCTGCCTTTGTCCTGTGAAGCAGGTGGGCTGTGAGGTTTTGGGAGAAGCTTATTTTCAGACATGGACTTTACTGTCTCTCTGCTTTTTGGCACTAGATGAAATTCCTCCATGCTTGGTGCGTGTGTGGAAGGAGATCAGCCCTGGCCAGGGAGCTGGAAATTCATGTCAAGCAGAGGGGCAGGAGGAGGGTACGCTGTGGGAGTGGCTGCTAGTGAAGTGTGATAAGGGAACAGCAATACATCAGCTCTGCCCCAAGGATTGCAGCCCCTGGAGGGAGGAGAGAATTAGGTATTGAGGTGCAAAGTGATATGATTATTTTTGCCCAGCAAATCCGTAGCACAAGTCTCAGGCTGTCCCCTGTCCTCTCAACTACACTGCTGGTCCTTGGATGAGCTGCTTGCTGTGGGTCCTCCCAGCAGGCTGAGCCGCACTGAATAAGCTGAGAGCAGGTGCTGAAGCTCTGCTGTTATGGTTTCTTCCCTTCCTCTCTTGCAGGAGCGAATCCAGGCAGATGAAGTGATCGCGATGTTGGACCAGGAGCATCTAGGACCCAGTGAAATGAATATCAACCCAAAGGATGAGCTATGAACTAGGCCAAAGACTTTTTCTATTAAATATTTATTTAATATTGTTAATCTTATTAGAACCCCTCTATTTTTGTACAGAGCCACTGTATAAATTAACAGGTTAATATTATTGTGGAGTTTCAGGAGTACCTCTTCTGTGATTAGCGCAGCTCTTGCTGGGACCCCTCATCTCTGTGCCAGCATCTCCTGCTGGGACTGACTATGCCTCTGGGATTCCCTGTCCTTCCCTAGCACTTCTCAGGACTTATTCAGGCCCACTTTACCCCCTTGGAGAACCCCTTTTTTTCCTCCTCAGCCAGAAATAGCTGCTTCTCTTTAGTGTCTGCTAGAGGAATGTCTCAGGTGTGATAATGGACCAGTCTTCCTGCTGTGTGCTGGCTGAAGACTCAGGCAGTGCTGCCCTGTGGGAAACTGGAGCACAAGTCAGTTATTTCCATCTCAGAGCCTTTCACCGATTGAAATAGGCTTTTTAGGGAAAAAACAAAGCAAAACCCGGGTCCTAGCAAAATGCATATCTCTGTAGCCATACAAAGCTGGTGTTGGGTATTAATTCTGAGCAGAGCTTCCAGAAATCACCTGCTGGGCAGGGGCATGAGCTGTGCACACGTGAGAAGGGGTTTGATTTGCAGCTGACTGGTGAAATAGGGTCTGCCACTCATGTTCAGTCCCTGCTCTTGCTAATGGCCTGGGACGCGTGAAAGAAACTGTTTCACACTGCATCCTTTGAGCTTCCAGCCCAGTGCTGCTGGTAAAACCCAAAGTTAAAAGTCATCATTTTCAGGTCCATGTTGGAAAGCACCTGAAAGGTTCAGGGATGTTACAGTGCCATGCTGTTGGATGATCATGGTGTGGCTTTGTAATCCGGATGTCCTGGCTGCATCCTCCTGTCCTGACAGTGCAGAAGCAGTGGATGTTCATGGTGTGGTAGCATCTATTTTCTCAGGAGTATCTCTGACCCAGTCTGAGGGTGTTGCATTCAAAGCACACGTTGCTTATCACAAGAGATTTACTACGCCCCTAACTACTGCTAAGCTAGTAAATCATCCCTCTACCACCATTAAATTAACTCCTGTGCATGGGACCAGAGCAGCCCCTACCTCAATCAGAACGAGCACTGAAGTCACAGAATTGCCCACATCCCAGACATAGGAACAGCTTTTATTTTGACCCAACAGCTGCTGCTAGAAAGCAGTTCCTAAAAGGCACGTTGCAGCAATCTTTACTGTTGAATTTACTGCAAGGCTGCTGTCTCTCCAGAAAGCACTGCAGGGATCTTGACTGGAGTCTGCATCCCTGAGCAGCTTTGCTCAGCTCCCTGCTGCATTGGCACTTTCTCAGTCCTTTTCTACTCCCCTCTCCCAGCTTTGGCATTCCCAGGACTTAAAATCTGCAATAGGGAATTGTCTTTTCTTTTTGTTCATGTAGCTTGTGCCTACCCAAATCTTCCAGGCTCAGCAGCACCCTCTTCTCATCCAGTCAGTGGCTGGGAAGGCCATAGACAAGGATGGTCCTTCTGCAGAGACCTCCTCAAAAGCTGGTCCTGGGCAAGATAAAGGGGAACTCAGTGAATCTGGAAAAACAAATGCCGAGACTGTGAAGGGGGCACCATTACCACCTAGAAAATGATGGAAGGGTCATTTGCTGCACATCCTCCAATGTCAAATCTGCAGGGGAGAAAGCTGTGAGTGTTTCTGAGCCACCCGTGTGGCTTGTTTCTTTGAAGTTATCTCGCTTCCTCATAGACTGTTGAAAAGATTCATCGTGTTGGCTCCCCAAGGAACTGCCCACAGTTTACCTTGCAGAGACCCTTCCCTGCTTAAACGCCTCCCCTGTAAGTGCTTAACCCTTCTTGTTTAAAATAGCCAGAGGGAAAGCTGGAGGGAAGAAGGGGAGGGCAGCTGGAGAGCTGAAGCACAGGTTGTGTCGTCCCCCATCTGCACCACGCTATTGAATCCAAGGCTTGACTCCTACATGCTGCATCTTCAGGGTGAGTTTGCGCTGCCACTGCCCCTGACAACCACATCTGCCTGAGCGCATCCTGTAGAGCTGCCCCCTCCAAACAGCTCGGTGCAGCCCCTGCCTTGGCTGGGGCTGCAGGGATCCCACCAGCTGGTCCTCCTGCGGGGAGGCTGGGGGCTGGCGCTGGTTGTGGTTTGTTTGCTGCTGTGGTGGTTAGCCAGAGCTGTGTCTAAATCCAGGGGAAATAAACTAAACACAACATCTGGGCCTGTCTTTGTCTTTCTTTCACCAAATATTAGAAGGGGAGACTGGGGGGTATGCAGTTTGTCTCACGATGGTGCCTCTCCCTTTGGGGTTTCCTGCCCCAGCCCCTAGAGCACACGCACGCATCCACTGTGCTGGAAGAGCGTCAGAGACACTGGTGTGGACAGGATTAAGCAAAGTTGTGTGTGCACATTTGCCTGCCTGTCCGTCTCCTTTGGTCTGCATCCAGCTGCCTAATAACTTATGTACCATTGGCACACTTCAGGCAATTTGGAGAGCAGAAGGAGGGTGTCACAGCCCCTGTGCGATGCTGGGGTGTGCAGCAGGCTGGGGAGCAAAGCAGGGCGCTGGCTGGCTCCTGGTGAAACAACAGCTTTGGTGGAGAATGGTGGAGCAGCTTCAGAAGGATGCAAGATTTCAGGACTCAATTGCAAACACAAACCCCAAATCCCCAAGAAGGGGAAAGACTCCAGGCTGCCTGGGCCATGCCGCTCACTGCGCTGCTCGGCTGCCGAGACCTGACTGTGGTCGGTGCCAGGCTGAAGCCAGGGAACAGGAATGCAATGAGTCAAAGGCACTTTTCCTGTTTGTTTTTCCAGCTCCCTGCTCTGGCAAAGTCTAGCTCAGAAATTGATTTGTATTTCTGCTACAACAGCAGAGGTGATTTCCAAGTTTATTGGTACCCTGTAGCCTTGCAGGAGCAAGTTGCAGAGCTCTTTGGGACATGCACCAAAATACAATGTAGGCTTTTAGGTCTCTTTTGTATCTGAGTGGGATGGGTTGCCGCCAAGGTGGCTTGGCCTCTTGAGAGATGAATTTTAACTCTTAGATTTGAAGTAGGGGCCTGGCATCTGCCAGAGCTGTCAGGGTCACATCCAGACTGCCTGCAGGGTACCTGCATCCCTGGAAAAAGAAAGCTAACAACAAAAACCAAATGTATACACTCCTCCTTAGTCAAATACACCCCAGGGACAACCTGGTTCACTGACATTTTGCTTCCTGCTACATTGGCTCACGTTGGTTATTCCCCTCTTGCCCTGCCAGCCTGGTAATTGCTGCTTCCCAGACCCCTACATGAAGCAGCTCCCCAAGGAGGTAGTGCCCAAAGTCATGCCACTGAGAATAAAGTTGATGTGCATTTCAGAGCAAGTTTCATGGCTCCTGAGCCAGCTCGGAGCTCCTCTAGCCATGGCTTGGCCACTGAAGGGAACCACAACCTACTTACGTGTTGGTCATTTGTTATACATGCCCTGGTTCTATCACCGGCAATGGGAGCGGTTTGGAGTTGGAGATGCTTGAACTGTGTCTTAGTTCCTTGTTAACTCTGCTGTGCCCCTCCTAATACTAATAATACATGCAAGGTGGGATTAGCAAGGTTGATTTATGACATTGAATGAGAAAAAAAAAAACCAATTCATAAAGGAAATGCAGTAGAATTAAAAAGTATTTCAAACAACAACTGAAGTGGCTCTGTGTGTGCGTGCACGCTTGGGTGCGGCTGTAGCTCTGAAGTGAAGCCCTGCACGGTGTTACTCAATCCCAGGGGATCGTTATTAGCAAGGAGCTTTGTTTTTGTTTTGACATTCAAGTGGGCCCGAGCCAAGTTTGGTCGCCCCTTGCACAAGGCTGCTGCTAGGGATTGCAGAGGGGCTAGAGGAGCCCGGTCCGTGCCACAGGCATGCCTTCAGCAACAGGGAGTCAGTAATGTGTCAGGAAAAAGTACCGATGAAATGGATGCCTTCGTTAAGGAGAAGATGAATCATTGCCCTTCACAGTCAGGGATGCGGCAGCAGAGCTGGCGGCAGCGAGGGCACCAAGGTGTGGGGAGCAGTGGCTAACAGCGGTCACAATAGCCCAGCAAGGCACCTGATGCCTTGTGCAGAGGAAAACACCTTGTACAAGCGAAGAACCACCAACGGGGGGCCAGCAGAAAGTCTGAGGCTGAGCCCCTTTGGGCTGTAAATGCCTTACTGCAAGTGGCTGCTGGAAGTTTCCCTGCAGCCAAAAGCTCACCCCTGAAACCTCACCTGAAAATAAGATTTGTGGGTATTTACAAATTACTGAATCCACAGTCAAGACTGAAATACCTAAAGCTCTTTATGTCCTGTGGCTACAGATTCTAATAAAACCTGGGCATGTCCATAGGCATTAGCCTGCAAGACTCTTTGAGGTGTTAATTTTAAGCAACCGAACCTCACCAATATTGCTGTGGAGGCTTAGGGCCATGTGGACAAGTCAGTCTCCAGCAGTTCCACTGGATGATGACTAATCCCCATTGATTCCAAGCTGGGGCATGATAAGCCTATAAAATATGGTGTATTTGGACCTTTTGTATGTCCCCTTTATTTCCCAGGAACTAGACTGACAGCCCAAAATACAGCAGCTTTGATGACCCTTGGAGACCCAGCAACAAGCCCTGCAAGCAACCAGCCTGGCTGAAGACTCTCTTCTGCTGCCACTCTATCCCACCCTGCAGCTGCGTCCCTCTTGCTATCTCCCCACCCTGCTGCTCGGTCTGTGCCCTGCTGATGGACAACTTGGGTGGCACCATCCCTGCCAGCTGCTGCATGTAAGGTTGGCCAGTCCCTGTGCAAGGGTCTCCCCACCTCGGAGGCAGCTGCTGCTGCTGGTCATGGGTGGGAGCAGAGCTCGGACCGGTTTGTCAGCTTTGCATTACAGCTGCTGGCTGCCTGCAAGCTGCAGTGATTTGGCCAGGGGAAAGATGTGAGCAGAGGAAGGAGACGGAGTTTGCACTGAGCAGTGCTCAGCCCTCCTGGTTAAACCTGAGTAGAGCCAAGCTGAGTACTCACAGGCAGACAAACATCTTCCCATGAAAACCTGTCATTAAAAAAAAAAAAAAAAAAAAGGTTGTTTCCTCCTGTCCACACCCTTGCCCAACCTGGGGGAAAAAAAAGAACAAAACATCTGGCTCTAATAGTGCTGGCAGTGAGATAAAAAAGTCCTGCTTTGGGGAAGAACTATATTAAAAAAGGAAAGAAGCATGCATGCCTTTTTTTTCCGCAACTGCTCCTACGCCCACACCCCAACAGAAGAGCCACCTTTTCCTGCAGGAAATGTTGCTGCTTGGCTGTGCATTGGGGTATGACCCTGCCTGGGTCCCACAATGTTGTGCTCTTCCCCAGGTGTGGATGGGCACATATGTACGTGTGCTTCTCCTCCCACCACCCCATTTACACAGCAGGCACCCACAGCCAGCGTATAAGGTGCCAGCAACAGCACTGCCACCCCAAAACCCATGGAGTGCAGCTGTGCACGAGGCCGGATCGTGCACTGTTGTTCACCCCAGGCACAGCCCTGCCTTCCCTTTGGGCCTGGGGGCCCCACATGGGCGGGTGCAATAGATGCCACCGAGAATGGCAGGGCCCCCCATATCCTCCCGGATCACAGCGTAGTGTGCGTGGGTCACTCGTCCGTCCCCAAAGCACACACTGCACCAGCAAACTGCTGTCTCCACAGGTCTAGTGAATGCCACAGCCAGTCCAGCATTACTTTTATCTTGTTTTAAATGTATGGTGAAAGCTGGCACTGAGTTTGTTTCCTTCTCATTTAGCAAAACATTGTTATGGAAAAAAAAAAAAAAAATCATAAATGTCAACATGACCCAACCCCCTGGCCACCATCCAACCCTGCCAAAAATAAGTCCAGCACACTACAGGAACTTGAGAAAGCAAAACAGGCAACTCAGAGAGTTGCCTGGCCACCCTCACCTTGTTTCTGGGGCAAGGCAGAGAGCTGGTGAGCTGCAGGGGTGCAGGGTTCAGCCTTGGTCCAGCTGGGTGGCAGCGGGCAGCGTGCGAGGCCATGGCAGGAGAGCGCAGGTGCAGGCAACCACAGTGCATGCCATGGCAGGAGCAGGCAATGCGAGGCCTCCGTGGGCAAACAGAGCCAGGCTGGCGAGTGGACATGCTTGGCAAAGGAGCAAGTCAGCTAATGATCGTTTCCAGGGGTGGTTTGGATAACAAGAATGGCAGCTCTAGTAGGTATTTCCTGAGGTTGAGCAGGGCAGGGCAGGGGGAATTAATATGAGCTCAGTTTAGCTTCTACCCCTCCTTTATTTGTAATAAGATTAACAGCAGAGATGGTAGCGGCACCATCAGTCTGCTGCCGCGATGGGGCGAGCCGATAAGCAGCTCCCGCGCTGCCTCGCATGCGAGCCCAACGGCTCTGGCACACGGGGAAAAACACCCCTTTTATCACACATGGCTTTTTCGCAATGGCCTTAGGGTGGCTTCGCTCCCAAGTTCGGGGGAAACGTTTCATTGAACTGGCCCAGCTGCTCCCAGCAGTGCCAGCAGCGTAGCTGACCTCCCAGCACAGCCCAGCATCACCATTCCCTCCTTGCAGTGCTTCTGCACCTGACGCCGGCTGAAAGTGCCAGGCTAAAGGCTGGTCCCTGCTTTGTCAGTGAGAAATGAGGCCACCACTTGCCACCAATGTGCTTTGGGCAGCTCCAGTGCAAGAAATGAAACCAGTTGGTTTGACTGCAGTGAGGCAGAAGCTGGAAAGAAGTGTGAATGCCCTGCAAGGCACCTCCCAGCTGCTCACAGTGCTTTAACTGGACCGTAGCAAAGGTGGAGAAGAAACTCTCTTATGATCCCCCTCATAAAGAATAGAATGTGGACCCCCTGGCAAATTTTGCAAGGATCTTTGTCACGCCTGTGAAAGGCCTGTTCATGGCAAACCTAGAGCCACCTCTGAGAGTATGTAGCTCTAGCAGGGGAGTTTTGGTTGGAAAACCACTGAAACAAAAGCCCTGTATTTTAAAAGCCTCATATTAGTCGCAGGAACTGGACACGCGTGGGCCAGGTGTGCCTGTCCAGGGCAGGGGCCCCAGTTGCTGTGGGGCATCTTGGCACCAGGCTCATCCCTGCAAGGGTCTCTGCAGCAGCTGGGCACAGCCAAGGTGATGCCTGAGTCTGACATCCCCTTCACCATATTGTTAGTCACTGGCCGCATGATGCCACACCAGGATGCCCACGAAAACCATCTGTGGTGACATGCATTTCTGCATGAAGCTGTTCCCATGGAGCCCCTTCAATATGTGCCTATGGCCCAGGGATGGCCAAGCACCATGAGGGGAGCTGCCCGGTCCTGGGGGGATCGTGGGCGGCTGGTCTTACCATTTCACAGGAAAAAAACAACCCACCAGCATCTTAAAACCAGTTTGCTGCCCCCAGGCACCTGGGGGTTGTTTGTTCATCTCCTTTCATTTCGACATCTCGTGTGAGAGGCTAGGAGCTGGCATTCACCGCTCCGGTGGTGCCAGCTCTGAGATTGTTTTATTTGATTTGCCGGCCAAATTGGGTGGATGGGTGGAGACTGAATTTTCCCCTTTATTTTTGTTTTCAGAAAACCCTTCTGGCTCTGGGTGAGGCAGAAGGAGCTGAGTAGTTTCATGTCTGTCTTCTCTGTGACAGTTATCTGCCTACAGCAGCGGGGCCACAGCCCGGCTCCTCTGAGCAGAGGAGCTGGATGCAGGAGGATGGGCTCGCTGGCCAGGTGGGAAAAGCTCTCAGCCACCTCACACAGCATTTTTTTAATTCCCCCCCCCTGCTCAAACACACTGGAAACAGCTCTAGTGCAAGCCCATCCTTCCTTGCTCTGTGCAACAGGTCAAAGGAAGATGAAGCCTTTAGTATAGGCAGCCCGTGGCATTGGGAGAGGATGAGGCAGGCTGTGAGCTCCTTAACCAGTCCAGGAGTGATCACCGAAAATCCCAGCCTCATTGCCTGGCCTCATTTCACATAGCTGCAGGGAAGGGGTTTGTCACCGAAGGTCCCCAGGGAAAGCCCTGAGCTGTGTGCAGTTGACACCCTGTGGCGCTCTGAGCAAACGCTTTCAGAATAACCGTCCCCACATTGAAACATGGCCCCGTCAGCGACTCTTAGGGATGGGACAAAGTATATACGGACTTTCTCCCGAGCCTGGCTGTGCCCTGTGCTTCCCCAGGTGACTCATCTGGGCCTCGCAGCACCTCTGCAAGCAAAGCAGCCCAGGAGGGTTCTTCCCATCTCACTCACGGCTATGAAGAGAAGGATGTTCACATGCACCTTCCAAAAGCTCAGCCACGAGCAACCGATGTGTCATGCTTTCCTGCACCCAGCAAATTGCCAGGTCCACCCTGCCAGACACAAGCCCACAGTGCTTTCCTGGCAGCTTGGGTTTGTGCACCCCTCTGGAGCCACCCGAGACACTGCGGGGAAAGTAAGCATACTCACACCAAACCCAGGTGCCGCAGGGAGTGAGAAAGCCTGGCTGATGAGCACGCACCCTGCCCCGCTCAGCTGGCACCACGCACGTTCCTCCCTGTTTGCTTGAACATCTGCACCAGGAGCTGCAGCACCGACCCTGCGGCCATGACCTGCACCCTGCCAGTGCCCTGAAAGCAGCCTGACCGTGGCGTCTGCTCAGCCGAGAGCTGCTGGCACGCCTGCCCGCCCCTCGGCCGCTGGGACCGATCGTGGTGGCTGAAGCTGCTAGCATTGCCGCTTGGGAGAAATCAGGCCAAATCTACAAATTGCATTTGCTCTGGGAGTGTAACGAATCTCTAGTGGTTCCCCTTGAGGTGGAAGATGCTACATCCTTTCTCCCCTTTCAGACTAATTACACTGAAACAAAGGGTGAGATACACCATACCAGGAACATTACCAAGCCTGCGAGTCCTCCACCCAGCGGGGTTAGGTGGGAGCTCTGGATGGCATGAATACAGATGCCGGCAGCCGGCCTCCCGCTCCTCTTGCTCAACCACTGGCGCCACGAGACAAAAGATAACAAACATCTCTCCAGCTCTTGTGATGGGCCTAGCAGCAAAAGAAAATTTTCAGGTCAGAAGTTCCTGCTGGGTAGCCCATGCTCCAGGCTATGCAGAAGAGCTGCCATCCCTCAGCACCTCTTTGCCCCAGCTGTGAACACCACATAGCACTGGCACACAGGGGAGGCCCAAGTGCTGCACACCCCAGGCACTGCCTTGGGTTCTCCCCTGCTGCCCTCAAACTGCATCTCACTTCCAACCTTCAACCGTATGAAGTTTAACAAGGGCAAGTGCCAGATTTTGCACCTGGGACATGGCAACCCTGGATGTACGTACAGACTGGGGAACGAGAGGCTGGAGAGCAGCCCCACGGAGAGCGATCTGGGAGTTCTGGTCGACGGCAAGCTAAACATGAGCCAACAGTGTGCCCTGGCAGCCAAGAGGGCGAACCGTGTCCTGGGGTGCAACAAGCACTGCATTGCCAGCCGGTCGAGGGAGGTGATTGTCCCGCTCTACTCTGCACTGGTGCGGCCTCATCTTGAGTACTGTGTGCAGTTTTGGGTGCCACAGTATAAAAAGGATACAAAGCTACTAGAGCGTGTCCAGAGGAGAGCCACGAAGGTGGTGAAGGGTTTAGAGGGGAAGCCATATGAGGAGCAGCTGAAGTCACTTGGTCTGTTCAGCCTGGAGAAGAGGAGACTGAGGGGAGACCTCATCACGGTTTACAGCTTCCTCACAAGGGGAAAAGGAGGGGCAGGTGCCGATCTCTTCTCCCTGGCGACCAGTGACAGGACCCGAGGGAATGGCAGGAAGATATGCCAGGGGAGGTTTAGGTTGGACATTAGGAAAAGGTTCTTCATCCAGAGAGTGGTGGAGCACTGGAACAGGCTCCCCAGGGAGGTAGTCATGGCGCCGAGCCTGACAATATTCAAGAAGCATTTGGACAATGCCCTCAAACACATGGTGTGAATTTTGAGGTTGTCCTATACAGGGTCAGGAGTTGGACTCGATGATCCTCGTGGGTCCTTTCCAATTCAGGACATTCTATGATTCGATGATTCCATCACTTCCACTGTTCCCAAGGGATGACACAGCTACTGCTGCTTTCTCCAAAATACCTTCTAGTTTACAGGAAAACCCAACAGGTCTCTTTGCTTTCCGCTCCCTCAGCAGCTCTGCAAGTCATTAGTCATCATGCTGCCAGGCCATGCTAGTCTGAGGGCAGCGCTGCCTTGCAGACACACTTGGTATAAACAGGGATAAATGCACCGGAGGGATCCTTCTGTTCTGCCCTGGGAGGGGAAAAAGGGCAGCATGCTGCCTGGGAACAGGCCAGCTCTGGGAGCATCACCCAGACCTTCTCCCTCCCTGTCATGCCAGGCCACCCTGGTCAGCATTGTTCTTCTCTCATTTGCAATAGGGATGCTCACAACCACCAGCATGAATGGGAAGAAAATCAGGCTTAGGAAATTTGCTCATATTAGTATAGATGTCTGTCTTGGGCACCCTTTTCTGCAGCCTCACTGGGTTTGATTTGGCTGTCCCAGCTAGCTGAAAGCCTTCTCAAAGGTATTCCATATGCCCTGGCCTAATCAGGCATGCAAGGGTTAACCAGTGTGCTCCTTGGGCCCAACATCACTTCACTTCAAATGGAGCAGAAGGAAGGCTCTACTCTGTTCCGCTTGAAGATGTGAAAAAGAGTCAAGTCCTGCAGTTTGTGCTCCATGTCTTCCCAGCTAGACTCTCTGGCTGGGCTACATCTCCCCTGAAATGCCGCAGTAACACTGTGCTGCTTCCTGGCCATGGGGGCACCACTACAAAAACAACAGAGAAAAAAATTAAAAATCAAATTTCAGTCAGCTCTCTCTGCTCCTGAGACCTCTCCAGACAGCAGCTGATCACAGCATGTGTGGGACACAGAGTGCTTTCCCCTTCACCTCCTCACCTGCCCATCTTCAGCTGGCTGCTGGCATCCCTGGCAGGGCTTTCAGTCATGTCCAATTTCCTCACCTCCAACACAAGGCTGAAATAATCTGAGACAGCTGCTGCCCATGGCCTGACAGTAACGTACTTGCATTAATGGTTACTTGCTAATATTTTACCCTTGGGTGAAATGATAAGGTTCAGGGCCAGGTGGAACATGTTCAGCCATCCCTTCTTTGAGGCAAGCTGAGTCACTGCTGTTATAGTTGTGCAAATCAAGTTTGTGTGTGGTTTGGTGCATGTGTTTTTACCATCAGCCCTTAACCTTCAATGCACAGCACAATCCTGCCTGCTGATAGCTCCTAAACACTGCCTTCCTTCTGTTCAAGTCACTAATTAAGCAGCAATAAAGGCCAGAATGTAAACTATAATAGAAGTAACTGTCTTGCGACCCATAGCAGTTAAAGCTGGAAGAAAACGTTCCTATCGGGAGAGCAAACACCAGGGTCTCTGTCCTCCAGGTATCACCCTCAGTGGCAGGCAGGCTCCGCCACGGGCTGCTCCTCTAGAAAAAGGGATCCTTGCTCGGGACTTTCAAAGGATGTTGTGGGTTTGGGGCTTAGGCCAGAGCCTAAATGCCAGAAAAGAGGACCTGCTCACACGCGCCGGTGAGCTGGGTATTTGCTCAGCACGCAGGGCTCTACATCAGCTTTCAGAGGGCCAAATAGTGCCCCGGGGGAAGGGTGCTGGACTTTGCTCTGGGGCTGGGCTTCTTACACATGGGCATTGCAGCACCTTCTAGGCACCTTGCCTTGTGCGGGAGGTGACCCGTTACCTCTTGTTTCTGTGAAAAATACCTCCATGAAAACACTCATGTTCACCTTCAGGTTGGCGACTCTCTCCAGGTTCAGCATGGGCTGCTTGACCGTGTCCTTGGAATAAGAAACCAATGTATTTATCTCACATTTTGCCATGGCGCATGGATAATTTGATGCAATTGTGTAGCCACCCACGCCTTTAATTAATCAAAGAGTTTTTCATGCAGCTCTGTGCAATATTTTGTTTCCTAACATCTCTGCTATAGACTACTAGGATCTGTTGTAACATTTCTTACCCAATTCCAGCACTGAGGGCTATGCAGCCAAGAAGAAGATGGATCACACGTGTAGAAATCTTCAGCATTGTCTCCAGAGGCTATTTCCAAGGAATCAAAAGCTGAATTAATCAGAGGCTCACAGAGGGATTTGGGAAAACAAAACAAAACTAACTAAAAAAGAACCAACCAACAAACAAAAACAACCTCAGGAAGTAAATAGGAAAAAGTCAGCAGATTCCCTGAGGTGCTATTTAGGAAGCTCAGGAAAAACTGGAGGAAATCAGAGGCTTTCCTAGAAAACACCTTGCCAGAGTTCACTGCTCCAGGACAGAGCTGAAAAATCCCTTTCAAGGGGCCACCCCAACATCTTCCTCTTCAGACCTGCTCCTGCCCAGCTTCATGTTGCAGCTGCTGATGGGGAGAAAGAAAAGTGCAGGTAAAGACTGCAGATGGCCAAGTAGGAGAGTGCTTGGAAATGCTCAGACTGAATGCTGAATAACTGAGAAGAAACACCTGACAAACGCTTGTCCACACCTGAGAGCCGCACCCAGCTCACACCTTCGTGTGCAAATGAGCGGTTTGGGCACTTCCTCCCTCTGGTCTCCCTGCAGGCCACGGACACCCCAGCCAGGAGACCAGGGTAGGGGTGAGCAACGAGGACACCTGGGTGCTGAGCAGAGAGCCTGTGTGGGCAGAGCATGGCCCTGGAGCCCAGACCCCGCACAAGCACTGCCTATGGCTGCCAGCACGGCATACCCCTCCCCATCTCCCAGGCAAGGTGCGTGCCATACTCTCCAGCTCCCCAGCTTCTCCTTGGGAGCTGCAACCTGTCTCCATGGCACAGCCCTGAACTGTGGCAGGTGCCTGCCCAGTGCTGGGGGCTGCTTTCATGTTTGGCCTCCCCTGGGGCAGAGCTGCATGTGGGCCAAAGGAGCGGGCAAGCACAGCATGCACCAGCAAACTGAGCCGGAGCCAGCTCATGGCCTTCAAGCCAACAGCCCACAGGGAGCCCTGGGGGATAGCCCCCCTCTGCACGCAGCACCCTGCAGAGCCATGCAGGTGCACAGCGGGGTGCTGGGTGCTGCAGGCAGGTTGGCCCTGGCATGGTGCCGGGCTCCCCACCCAGACTGGCTGAGCTGGCTGCCGTGGCAGCGTGGGAGACTGGAGCCGGCCACTGGTGCTCCAGCCAGGTGCTGCTGTGGGAGTTCCTGGCTGTGGCGTGTGCTCCCTGCAAAATACCTGGTGGTATTTTCTCAGCTGGAAGAAGAGATCTGTATCGCTCTGGCAGGGAGGACTTTTGCAGCCAAGACTCTGTGTGTGTGCGTGGAGGGAAGGTGGAGCACCTCTCGTGCCCTTGGGCAGGGCACATGTGGTGTCGGGAGCCTGAGGTGCTCCTGCATGCTGCTCGTGGCTGCGGGGTGTTATAGCACAGGGTAACCATGCAGGGCTGCTTGCCTCCAACGCGCCTCCAACCAGCCTCCTGGGATGGGTAGGCTCTGGCTCTGGAGACATCTCTGGGCAGAGGTTCACCAACCAAGGGCACAGCTTCAGGCTTTTTGCACCCAAGAGCTGCCTGGGGTGAGAGCAGTCGTCTCTCCTGGTTTGGCAGGCGATAGTTTTTGGTCTTCATCTTCTGAATTTCTCATTTGTGCTGGTGTTGGTTGGCATGGGCACAATGCTGGGGATTCCCTGGATGCACAGCAAAGGGCAGGAGAGCAGCAGTTTTCCCAAGACACAGCTACAGTAAAAGTTGCTCTGAAACACCAATAGGTCACTTGCTCATCCCACCCATGCAAAATAAACAAAGAGTTGCTGATGCAGGTCTTGCATGTGGTACGCAAGAGGAAAGATGTTGAAAAAGGCGGTTTTATAAAACTCATGCCCATGCTGTGAGCGCAGGAGCCGTTTGGGGGCCTGAGGGGGGCACACAGGCTCAGTGATTCGGGTTGCACCTGCCTGCGGTGGGGAACACGGGACCCCAACGGCGGCAGGAGGAGGGCTGGCACCGTGAGCCTTCATCCGCCCCGGCCCCGCCAGCCACAGCCACAGCCACCTGGAGCTGCAGCAAATCCCTGCACCGCTATTTCACGCTGCCGGCGGCAGAGCAGCCCCGGTGCTCAGAGCAGGGCCGGGCCCGGAGCGGGTCCCGCTAGAGGGCAGTG
>WAAD01026224.1:334926-386689 GCA_013389945.1 Fregata magnificens
CATCGCTGAAACCCCCCCCCCCCCCCCCCGGCCCAAAAGGACTTACACCAGTTAGAGCCAGGGAAGCACACGGCCACACTCAGCCAGCAGCAGGGCATGGCTGCGATGGGCAGCCCTGCAACATCCACAGGAAGATGCAGAGGGCTGCGGAGGGGCTCCAACTCCTCACTGAATGAAAGGCACCTGCTAACAGAAATACACACACACACAAAACCAAAACCACCTGTTTCCACAGTGCTGATGTTAAGGCCTTGTGTTGAAGGGATGGTATAAACAGTTGGGAGGGGATGGGCATATAAGGAAAAGGGACCAGTTCAAGGGGCCCAGATCAGGAGAGCACAGCTGTAGCAAAGGGCTACTTCCATATACTTCTGAGTAAAATTTTGGCTCCTTAATCTTAGGGAAGCAATCTGGGAGAAAGCTGCAGCCGGTCCTTGCCAACAGAGCATAAAGTTTAGCTTCCTTCCAGTTTATTTGACCTTCATGGCCAGTGTATGAAACATAAACAATAAGACTCCAAAACTCCAGCCTCTACCCTTTGCAATACACTCAGGAAGATGATTCACTGCTGTCATGGGTCACAGAGAGCCAAAACATCTCAGGACCCGGAAACCACCAGCTCGAGCCTGGCAGCCAGGCAAGGCTGTTTGCCAAACCTGCCTGGCGAAGGCTCAACATCAGCACAGCCCGTGCCCAGGTGGCCACACTCCACATCTGGGTGGTGGCCATGTACTGCCGCCCCACAGAGAGGAATATGCAGGGAATCTTTCAGGGCTAAAGCAATGACCTGGTGCAGCTCCTCTCGCTAACCTTCACACAGCAGTTTGTATAAGCTACTCATTTCATAGCTCAGCAAATCAGAAGGCCAAAGAGCCCAAGCTCCTGCTTGGTGCTAGGGCTGGGCTGCCTACATGGTTTTCCTGCTGAGAAACAACTTGCAAAGAGGTAAAGTGGGAGGCCAGGTCCTGCAACCCTCCCACTGCAGCGCAGACAGCCACTTTGCTGTCAGGAAGGCAGGGGTTTCTGCTAAGCCACACAGGACAGGAAGAACGTGATGAGCAAGACACCCTTCACAGGCTCTGCTCGGGCGTTTGCCAAGTTTTGTTGTGTCCGGATAAGTTTCATTCCAGGGGACTGCTAGCTTCAGCACACTTAGAAAACAGCATAGAAGGGTATGCACGTCTTCAGAGGTCCACCCAGCCTTGCAAAACACAGCTGGAAGCCTGTGATGGATCCCTGCCCTGAAAACTTCATGCCTGCATATGAAGCATCCCAATATTCAAATATAAAATTCCAACGGGTATGGGCGGAGGGCAAAAGGGAGAGCACCAGCCTGGGATTCCTCAGCATGGAAACCCTTGCTGTAACATAAGCAATGCAGAAGTTCCTACTCCAGCGGTGGATCACAGAAGACAGCAATTGCAACCATCAGCAAACATATTTCAAGCTGACCTGGTTAATGGAAACTGAAATCTTATTTTACCTGATTCAATTTGCTCACCTAGAGGCAAGGAGTCCATCAGCTGAAACAGCAAGTTCTTGCAGCCGTTGTAGTAGCACTGCTCTCTTCTGAGGGCAACATACTAGTTTTTAACACCACATTCAAGCAATCGCTGACTGCCAGAGTGCAACAAGGGGACTGATGCTTCTGGGTATTGATATCCAGAGACAACTGCTTTTCTAATCCCTTGGCAAAAGGGAAAAGAAACAGTGACCAGAAAATAAAGAAATCAGGCAGACCTTCCCTACCCTAATGGTAAGTGTGAAACTAACTCCCAAGGGAAGCCATGGCCTTTTCTTCTTTTGAGATCTTTGTGGGGTTGTTTTGGACTCTCTCTGTTCCCGAGCATCCTCCCTCAACCATAACCCAGGAAAACTGTGAGACAGACAGACATGGGGCCCCACACAGAAACCACTCATGAAGCTGGACTCTTAATGTAGTCATCCATGGAGAGCCTGAAGCCACCAGCTGATGAAGGCCACTCCATCACTTTTAGGACAGCCACCCCACTGGCTCACCCAGAGGATGCACGAAGCCTTTGGTGCAAGTTGAATAAGGAGGACAAAGCTCCCCAAGCTCCGAGGTGGGTGGTGGAGATGGCTGTGCAAGGCTATTTCACAAGTGTGGAGGTAGGAAAGGGCAGCACTGACTGTGCCTGCTCAAAGTGCACATTCCCTTCCCCCGGCCAGGGCACAGAGCAGTCACAGCTCCATCGTGTTCAAGCAGGACATCGAACACGGGGCACTTCCCGGTGCCCTGCTCAGAAACAGAAAAGAGAAACCTGACAAAAGGGCAAAAAAGCGCCATGCAAACGATGCAAAAGCCAGAAGACTTGACAGTTCAGCAAGAGGCTTACAGGGGCCGACTCATTCGATCTGCCAGAAAGAAGGCAGATGGGTGTGTGATGGCACCTTATAACACACCCTTGCGCCATCGATGGTACAAGGGTTAGAAAACTGCACACGTGGGCAAAGGCGACGCTAAGCCCTAGCTGCTCAGAGGAGGAAGCAGCAACAAAGTCTCCTGCTCATTTCCAAGAAGGCGCACAGGCAAGAAAAGAGGCTGTTTGGGAATTCAGTGTCAAGTTGGCTTTTATTTTCATTGACTTCAACAACAAGTTGTTCCAAAACACACACAGGTCTTGGTGCAGGCAACACTGTCATTGCTACAAGCATTGGCAGATTCTCAGCTCAGTTAACCCATACGCTTTGATGTATCAAAAAAACCAAACCAAAACAAAAAAATAATCACAGCTCTACAGGGGAGGGTAAAAGCTACAGCAGTTCAAACTCACTTGAAGATTCCAGTTATACAGAAGTGGGATCCATAGTGGTATACAGTAGAAAGTAGGTTTTCACAGCCTATATTTTAATCATTAGTGATGCAGCAGAAAAGTTCCATCTCACTGCTGAGTTGAAAAGCAGATACTGAAGTTCTTGCACCCAGACTCTGGGCGCAGCATTAACCTTTATAGTCAGAAGCTTCCTAGTTCCTAAAATGACAGTATTTTTGCATCAATATTTGTACAATACTGAAGCAGCTCAGAAGGATTACACAATGGAGATGCAACACCTTGGAGGTGAGAAGGGCCTAATTCACCTCCAGGAATTTGTAAAGTACCCGCACTAACACTTTCCCCGCACTAACACTGCCCCGCTGAATTAATTCTTGCATTGAGTCAAGAGCAGGATGACTTGCTTCTTTTGTAGCATATAGGAAAAAAAAAAAAAGACATAATAAGTTTTCACACTGAGCATGTTAAATACTTTGAAATCTAGGACTCTGCTCTTTGAAGTGTTACAAAATAAAATGATAAAACAGGCTTTCGGTACCTGCCCCCTCCCCCCTCAACTGCAAAGTAACACAGGAATCTCAGTATGAAAAATACAAATATATTTGTCCAGTGACGCGTCATTTGTTACAAGGTATACTGTAAGCGTTCTGCATAAAAATAATAATAAAAAACCAGAAAAACAAACAATATTTTATTGTGGTTCTGTCAGACCCGGTAGCCCCAGAAGAAATAAAAATTGGCATGTTATGCTGTAGGAAACAAAAATTACACATACAAAAAAATATTTATATACACACTTTACAGGGTAACCATCTTGCATTACTATTTAGAGCTATCCAAAATAGGCTTGCACAGTTACCAAAAGGCAGTCTTCGAATGCAACATAGACCTGGCACAACAGACAGATGGAGGAGGATGCTAACAATAAATCAGACTTAAATGAAATACATGGCACACAGCAGGGACCAGAAAACAGCCACTGCATTGAAACAAGATTATCTGGTTGTAGCAAGGTAGGATGACAAATCATTTAAGCTGCATTTTTCATCCTTCCCCAACCAAAAAAAGTCAGGCTTACTGTTAAAAGGAGCAAGCCAACTTGAAAGCAGCTGTGCTGAGCTATGCTCCTCAGTTTAGGTTTGTTTTGTATACATTAGAGTCTCACTACCTTGGCCAATATAAATGTGAAAACATGCACTCTGTTGGGTTACTTGTCCACAGGATCACTGGCAGTCAGAGGAAATGCCTCAGAGCACAGCTGCTGTAGAACCAATAAAGAAAAAACAGAGAAAAATCAGTTTCTCATGTAAACATGACATTTTGCAGTAGCAACACCCATATTGCCAGGAACTGGTCCTTGTTCCAAGGCAGTTGGAAATTTCCTTATTTTTTTGCTCTCCACTTGTAGTTGCTCATCACTTAGTATATAGTCACCAGCAACAAACTACAACAGGCTCCAGCCTATTACAGATATATCTAAAGACGGTTCTACTTTACTTGGCAGTAAACCAATCTAGCATGGTCTAAATAAAAGATTGTCTGGGTTTAGGATAGCTAAAGCCCTACAAATCAGTGTGCAGCTCTCATTTGGTCCTCTGTTCAACTGGAGGCTAGGCAGGCAAATCCTTATGCTAAACTAACCAGGCTGCATACGTGGCAAAGCCTAATTCTCTAGTTTAAATGTCAGTAGTAGTACAGTATGGCTAAAGGTTGGGTGGGGGACAGAAGTCAAGAGTGACCAATGGCTGTATTTGCATTTATATCCTGAAACAAGCAAACCAGGACATACACAGGTATGTAAATTCAAAACAAGAAGAGACAGCAGGTTTGGTTTTTTCCCAGAGAAGGCAAGGGAAAAGGAAAAAGTGGGTTGCAGGTGGCCATAAGCGCTGGCCTGCCCAGCAAAGTGCATGTGCTGTCTCCGCTGGAGAATATTACACATGAACAGAGCACTCAGCTCCGTGGGAAGAGGCTGTTTAAGTGCGACGTTCAGCAGACCAATTCCCATTTATTTTTCGGATGAACTACCAGTTCAGGGTTTGGTGGCTTTGGGTTTTTTGCATTTGGTTTTGGGGTTGGGGTTTTTTTTTTGGCTTTTTAAAAATTTATTTTAACCTTCCTGCTTTTCAAAGCGGGGTCGCTGGATGGGAGAGACAAGTTTGCAGGTCAGGACACCCACAAGGTGTGTGAGGATTCTAAAGTCAAGAAAAGAAGCCCTCTCCCCAAAGGAAAACATGAAACAAGAACAATGCCTTCTCGAGAAGGTCAACAGCTTTCAAGGAAATACCACCCGCCTTCCCCCTTTGCTCAGCTCTTCCCCTTGCAAGAGCTGGGGTGGAGGCTGCAGTCCAGGAGTATGACCTAGACAGCATCAAGAGCATAACTAGCATGAGTGAGCAAGAAGGCTCCCTCCGCCCTTTGTCCAGGGGTGCAGTACCAAGCAGAAGGAAGACAAATGAAGGGCTGAGCAGTTTGTGGCTGAGGCGGGGTGGAGCAGGGTCCACAGAGCTCACTCCCCTTCCTCCTTGATACGTTGTTGTTTGTTGCGCCGGGCATCCATGTCAAAGTTGAAGTCGTTCCACTCGTCGCGGGGCGGGAAGGAAATGGTCTGCCGGAGCGTGAAGCGGACTGCGTCGATGACCCGCTCCCCCCGGGTTTCGCTGGAGCCCACGCTGACGGTGGAGGCGCCGCTGGGGGTGCGCAGGAGGTGGGGAGGGGAGGAGAAGTCATGGAGCTGCCGGTGGTCCAGGATGCCCTTCCAGATGGCATGGCGGAACTGTTCCGGGATCTTGAGGCTCACCAGATCCTGCAAGGCAAGGTAGAGGGCTTAACAGGGCAATCCCTGGGCAAGCTGGGCTCTGGGAGTAGAAGCAGCCTCTGGGTCACCCTGCAAATGCCTATTAACCAACAAAGCTGCTAAAATCCAGGTGGCCATGATGCACTGTAGGAGACAAACCACTAATTCTGAAGGTGGTAGTTCACTTCTGAACAAGCGTGTGTAGCCATGAGGCAGCAAGAACTAATGACACAAGGTCTGTTTTGAAGTTACACAAAACACACATTCATGCATAAGATAAGGTGGGCTAAAGCTAGATGTTTAACTGGACTGCAAGGCCTCCAAGACAACCTCAGGGAGATCTGCTGGTTGTCTACGGTGGGGGATGCTGGGCTGCAGAAGTTCAACTGCTTTGAAAACTTCTGTGTTTATTTGAAAGTCTGCAAAAGGATTTTAGAATCCAAGTCTGAGCTCCAGTATTCGAAGCTCTGGGTCTGACTCTCTAGGAACTTCATTAATTACTTGAACATAACCACAATTTAAGAACAGACACATAACCTTAGAAAACTTGGACTTTGAGGGCCCACCATCTCTGGTGCAGTACCTGAGGGTAGCATCACCTAAACTCTGGGAAATGTGATATCAGCTTCTAGAAAAATTAGCAACCAGCTTTGGTTAATTTGGGTCAGCTTTTCTAATTAGAGCAGCAGCAGAAGGAAGGCAGCCCACGCTAGGAAGCAAAAGCACCACAGCCTTGCAAAGTCTCGGGACAAAAAAACGGGGCAGCCAGCTCTGAGGAGAGCAATGGCACAGGAGAGGAAGCAGCAACCCTGCAGCAAAAGCCATGCAAGAGAAAAAAAACCAGCAGGGCTGAGATGCCAGTGGCAAGGGAAGATCGTTAAGGTAAGGCCAGAAAACAGAAGCAGGGAGGGAAAAATGCAGACCACTTCTGGGCAGCCTACTTGTCTGCAGGCGAGTAAGGTGTTTCAGAACAGCGTAAACTGAAACCAAGCCTTGCAGAATTAACAGGCATGTGGGCTGGGGCCACTTCGGGGGCTAAAATGCACGGTGGTGGGGAGGGGGAGACACTCTTTCTCTGTGCCAGGCAAGGCGGTTACAATGCTGGCCCTGAGTCCAGCCTCTCTTCACCTCACAATAAGTCTTCTCTGTGTGCAACAGCCTTAAATCAAACTAATGATATAAAAATAAAAATATACTGAGTCTGGATTTCTGACCTGTTCCTACAGCAGGGCCAAGAGTGTGAACAAAGGAAATGGTGAGGAGTTACTTACATCCATGGAGTAATGCTCAATCTGATAGATGGTGGTCAGCCCCTGGGTCGTGAAATAATCCACACAGGATGAGCAGCCCAACCTCGCTAAGAAGCTGCAGAGGAGGAAGGAAGGAAGGAGAGAGAAAAAAGGATCACCCTGGCTGCAACAGCCCAAACCACAGAAAAACCAAACACTCAGCCAACCTGCAGCAACAGGAAACAAAGCTTTCACCCTTGGCTTGACCTTCTCCAAGACATCCCAGGCCAGCAAGCCACATTGCTGCCACATCAAACAAGTGAAGGAGTCCTTCAGTTTGGCTCCTAGCAGACAGCCCTCGTGGCAGCACCTTGCCTTAGTCAAAAGCCGGTGCTACACAGCCTGGATCTTGGGGCAGGAAGGCTCACGTGGACCTTCCTGCCAGGTCACTTCACCCAGAAGGTGGCTGAGCCTGTGGCAGCCTGCTGCATGGATACAGGGCTTCAGCAAGGCAGTGGGCCTGGGGCTGAGACACATCATGCACACAAAGTACTTCAAATCAGCACATTCCTCCCTAAGCGTAAAGGATTCCTCCTTTATGGGCAGCATCTTTCAACCTGTTCAACCTCATGGAGGGCAGAGGGGCATCTGACTCCAGCCATGGCTTGTCGAGTGGCCAAAGGGGAAAAAAAGAAAAAAAAAGAAAAAAGAAAAAAGAAACATTTGCAAGACTGCTTGGTGCCCTCAGCTCCATCAGCCCAATAGATGCTGCGTCCCTCGGCTTTCTTGCAGTCCTAATGTCCCTGTTTCTCTCAGCTGCTCGGAGGTGGGGATTTGAGGCTCAGTGCCCAGAGGGTGCCAGCCCCGGGACTGCCAAGACCCACTGGGATCCAGTGCTCCAGGAGAACGGGGTGAGGGACCCGGCAGGACCCTTCAGGCTCCCGACACGAGGCCTCCGCTCCCTGCCTGTGGGAAACGTGCGCCGGGCAGCCTGCTCCTGCTCACCTGACGATGCTGCAGTCTGTGGGGTACGGAGGAGGAGGGGTGCAGTGGGACGTTGAAGGCATGGAGAGGGGAGGCGGCAGCGCCTGAGTGGGGCTGAGGCCATTCATGTCGCCGGTCATGGCCATGTGGGTGCCCATCATGGGAACTGGAGGAGAGAAGAAGGAGGAGCACATTGTTACCCAGGTGTCCCTGGACCCCTGCTTCACCCCCACCATGGCGCCAAGGGACAGCACCCGCAGGCGAAGCAGCCTTAAGTCCCCTGCAAAGTCC
This sequence comes from Fregata magnificens, assembly GCA_013389945.1. NCBI lineage: Eukaryota > Metazoa > Chordata > Aves > Suliformes > Fregatidae > Fregata > Fregata magnificens. The sequence goes on from WAAD01026224.1 coordinate 343,023, forward strand.
CTCTCAGAGCGAGCTCACGGGGAATTTCAGGCAGGGCCACAACAACCGCACAAGGACCAGATGACACACAGTCCTTCAGGAGCTCTCCCATTGCCAGAGCAACTGTCGGCAGCGCCGCCGCCACCACTGCGTCACCTTCCCTTACAAACAGGCTCGGTAGAAACCTAAGCAAGCCACAGGCGTCTCGGCTTTCCCTGCTGCAGGAGAGGTGCGGGACAGAGCCAACAGAGTAACCCAATACGGAAGCCAAACAGCTTTGTTTTCAGAGACACCGAGAGCACCCAAAGGGGATCAGCAACAGGTGTGGGCAAGAGCCCAGCACTTTTGAAATTAAAAAACAAAACAAAACAAAAAAACCCAAAACACCAAACCCCCCCAAAACCCCTAACAACAAAAACAAAACCAAAAAACCAACAAAACAGCCCCCAGAACCATGTCTGGCACCCTGGATTTACAGGGCTGCCGGGCACTCTTCAGCAGCCTGGAGGAAGCAGGTTACAGAGCTGTGAGATGCAGATATTTCCTTTGAAACTAACAAGTGTCTTAATTGAAGCGAGGGGAAAAAGTTTGCCAACGTTTGCATCTTCTCTTCTGGGAAAGGAAGAAACAACAAGTCTTGAAAGACAGAAGACAGTGCAGCCAGCCATATCTGCAGCAAGAAGTAGCTCTGTTCACCTCCGTGAGGTTCAGAGCAGGATGCTGAAGCTTGGAGAAAGCAGGTGAGTCGCCCCGTGGCACAGTAGCAAGCAATATTTGGCTCTGCAGGTTCCCACCCCGCTACCATGAATGACTCCAGGCTCCCCAGACTAACACTAGCCACTTGGAGATGCCAAGACTCCTTCCCCAGATTAGTGGGGTGCGTACACAGAGCAGGAGAAGGAGGAGCGAGGGTTTCTTACTGTTGGTTCCCATGCCGTCAGGGATGGTGGTTGGGGTCAGGGCATTGCGCTGCTGGGGGTTAATTAGCTGGCTGACTGAGGGCAGCTTGTTCATGCTGTTCATTTTGCTGAGCGGTGGAGAGTTGGAGCCATAGGATGACTGCGACTGCATGGAGGTCCTGCAAACCAAGGAGACGTTAGGACAGGAATCACAGCAGTTGGTTGTTAAGAGCACACATCCAAGGGGCTACGTTTGTTTTTTCTTTGTGACAGTGGTGAGCTACTGCTAGTGAAATCACTGACACCATGGGAGCATTGCAGCTAAAGATAATTGGAGAGAGAGTCAACAGGAAATAAGAAGTTTCCCAGATATTCTGGGCATTTAAAAAACAAATGGTGAAATATTGACAAAGGGAAGCTTCACTTTCGGTTCAGATTTTTTATTTAAGGAAAACTTTCTACGTAAGTTTTTCAGTTGAAGAGAACATACGCAAAGCCAGCAAACAGCTGCCAAAACCTAAAAATAGTATTTTTAAGTCAAGCTCTCCTTGTGGTCAAAGACTTTTTCGTAAGAACAAGAGCTGAGGAAGCTAATCTCAAACCATCCTAATTACCTTTAAAACCTAACTGCAGAAACAATTTTCAGATCGGGTCACACTTATCACCTTGGTCTCTCCAAAATTCCTAGTTATTCATATAATCAGGTTGTTATCAGGTATGTATATAACAGCCAGAGGCTCTTTGCTCAAGACAGACTCCAAACACCTTAGGTACCACTACTGAGATGGTCAGAGCTGCCTGGGACGCTGACACACAGCTTTTGCTGGCATTAAGGAGACCTTGGTATCCAAACCCTGCAGGCTGCTCGCAAAGAGTATCAGATTCTTATTACCACTCGACAACAGCACTAGCCTCCCTCAAGTCCAGACAGCCCCAAACTCCATCCAGCATATCCACAAACCGCGCCAGAGAAGCTTGCTGGCAAGCTCCCCCTCCCCAGCGCCGAGGGTCCCAGCTGCAATCCTGCCTTGTAAGCAATCCAGAGCGCGAAGGCCAGACCGCTTCTGAATGGCAGCCCAGTTCCCAGATCGAGTTACGGCTGCAGCATCCCATCTGGAGTGGGGTCTTATTTGGGATATGCAGAAAACGATCATTAAAGTGGGCCCAACAGCGCAATTGGCAGAGCATTGCCATGCCACAAGAGCACAGGTTTTTCTTTCTCCGACACCAGGGGCATATGCAAGACTGGGCAAAGGTGCTGGGGAAGTGGGCACGCTTCCCAAACACGATGTACCCTCGCAAGCCGTGCTCACCCAACAGAGCAGAGGTCACCCAGCTTGCCACAGAGCCCAGCACTCATTCAGCTGTATCATGGTGACCCCACAGTGAATGTGCAAGGTACATTCCCATCTTATTTCCCATTGGGAAACTTGTTCGTCTGGGTATAACTGGTTACACCAATTCCTGGGAACTGGCTTTCCTTCTATGCAAAGAGAATAGTTATTACTTCAAATAAGCAAAGTGTAAAGGAAAGAAAAGGCTTATTCCTAGATAATTTATTAAAACCTTCAGTACTCAAGGTCAAGTTTCATACAATTACATTGTCTCCAGCTTCCTGCACTTTCAAGACTTGCAGCGTTGGGTGGAGAAAACATCTATGCTAACAGGCTAGAGTATCTAAGGCCCTGAAGAAACGTTACCTAATTACACAATTACAGGAGGTACAGAAGGGTGTGAACTGTCCTTTGGCAGTGAAGATGCAGGACAAGATCCAGCAAACTTCATAGACTCAAGGAAGTGGAAAGCACAAGAAGCTTCACAAATTAATATTAACGACGGCAGCAACTCCCAAGGGGAAGTGAAACCGAGCCATGAAGTTCAGACCCAACTTTTCAGGGCGAAAGGAATGATTCAGATCTGAGGTTTCAGTTCACCAATTATAAAAGTTGAGGCCAGCCATGAAATTCAAGTCAGGTTGACACCACCCTTAACCTAAGAGGCTTCTGGATTTAGGACCAAAATGAATATTTCTACTTTACAGCTTCAGGCACCTATCCTAACTGAGCTTCCCTGAAATGAATACACAGCTGAGTAGTCTCTTAGGGCAAAATCTGCATGATATGCAAATGAGGAGGTCACCACATACACAGTGAAAATCCGAATCAAATCAACAAAGACTTCCCAAAAAAGATTTAGTTGCATTGTTTAAGCTCAGGACAGATTTTATTCAGAGAGTTCATGACTAGAAAAAAGTGGTGGTTTTTTTTTTTTTTTTTTTTTTTTTTTAAAAAAAGGATGCCTGTTGCTATGAAACAAGATTCTCCAAGGAGGTCAGTAGTGGGCCTAACTTTGCCCTCACCACCACCACCAGCAATCTCAGCAAAGTTAGTTAGGAGACCACGAAATACTTTGGGGATTTAAAAAAAAACAAAAAACAACCCCAAAACAAAACAAAAAAACAAAACACAAAAAAGAGGCAAGGAAACACAAGCCAACCCAAAGCACCCTACACTATAGAAAACAAGTGCATACTTTAACATATAGCTTAAGGACTCCATTCTTATCTTATTCATGCTCATAAGAATCAAGATTAAGACAATCAAGCTCAAGTGAATAAAACAGGAAACAAAGGCATTTTTCTTCCTACCCATATTCGTTTCAGCTAAGCTATTCCATCACCTGAGCAGATGTGTAAAAGGTCTAGAGAAAGCCATCTAGCCAAAGAAAAGTCCCAAGATAAACCAAGATGCAAAATTTTATTGAAAATTAATGTCACACATCAATATAGCAACAGCCTCAGAAACACAAGAAAATGTTTTTGGTATTAAACACACGGACTACATGGTGTTTGAGGATTCATTTAAAATATATTGCTTTTTTCTCGATTTTTTTTAAACAGGTATTATAAGAATGTCATGCACAGTGATTTTCATTAAAATTATACTTACTATTTCTCAAGAAAGATTAGAAGTAGGAGCATTAACATTTCTTTGATATCAATGCCAGTGAAATGCATTTTAATATCAAGGTATAAGGACTTCAATTAAGAGACTATTATACTTCTTGGAACAGTCTGATATGAAAGGCACTGAGTCACATTCTGCAACTGATTTTTCTCTCTTCAAGAGGCTATGTAATTATTTAGCCAATAACACTTGTAGTTATGCAAGCTCATATGAGGGCAATTGCCTCTCATGCTTCAAGGCATATACTGATCATCTCAAGAGGTCAGGAAGGAACTTCCTTCTCCCACATATGAAGCACAGTTCAGTTCACAGGTTACCTTGTATAATTCTGTACTTTCCCAGCTCACTGGATATCAGCCCTTCACCAGAGATAGGAAACTGCTTGGATAGACCAATTACCTGATTCAGTAGACAAGTCCTAGAGTCCTCATTCACATTAGATGAGCACACTGGCATGTAAGCAGCCTCAATGCAAATTACATCAAAGGTTCAGTAAGTGCAAGAATAGGGCAGCTCAGGCTCAGAGAATTTAAGATTTCACCCAAGCCCCTGTGCCTACAGGTTGCTATCCCTGAAGACCTAGAGCTGGTCACAACACAGAGACCCTCAAGTGGAATCAAAGCTGTCCAGTTCCGGGCCTCCCTTTCCTTACAGTAGCCACAGCAAGTGCAGCAAGGATTATATGCCAAGTTCGCACATGGTTAAAGTGCCCATTGGCAACATCAAGTAAGGTTGCCCACTGGGCTGGATAACACTGGGATGTCTCTGATGTAGTCTAGTAATGGCACACAAGTGACACAGATGATGCTCAATTGCACTCATCCACTTTGAAGGACCATGAAGTGGGACACTAAAAAGCAGAGAGGCCCTTGCTCTCCACATCTGAAGCAGCTGCTATTCTAAAGCAAGCAATAGTGCATCTTTTCAACTGCACAAGTGGTTTGTGGGCTTGGTAACTAACTGGGAGCAGGGAAGGAAGGAGCCCTGATGGTCACTAGGCAGCCAGCAACTACAGCACAGGGACAAGGGTGGCAATAATAACTCCCCTTAGTTTTCAGGTATGGGAATTTCCCAAGGCAGGCAGTGGATGCAATCTGCTCTCCAGGGAATGGAGCTATAATACAGGGAGTGGATATACACCAACTAATTGACATAGACTGATGTGACCTCACTGACTGATAAGGCCCAATTAGCCCACTGGTTATTCCTTGAAAGGAAAAGTCTTACTTTTCTGGAGCCCCAGAGATGACAAAGAAGCAATCAAAAGACAGCTGGGAAAAAGTTTTCTTCTTTTATCTGTAGAGGACAGACTACGAAGGAACTCCAATTGCTTCCAGCTCCAGGTTATTTGATTAAAAAAAAAAAAAAAAAAAGCACCTTCTAAGATAACCACCTAGTAGCTGGAGAGCAAATCAAGTCACCATTAAGACCAGTTTCACAATTGTCATCCTCTTATAGGTAAGGAGGACAAATCAGAAAGCCTTTCCAGAGGACAGTGGGCTCCAAATAATTTATATTCTTGTTTGGTGGAAGTCCCAGGTGCTGTAATGTCCATCATGGTACAAGAGATTTCCTAGAGGTCAGACCAGATGATCAACTGGAGCATGAGCTGGAATCTCCCGATGTGGGCTGTGGATGCCTTGTATCTTCTGCTGGGCTGTCTCCTCAAACTTGCTGGTGGACAGGCCCTGGAGCAGAGCTGTAGATACAGATTAGTGTGTCCCTGTTGCAGTATTTCTGTATTGCCATCCACAAGCAGACAAGACCAAGATCCAGGAATAAACCTTCATTGGAAGGACAGACTAACAGTGCCAAGCATAATCCTGAGTCTGGGCTGCATTTGCAGTTCAGATTCCCACCTCTCACAGGGAAATAAAAAGGCACAGAGCAATGGTTATCTGCTTTGTGATCTTGAAGTACTTCCTGGAGTTTCCAGGCCAAGTAAAGAGGCACTTGATTCAGTTAGCTTTACACAAGAAGCAATGATAGAGCTGCAACTGTATGAAATAGTCACTGCTAGTGTTTAAGTATAAATAATAACTAATTAATCACAATTTTGGGGGCTGTTGTCCACCAGCCCTCCCTCACACTGCTATGGTACAACAAGTCTTGCTAAGACAACAAAGGAGATATCCAGAGATGGGATATGGCTCTCAAAGGAGATGTCAGTACGAGTCATCACCTGCTTAGATCATAGGTCTGCTGCCTGGAAGCAGATGATGTGATGTTCGGAGATAAGAGTCTCTTCCCACTGCATCAGGCTTTTTTCCTTGATGGGTGGCCAGGAGGCCTGCTCTCCATTTGGGAGCCACCTTCTCTTCAGGCTGTGCCTAACCACAAGTGTGTCAGAGCTGGCTACGCACCTGCCCCAAATAAATCCAGCATGGACTGCGCTGCAGGCACACAGGTCCCCATCAGTATTGATCCAGCCCCTGTTTCTCAGGGGCTGCTGATCACTGGCATTTGCAGCCAAGCTCTGCTCCCCAACCACCGCTGATCTGGGCAGACACCAGCCCACAGTGAGCACCATTCCTGGTGTACCTTCAGTAAGTTCTTCACATTTCTATTTCTTGCACCCATCAACATTGGAGGGTTCCTCAGGAGAGATGCCACGGCCTGAGAGCATGGGTTGAAGGGCAGTTCTCTACCAGCATGAGGGGCTGTTGATCTTGTAAGGATATTTGAGCACCTCTCTGTGGGGAGAGCCACAGCAGGCATCATGCCCACCCTCAACCAGCTCCTCCCTCATTGCCAGCATCCACACCTAGTGCCATGCTCAGCAATGCCACATTAATTCCACAGCGTGTTACTCGTCCGTTGATCGTTCCTCCTTTGTGCTGGTCTGGGCTTGATGCTTAGAGATGAAGTTTCCAAAGGGTTCAAATCCACCTTGTCAAACCTCATATGAATGGCCTTCAGAGGTAGAGTTTGATAGAAGCAGCGTGAGGATTTACAAGTCCTTGCTGAGAAACGGTCTCCTGCGCAGGAATTGCTAAGCCAGGATGCACTTCATGGACACAATAAGCAAAAGCCACTGGGTGCAGGATTAATGGACAAGGCGGGCACAGCCTGAGGCCACTTGGCTGAGTCAGCTGCAAAATATGCTGGCACCGCTTTCCTTTGATCTGTGAGGTTTGTAGTGATGGGGTAAAATGTAGTAGGGTTGATGAATACTCTAAAGCAACATCTAATAACTGCTGAACATCTGCAAGAAAAGAGGCAAGCTCCGACCCCATTTCACAGAGAGGGCAATGAGCAGTTTTGGACACTCTGCCCTTGACACCCTCAGCTGCAAAGGGACAGGGACACTGGGCACACATGGATGTGATTACGCAGAAAGACTCCAACCTCACATTCACCTTGTGCAGCTCAGCCCACCACTTGGATCGAGCCCACAGAGTCAGGAGGGACCTTTCTAAGTTCAGCAAAGCTGGATTAATGCCAGCAGTGCTGGTGCAAAGTCAAAGTCACCCACTCTTCCCTACAATTTTGATGTATTTTAGATCAGACCCTTTATGATTAGAAATAAGGGGAAACAATTCATGATGCCAAATTAGCAGGCATTTCTACAGGAAAAAAAATTGATTTCTTACCAGTGCCAATTCATATCATTATTACCTCCCTCTGTCCAGCAGTACAAATACTTCATCTACTTGCACTATTACTGCATGACCAGCATTAAAACAGGCCAAATTGACCATCACAGACTGTTTAAACACACCCAACCCTCTTCCATCCCCCCCAGCCCATGAACACATTTTTAATTTAAACAAGACAAGAGGCATTTTAAAATTGAGACCTGCTCAGAGAAACCCTGCCAAGTTTCACAAATACAGAAGTAACAGGAAAGAGTATCAACAGGTTACAAAACCAGGAAGAAAACGTTACACCAAGACGGACGACATTGTGGTTCCTGACCTCCCAATGCTACGGGCTACAGCTAAGAGGTCTGCAGAAGTGTCTGTTGTTTTTGCAAAATTTGAGTCCCTTCAGGAGATTACTCTCACTATTTACTCTGTTGCTATCAGGCTGTGTATTTGCCCCACTGTTCCTAGTCCTGCCAGCTGGGCAAAGTGACCCCACCAGCTCAGTTTATGGATATACTGATGGGTTTGGGGGGCTGGAATGTTTTAGGATGGCATCAGTCTGTTTGGGAGGGTCTCTCCTTGAGTCCGTGAGTTCACTCCTGAAGCAGGCCGAAAGGAGACTGTAGAGAAGGAACCAGAGAAAAGAAAAGATGAATGTACAGGACCCTTCACCAGCCACCATGAGAGAAACAGTCACTTTCCACCTTCATGATCATAGTATGGGCTTTGAAGGAGGGCAAAAGCAGATGTCTTAGCAGCTACGGTGAGGGTATGCGACGGAAATTTAGAAAGCTGGAAAGCCCCAGGTACAAGCAAGTGCTTGGGAAGGCAGAGAAAACAACTAGTTGATAGGGAAGTCTGATTTCTGTGTCCCAGTCTCATGGGTGCAAATGTTCCCAGCAACAAATACAAGAGGAAAAAAGCACTCAGCCAAAGGGGGAAAGAAGGAGAGAAGCAGCTTCTGTTGAGCCCACTTCAAACTTCAATTACTTAAAAACCAGAAGCTGGTGCTAGGGAGAGAGGATGGTGCCTACTGTGAAAGGGCTGTATTGATTACATCTCAACAAAGCCGGGGGACCCTCTGTACTAAAGCTGAGGGGTCCCTAGGGCCACCAGCTGATGTGGAAGGCACTGCACACTCGGAGACAGCAAAGCAAACACAGCACATCTTCATATACCTAATCCCCCACTTTTTCTTGCTTACTTTCATCTTGGCAATTCTCTAGTGAGAACACTATGCAAGTGCCTAGAGTTCACAGCACATGCAAGCACAGCACTACAAAACCAAATCAAACCATGCAAAATTCCACTATTAGCTTCCACACCAAAAACGAGAATAACTAGGTGGAGATATGAAGAATACCTTCCCCACCAGCCCCCTCCCCGCAACAGCAAGCACCAGGATCCTTGCAGCTCCCGTCTCAGCTGGAGCACTCCAGGCACTGGATAGCTCAGCTCTTGTCATACCTCACTTGCGAGGTTAATTCCCTCTCGTCTGGATAACAAGCTGTGCTGCTCACTAGATTGAAAGGCAGCCAGTGGGCTGGTAGCTGCAGCCCTGGTGATATGAGAGAAACATTTGCCGGGATATAAGAGCCTGCTGAGACATATAAGACCCCTCTTCTTGGTAGCCACTGGAAGACTTTGTGAAATCCCTTCCATCATGCTATGGCCAATTCAAATAGAGACTGTTCTGAAAACAGTGCTCAGCAGAGTGAAACCCATCACGGGAAATTTTATTGAATATGAAAAACTGTTTTCCAGTGAAACCCTTAGAGACTGCAGATAATCCCTGGGAATATTGATGGTAAATGTATTTCACAGTTGAGTATTGAAGAAACTTTCCCTCCCCAGCAAGGCACAGGCCACCTCTGGTATCTCTGGCAGCAGGGATCTTCCAGCAAATCCATGTTTTAAACAACGGTGGCAGACCATGAAAAGGAAGTCTTCTAAATAAACGTGTGTGCTGCAGTTCAAATATGGGCCCCAGGATTTGGCAGTGAAAAAGGCAGAAGTGCAGCAGAAAAGAAGCTTCCCACCTATGATCATGAAGGTATTTGGCATAACAGTAAATAAGAGAAAAGCATGCACAAAGGAGCAAACAGAGAGAGGAGATGAGACAGAGAAAGACTGTGATCTGGCACAATGTGGAGCATTGTAGTATTTTTGGTCATCTTGTGGGACTCAAAGCTTTCTGCTTGTCACCAGATTTGTCCTTTTTATTCCAGAACAGTAAGACAGTTGCATCTGCTGGCCTGCCAAATGCAATGCTCGTCTGTATATGCTCGAGAGCAATTATACAGTTGTTTTCCAAAATGACAGATTTATTTTTTTTAAAGCTGCCTTTCACCAGGATAATCTTATCCTTGCTTTTCCTACTCTTCAAAAATGATGAAGCTTTCCATGTTGTGGGAATTAAAGGGAAACTTCTTCCCACACACCTAGATAGCTTTTCTATGTTAACCATTGCATAGAAAAGTAAACTGAAAAATCAAGCAATTCCTCCATCAAGGCTTGACTGTGGAGCACGTGTGGATGCAGCTCCATTTTGAGAATAAAAGGCAAAGGCAACTCACAAACATCCCAGCCCCACAGAGCCCTGAGAGGACCTACAGCTTCCTACACATTCGAACCTGGTCATGGCATATGCACTTCCCTAGCACTCAGTTTTAACATACACTTTGAATGAAAGCAAGCTGAGGCTGAGTTTTGAAAGCACATCCCTACTTATAATGTGAAGGGCATTTTCTTTTAAGGGCAGAACAGACCCACAAAGGAGTCACCGTGCTGCTGAGTTTGGCCAGCTTGGCAAGGAAGCAGTGGCAGGACATCTCCCAGCAGCGTGCATTTTGCTGAACCTGCTCGCATGCAAGGTTGCTCTTACCCAAACCAGTTCCTACAAAGTGTCTTCTCTCCTCATTCTCACATCGAGACCTGAAGCTCCTTTAAGATTCTTTTTTAGGGTGCAGTTGCATCTATGAGTCTTTTCAGCCTAAATGCCCCTTAGCGCTGAACACATTCCTTCAGAAATTAAGTCATACCCTGCATTATCGAGCAACAAGCACCAGAACCCAACTGCACCTAAGAAGCTATTGCTTGAACATGCATTTCAGCGTAGAGGACCCTGCTTGATGGCAGGCTGTCGGCAGAGACAACTGCAGCAGCTCTGGACAAACACTGAAAGTTATTTTTCTCCCCACTCCTGGCATCCCTAAAAGCTCTTAATCTTTCTCCCCACTATTTGAGCACACTCAGCAGCTGAGAAAAATGAGTATATAACTGGACAAGTGCCAGGAGACATGCCGAAAGAAGTTTTGTTAAATTAAATGGCTGGACTCATACACACTGGTCTTAAAGGTAACGCAAATACCAACCTCAGTTGCCAGGAACCCATCCTATTGATATAGGAAGAATGAAAACAGTAATTATGGCAAAGCAACTGTCAGCACCAAGTGAAAGCTGTCATCTGCTGCCGTCCATTTCTGCTTACAAAACCATTTCTCAGCTGAAATGGCTGTAGTTCAGGTGGAGCTTTGAAGACACACAGCTGAGTGCACAAAGGCCACAATGCCTAGCAGCTAGTAAATACAAGCTATAGTATATAGAAACAGTGCAGATGACTGATAAAATTCTCATTATTATTATTAAGTGCCTCAAAAAGAGAGTCCAGAGCCCCTGGATACTCCAGCCATTTTGGCACAAGGCTTTTTTCACACCTCCACAAGACTCCAGCTGACACTAAAAACACACAGGTCGAAATGTGAACACATGCAAAGTTCTGGCAGAAAGCCGTGGTATTGCAGAAGTCCTGAGACAAGGCCAAGGCACCGAAACAAATCCCTACAGGCTCAAGTGGGACTTATGTGGTGTCTTGGCCTCGTGCTAACCTCTGCAGAGGAATGAGTTATACCCGCAGCCTCTTGACGCGTGAGCTTACCAACAGGAATGCATGAGATCCTAAGCACTACCGCTGGTGGCTACCTACAGCGCAGGAGGCTATTTTCTGTCACCCGATACAGCAGGTGAAGCAATGCCCATGAATGACACCGCTTACGGTCTGTCTGGGAAGTCATTCTCTGACCCAGTCTCTGTTAACTGCAAAGCTTTGGGAACAGAGGGGAAAATGGAAACCAGACGCTTATTTGGCCCTTCTTCTCCCCATCCTCCTGCCACTTACACCACCCAAAGTAATCCTGGCACAGCCGTGCCAGCCAAGTTCAGATAGGGACTGCATCTGCCCGGATGGAAAGTTTCTCATGTGCAATGTGGAGAGTCAGTGACAAAGTACAGTTTTTAAAAACGCTTTAAAAGTGCATGCTTAGAATCTTTCTTTGAAGTGCCCACTGGTCACAAAGCAATTCTTACATGTTTCATCCTTGCTCCCGGACTTTCAGCTTCCCTTTTTATAGCTGAGGAACCTATAGTATTTACACCCCACTGAGACACCAGCCCTCCAACAGCACCAGAGATGCTCAGCAGTGGGGTCCGAGTGCTCAGCTGAGCCGGTGCTCACAGTCCCAGCTTCACATGCTCTTGGCAAGATGCTCAGGTGGACACCCTGGAGAAGGTGTGGAGATGGCTCAATGTTAACTGCTGTTCCCATGGAGCAGAGAAGAGCACATCCACCCTGTGCTCCCCAGCTCAGGCACGCACGCACGCGCATTGGGTTTCTGTCTGCAGGCTGTTCAACGGCACTGCCTTGCTGTGCCTTGGGCTCCAGCCAGAAGTCAGAAACGAGGCACTGAGCCTGTCCTCGTTCACCCTCCAAGGCCAAAAGGTGAATTGTGTGGGATGAGAGACTAGAGAGGGACCTTGCAAGCAGTCAGGACGTGTGCTTGGGGAAGGAGGACTGCTTTGTCCCATTGCACAGGTTGTGAAATCTGAATCTCAAAACTCATAATCTCTCAAGTTCTGGTCCAGAAACTTGGCTTTGGCCAAACTCCCAGCATCAATTTCTACCAGCTCTGACCAGGGGCTTAACAAGCAGCTATGCTGTTGGAAAGGATTTTGCCAACGCAGTACTCTACGAGTGCTTGGCCCTTGGCTGAGCACCACATCCCTATGAACAACTGTGCAGAAGTCTTCTCTGTCTCGCTCCTCTCCCCCTTTACACCGTCCTCACTGCACAGGTCACTGCAAGAACACTCATACTCACTGCTTCTGGAGCAAGTGCTGGTGCTGCTGCTGCTGCTGCTGCCGGTAGGTCTCAATCGTGTGCTGGGGAAGGTACTGCATTAGTTCCAGGGACTCTTTGATCTTCAGTAGCATTTCATATGTCTCCCGTCCCCTCACCTGGATCATAGGAAAAAGAAAAGAGGGAAAAGAAAAGCCTTAAAGGACCGCATCTATAGTGACAGCCACCTTAGTGAGTTTTAGATAAAGTCATGTAAACAACCAGAGCAGGATGCAAATACTCTGTTTATACTCTAAGCATATGCAATAAAACCACTAAGCCTTGTGCTACAGGTACAGCAGATAATGTTGAAGAGCAATAATCTGACACTGCAGGCTAACGAAGATCTTGGGGTTGTCATCTGGCTCGATGTAAATCTATGCCAACAAAAAGCAATATTCTGATCCAATCTGTTCGACAGAAAGTGTCTTTACCTGCCTCAGATATAAGAAGGTCTGGTGCTGAATCTTACATGCCTTGAGAGAAGAGGGGAAAAAAAAAAAAAAAAAAAAAAAAAAAAAGAGTACTGGAATCTGGGTTCTGGGTGTTGGGTTTGGATCTCCCTTCTCCTCTAAGCGCACCGTGGTTTGTGATTTATCCAGCTAAGTATGGCTCATGGGGAAGCAGCTAAATGGCCAATTACAGATACTTCTTGCTCTTTCTGATCCTGCACATAATACAGTGTATTTCACTTATCTCACTCCACAGCGATCGTAATACATACGAAAGCCACAGGAACATCCACCTTTGTCAGCAAGACAACACCCCTTAGCTCTAGAAAAAGCTCAAGTGCCATGGACCCAGAAATGACAGAGAAGAAAACTCAGTTAGGTCTCCAAAACAGTGTTTCCACCAGGACAGACAGATTCCTTGGGATATTCTCGTATGCCTTGCACAAGCCACTGTCAGTTAGCAGCTAATGGGATTTTTTCTTTCTTTTTTTTTTTTTTTTTTTTTTTTTTCCCTTTTCGTTTCTTGGAATACGTATTTAAAATAGATAGCTCTGGGGATTAAACAAAAAAAAAAATATTCCACATCCCATCCCCATCCTCAGCCCTCTCTGAGGTCTAGGTGAGCAGCTCACTTGCCTCAAGGCACTGAGGAAGATACTAAACACAGGATAAATGCAAAGACAGAGAGAACTCACCGGCAAGTATAAGAGCTCATCATCTGGGGAACGTCTTTTTTTGATAGATGTCATTTGTATGCCATGAGTTCCTTGTCGAAAAGCTGGAAGAGAAACCCCAAAAGCATCCCATTAAAAAAAAAAAAACCTGGAAGAAAAAGAGAGAGAGATACAAAAGAGAGACAGGAAGTGCACGGCCAGCTCAAATCCACAGTGCTCTGAAAGGGTCTCTGTCTCAGCCGCTCTAGAACTGTGCTTCTCCGTAAGGCAGACATGACTTTGCAGATGTTGGGTGGCCATACTGCTTGGGGAAACACATCAGCCAAGGAGTGCTGGGTATGTGGCAAAACCCCAGCAAGCCATACTGAGAACAAGCACTGGCTCTTTGCAGGTAAGACTGTGAGCTTTGGTATTACAGTGCTCAAGCTGTCGGTGGATCAACGATCCATGAAGGCAAGACAAAAGGTAGGGAGCATGCAGAATTCCCTGTGAAAACGAAGCCTCCCTCCAGTCTGCCTCCTGTTAAAACCTGCTGCGTTGCTGTTCAGCCTAGCGCCATCACTGAGCATATGTGGAAAACCAAAGCTGGGTTTCCACATCTTGCGTGTCTGATGAGTATGTTGCAATCCTTAGAGCACAAAGAGAGGCCACTTGCCAGAGCACCTCCAATGCACAGCAGAGTTTATGTGCAGTCTTAATCTAGATCCCTGTGGCTAAAAGACATGCCACAGCACAAGACACTTGCTAGAAGGAGCAGAAAATGACAGCACAGTTCCAAACAAGCAGTGAAGGTTCAAAAAGTGGTTACAGAGTCCCAACCATGTAACTTGAGGGTGGCAAATAAACACCCCCTCCAGTCACTGCTGGCAGGGCTAATCAAACACAGGCAGCGCTGCAAGGGAGCCCGCAAACCCAGATTGTCAAATGCTGTTTTGTGAACATCAGCTCATTTTTCAGGCTGATTCACCCTGGGAGAACAGACGTCTAATGCCCTCCTGCCTCCAAGCCCATGCACAGCACCGCTCCGTCCCTGCGGCACAAGCGCTGGGGTCGCACCTGCACCCGGTGACAGCACGATCTGCAATCTGCCCAGCTCTGCCAGCTACTTACGGCGCTTCGTACCATCACCATTCTTTGTGCTGTCAGAGACTTGCTGCTTGCGGATGCTGTCCTCGTCTGCTTTGCGATCTCTGCCTGGGCAAGCGCAAATGCGGGCTTCGAAACATCGGCGGCCCAAGACTTGCCCACTGGGAAGGGAGGTGAAAAAGGAAACGTCAGCTGCTGGCTCAGATGGGGACCAGCAGCATCCCTCAACCTCACACCAGACTATGCACAGACAAACCCAAACCTCCCATTTCCCAGTCAGTATGTCCCAGGAGTTGGGCAACTCCCACCTGCAAAGATCTGAAAAATATCCTATGGCCCCTTGCATCAAACTGTCCCTAAGGATATGCAATGCTGCCGGGAGCAGAAGAGGAGCCAGAAGGCCATGTCTCAAGCAAAGGGCTACACTTGTGATGCACTACTTACTCTCTGGTTTCCAGTGTCACAATGATGAGGATCGGGCGACGGTTCATCCCTCCCACGCAGCTACTGTTACACATGAAGTTGTACAAGACTGTCGTGAACTCTGTACCAACCTGGATGAGACAAAGGGGATGAGCAGAAGAGGTGGTGGATGGAAAGCTCTGCTTTTTCCAGGCTCTCCTCTTGTACTCCCACAGCTGTACTACAATCAGACTAGCATGAAATAAGCCCCACCACAAGGCTTCCTTAAATGAAATGAAGAACTCCTGCTCTCAAGGGATAGAGGGTGTTTAATAGCTCATTTCTGACAAAGAGCAAGAAGGGATTCATTGTTAAGAGGATGGGGAAAGCACAAGATCCCAACTCCTTTGACTAGGGTTACAACCCCCACCCCTTTGTGTGCTGGGATGCCACCACCCTGAGCTCACAACATACCTGGGGTGGCTCGTAGGGGACCAGCACACTCTGCCTCCCAGTGATGGGGTCTTCTACATACTGGGCATGGCTGTTCCCTTCCACCCTGATCAGGTGGCTGGGAGGTGCAATCTGCCCTGCAAGAGCAAGGAGAAAAAAACAAGAGACACCATTCAGTGAAGCAAGCTCACGCGCAGGGCAGCAAGATCTTCCACCAAAAGAAACCCCCGCACCTGGCCCCAGAGCTCTATCAGAGCACACACGTGCCTCCCAGCCCTTAAAGCATTCCTTCTGCCCACTGCCAGACATTAAAGGCAACACAGACTTTTCTCAAGTTCACACTGGACACTTGTGAACAAACTTGAACACGGGCTTCCCGAGATCCCAGACTAAGCGAGCCCCAACATCAACTGAACGGCAGCTCACAGCAGCTCTTTGAGCAGATAACTCCATGTGGATTTTTCACACCAGCTGAAAGCCTTTCTTTTCTTCCCCCTAATGTATACACAAAGCAAATTCCTTCAAGTCTCAATCCCTATTCTTTCCCCCATCAACTGTTAGCGCTCTTCTGTTCCCTCTGATCAGTCTTGATCCTAAGGAGCTAAAAAAGGTTCAAGCAGCAGGAGAAATATGCATTTAATTAACAGTCGACTTGAAAAATCACGCTTGCTTACAGCGGCAGCAGAAGGGAATATGATCTTCTTTGTTTCTAGACCCCTTTCAAATAATTAAAAAAAATAGTTTCCTTCTTGCAAATTTTCTTCAGTGTTTCTACAACATACAACTAACTCCTGAGGAGAGAAGCCTGTTATGGGTTCATCCAAAGAATTTGTTTTGTGTTTGCACTGTTAATTTCTTACTCGAAATACAGCATATTTCTAGAGAAATAACTATTTCAGAATAAGAATTTATAGGGTTTTTTTTTTTCTTTCTTAAACTCCATCACTGAAACAGGTATCAACCCTCAAAAAATCCAGTTCTGTCAGAAAAGCACTTTCTAATATGAAAAAATATTTCAAAGAACTGTCTTCGCTCCACTCTGCTTTTACACTCCAAAGTCCTTGCTTATTTTTGGGCTTGTCTAGCTGGCTGCATTGTAACCAGCAAAGGGATCCAGGCTCCTGAGACATCCTGCTAACTGACACCAACAGGGTTTTTTTTTTTACAGTAGGAGATAAATAATGCATGTAGAATAAACCAGATGCTCATCTGAACTTACGTGAACTTAAGCAGCCAAGGCAAAACAGAGCCCAGCCCATGAGTTTGCAGAAAACCCCAGGACATTTTTAAAACAGCTGCTACTTCACTAACATGAGGAGAATCAAGTAAAAGATTAAAACATTAATACTGAACCGATAGCATTAAGTGTACAGGAAGGTTGCCTACAGTTGATGATAGTACTTAGCGTTATTCTGCTAAACAGCCCCTCCGTCTTTGAGGCGTGGATTAAGGACTGGAGATGATATTGCATCCTGTTACTAGATCCCTGTCCCAGCGACATGGAAGCTCATTCCTGAGCACAAGAACAGCTGCTTCTCATCGCGGGAGCAAAAGCGGAGCATGGAAAGGCTGCCAGAAGGGCACTGCCTGCCGTGGGGACAGACATCCATCTAACCCAGGCAGGCGTGAGGTTTATTTCGGTACCTTCTTCCCAAGGACGTGCTTGCGCAGGGACAGCTAAAGTATAGTATGAAGCCTCCTGCTAAGCACAGGAAATAAAAAGCTGCACAAGGTGTTGCAGGGAGGTCTGCTTCCAGCGGGTTTGCTGTGAAGCTGCTGCCAAATCCCCACACCAGCCACTCATCAGCCAAGCAGCTTTGGAGAGGGACTGCCAGTAGAGCACTGCCCTCCTTACCCTCATTGAACTCCCGGCTCAGCTCATGGTTTGGGCAACGTTTGACCACTTCGGTGACATGTTCAGCTTTCTTGTAGACTGGCATAGCCCTGATGACGGCTCCCTGAGGTGGCGGAGTCATCACTTTGATCTGGATGGGACATGTCTTGGCGATCTGGCAGTACAGCTTTTTCAGTTCAGTGGAATACTGGACAGGGGAAAAGAGCAAGAGAGAGTCAGGATGTTCAGCTAGAGGTGGAGGCATGCCAGAAGGATGGAGATGGGTTTGCACACATAGCTGAATGCACCAGCTACTGCATGTGCATTGCATTTGTTCACACAACAGCCACGCTTCCAGACAAGTGGCAAAACCTCCAGACCTTTACTTTAGAATAGCAGAGTATAAATGTACAGCTTAGTTTTCCCAAAGGCAAAAATCTTCAGATAAAGAGCACTGCTTTTACACAAACAAATACAGTCTTTATTTCTCTTGGGCACATACTCCCTCTTCCAAGGGACACACATTACCCACCTAACAAAACGGGCACTATTCTTTTCACAACACACCGTAATCTTGGAAGCACTGGAAACCGCACGCATAAAGTGTTTCATCCTGTTTTGTAAGAAGCCCTCCTACTTTTGCAGAGGGGCGAAATAAAAACATGAACCTTGGAATTTGAACAGTACTTGAAAGCAAGACCCTGACCAGTTTGGGAATTGTACCAAATCTGATGTTTCAGTCATCTTTTAAAAGCGCCACACCTCTGCTGACCACCTCTGTAGCAATCTCCACACTTCTAAACTCAAAGCATTATGTCCACAAAAGAGGTAAAAAATAAAATAATAAAGATTTTTTTTTTTTTTAAATAATCAAAGCTCAGAAGAGTTGAACAGCCCAAAGACCAGGTCTGTGGTGGGATCTAGAGCACAACCCAGGAGCTGGCTCCAAAAGGGAGGTCGTGACCATCCTGGGGTGTGCAACAAACACCTGGAGAAGAACAAGATGTTGTTCTTCACAGTGCTGATTTGGAGCTTATTAGATTCCCTCTTTTGAGATGTTCCCCCCTAAAGCAGTAACGCTGGTGCAGCATTTTCCTGAAGCGTGTTCACATCTGGAAACCTTTACTCAGCAAAACATCAAGGCATGGGCTGAAGTCATTGGTTTCTGTTCAAAAACCCTCACTGAAATAACGGCACGTGCTTAGCAGGAACGGTTCCAAGGAAACTCTTATGTCGTTCAGTACAGTGTAACCTGAACCCATTTTTCTGGATGTCCCCAATGAAAGAGACTCTCCAGTCTCCTCTGCTGTACAAGGTTCTTTCAAAATACGGCAGTGTTCATCAGTACCCCACTCCAAAGGCATTCAGTTTTCTCCTGGTGCTCAGAGACTCACGAGCGCAGAGCTCTCCCTGTAACTCTAACCATGTAACCCATGGGAATTTCTGGCATTTCCCCACTTCCATCTCTTCAGTTCTTGCAGAGAAAGAAAAGTGAAAGCCCTAAGGTGGTTGTTTTCTCAAAAAAAGGTCTTTAGCAGCCATAGTCGATACAGCCCCGGTCCCAACTGTTCAAACAGAGCACCGACAGGTTCATACAGGTCGAGAGCACGACGTGGCCATCCACCATGCCGGGATGGGAAGAGCTGGTGCATGCATGGGTGGGTGGTGGGTGACGTGGCAACAGAAGGTTTAGCGAGAGATATTCACGGATTATTTGCATTTCAAAGTGTACACATTGCTAATGTAGGAAAAACCAAAGTTGGGAGAGACACACCAGGGAGGAGAGGGGGTTTAAAAATAAGCCAAGCCAGTCCCTTCCTCCTCACTCAATGCCACCCTGCCATATGGCAGAGAGGATGCTACAGGTATTGAAGCTAAGGAAAAAAATTCTTTAAAATGCAAAGGCCAAATTGTGCAATGTATTTTATGTGCCCGCAGGCTAGAGATTAAACCCACAAAGGATTTACCCAGCCCGCGGAAATGGGGAACATGCCAAACAATTACAAAAAAAGTTGCGAAACAGATCTAGATGGTGATTTATATCATACATCTTTTTAACCTGAAATTCTGTATTGTTTTTTAATTAAAAAGCAATTCCTTACTGAAGGTAAGGGTGAGCTCACTAGGTTGTCTTTTCATCTCAAGTGGCAGGAAAAGAATCACTTCTATTTGAATGAGGAAGAAAATTTAGAAAGCATTGTTTCCCTCAACACATGAGTTTGCTAACAGCATTGTGAAGTTTTCAAGGACAGAAAGCCTCAAAAATAATCTCAAAAAGCCAACTAATCGCTTGGATGCCTTAACATCATTTAAGTGTAAAGAAATTGGGCACCCAAAGGCAGTGGGCCGAAATGAAAGCATAAATATGGAAGTACCATGGCACAGGGAGGGCACAGCACATACCAGGAGCCAACGTGTCTAGTGGCCGCAGGCATTCGGAGAATTGAACAAATGGAAGGAGATACACACCCCTTGGTCACGGATCAGGAGTGTTGGTGTTGACAGTAATTTTATGTATAATATCTTCAAAGACAGAAAGCTGGGGTTACAAGAGGTGGGGGGAAATCACTGCTTTCCAAGGGACAGGAGAGGTCCCCAACACCAGCATGAGTACCAAGGCTCCAGGTCAAACAGCGTGGCCCCTCTGGCAGCAAAGGAAGGGATCTGCTCCTCATCCATCCTTTGGCATCCCACCTGTCAGACCCCTTTGGCTACAACCAGCAAGGAAGGCATCAGACCTGCAGCTTAAATTCACAGAAAGCAAACAGCCAAGGGCTAATGGGTTATGATGAACAAGCCTGTCCAACAAAGAAATATATATATATGTAAATATATATATATATGTCCCCAAAACACAGGGCTCCAGGCTTTGGCCAACACCTTGAGCTTGGCATGTCAGAGCAGGAGGGTGAGCAGGAGCCCACCTCGGCTTCAGGACATGGTCAGGGCACGGGGAGGCAAGCAGCAGCACCCAGCAGAGTTGGATGAGACAGCAGGAGGGCTGTGCTGCCTTTTTGTTATCCGATTGCAAGAGGAGTTCAAGCCTCATGGGCGCTACACAGGGCTCAGGGCTGTGGCACATTGCCATGATTTCACATCTACCTCAGGCACAACCACCTGCGAGTGTGCAATCGCTGAGTGGCTGGTCATTTAACACCAGCGTAAATCTGTCCACAGGGTACCTGCTGTCAGACAGTAAGGGGCTTGAGTTTCCCACCCTGCCAACTTTGCTG
Organism: Fregata magnificens; assembly: GCA_013389945.1. Classification (NCBI taxonomy): domain Eukaryota; kingdom Metazoa; phylum Chordata; class Aves; order Suliformes; family Fregatidae; genus Fregata; species Fregata magnificens. The sequence goes on from WAAD01026224.1 coordinate 363,761, forward strand.
CAACCGTGGGTAACCTGATGCCCAGCCATCTATTGGCATAAATAGATGCGAACAACTAGGTCACGGTGACTTCATACGGATCGGTGATAATCACTATATCCATGGAGCAAGAGAGGATATTGTATATAGATTTCAAAGCAAATAAGCATCAGAAAAAATACCTTGAGGCAGGAGCTGTCTATGCATTCAGAGAGTGCCTGCAAGCAAGGGTCGCCCCTCTCTGCACAGGTGCCTCTCCCCAGCAGTCCCCAAACTGCCCCACCTTGCAGAAGGTGACAGTCCCCCTGTCCACCATTTTGCTATGGGAACTGACAGGCACTCACTGTATGGGGGTAAGATCATGAGACCAGTAATTCCCAGAAATCCAGAACATGACTATTAATCAACACACTTCTGTTACTTGCTAGTGTAGGAAAATTAAATTAATTAGGAGCAAAAATACCAAAAATGAGCTTGACCCAATCAACAAACCTGTCCTTTAGCGAGATGACACTAGGCATGATCTAGCAGCAGGAACAAAAGCTGCGCCAACAGCCTGAGGAGTGTGAACACCACTTTTACCAGACATATGGACCAGAAAGTTATTTAAAACAAAAGAGTGGAGCCTGGCGATGTGTTATCCATTCACAGACAGAGGGAGAGGAAAGAGCTTTGGCTCGGACTTTCCTTTGGGGTTCGAGTGCTGCACATTGTGCTCAAATAAGCAGACTGCAAGAGATTGCTAAGACCAACAGTGACTTTAGCTTTTTGCTTAATAATATGATTTAAAAGGAAAGAAGAAAACATTCCAGGGCCTGCAGCCCTGCCCTCCCCGCCTGCCTGTGCAGACATACTCTTTTACCCACTCTTGGCACCCTGGCTGGTAATTCAGTATCACAATACACACACGGCAGCTACCATCAGGCAACACCTGTCTGATTTCTCAGCAAGCCCATTCTCCAGAAGGTGTGTCAACAAAGGGTTTAAAGAAGAAAACAAAACACTTTTCACCTCTCAAATCGAGAACTTTTGCTAGAAAGGACAGAAGTCTTCTGGAAGCAAGTGCTGGGCGCAATACAAGCTGCAGTGGATTTCCACTGAGCATTCAATTCCCCTGCAAAACTCTGATGCAGTGAAATCCCCCAAGCGCTACTTTGGAAATCTACCTCTAATACCCGTCTTACCACCTGATCTAGCTAAGGGATTATGGCCCCTAAGTCTTTAAAAGGAGCAGGGTTCAGCCAGCTCTGCAAATGCTGACGGATGTCAACTTGAAGGTGATCCCATAGGCTGGCTCATGGCGTGACAGCTCCCCGAGCGCCTTCTGCTCAGATCAACAGCTCTTTCAAATCTTTTGCAAACTTCTTTCAAGAAGTCACGTTTTAGTTCAACTCAGTTAAACACTAGATTCATTTTACTTGATGTTTTCAAAGCTGTCGGTCAGCTGTGCTTTCTCCCCTATTAAACTAACTCCAAGAAGGGGAAAAAAGAACAGGTTAGAAGAGTGGGAAAACAACATTTACTTGCACCAAGGAATTTGCAGATGAGAACATGGAGTCACAAAGAAATAGAAAATCATCTGCATAAGGAGAAAAAAAGACAGCGGGAAGAAAGGAATTTACTTACCAAGAATAAAAACTGAGATTTACGCACGCACCTTAAACGTTTTTGCTTTGATAAACAGCGATTTAACTTTTCATTCACAAAAAACTGTTGGGGGCATGGGGGGGGTGTGCATGTGCACACACACGCTCTTAGGAACTGACTCGTACCCAGGCACCCTCAGCGGGGAAGCCCAAGAAGCGCTCTACCAGGAGTGCTGCGCACATGGACGCCCCCTGCCAGATTTAACCTTCGGCTCAGCATAACCTTAACCCTACCGCTTACTAGCTGACTTGTTGTGGCTCCAGTTTGAGGTCCTCTACCTCATCAGGCTCTAGAGAAAAGGAGACAGCTTGCTGCTAGCAGAGGTAGCAGATATTCAAACCACGGGCACGAGAGATGGGTCCAGCGATCGTCAGCCCCGACGTGCCTAGGGATCCACCGCGTGCGACGACAGCCCCCAGATTCGCAGCCCACCGCAGCAGCGAATGGGGCCGCCCCGGGGCAAAGGAAAAACCATGTCACCCGCTTTTCCCCCCTCGGGGAAGGGCAGCGAGTCACCGGGGAAGGCCTTTGCGGAGACTTAAACTTCATTTTCCCCTTGAGCTCCTCCGCCCCCTCCCCGTCCCCGCGCCTCGCCAGGCGCGCACGAACGGTGCCGAAGAGCTATTAAAATCCTTCCTCCGAGCGCTTTTCCCCAGGAGCCGCAGCCAAAGGCCGCCTGTTGCCACCCGTCAGTCGCAGGGATTAATTACCTGCGCCGGGCTGGGAGCGGCACATTCCTCCCCGGCCTCACCCTCCGACATGTTGACATCNGCGTGTCGGTGCAGCTCCGCGCTGCCCCGGGGCAGGCGGCGCTCCCAAGGCCGGACCGGAGGCCGGTGGCAGCTGGTGCTGCACCTTGGAAACCTTAGCGAAAAGAAAACGTATATATGTGTGTATGTGTGTGTTGACCTGCTTAGGTAAACGGGGAAGGGGAGGGGTGGCAGGGAGGAGAACGGAGAAAGGTAGCCTGCGGACAAGGATTCCGCGGGACGGTGCCTGGTGTGCCGGGTCCCCTCCTTGCGTGCAGCCCCGCGGCGGAGCCGCTCGCCCCCTCCCCACCGGCTGTGGCTAACCGCGGGGCTCAGCCCACGGGCAGGGATTTGGGAGAAGCGGTGCTGCCCACCCAGCCGCTGAAAAGGGACGCTTGCGCTCGGCTGAGCTGGCACGGCTCCTGCCTTGTGCTATCGCGCCCTGCGAAGGGAGAGAAAAGCAGGTTCCCCCCCCCCCCCCGGCAGATGCGGAGCTGCGTGCGCAATCACCTACTCGCCTTGGCGGAGAGCCAGCTGCGTGTTCCCCCCTCCCCGTACAAACCCCTTCGATTTCTTCTGCACTGCACTCCTGGCCAGTCCCCTACCACCACTCCACAAATACCCATCCCCAGCCCCACACCCCGTCTCAGAGAACAGTGCTGAAGCAGGCTGAGAAGAGCGTGCACAGGGACACACACAAGTGATCGTACTGTAGGAGACCCCCTGAAAGTCCCCAAAATATTGAATTCGGAGCATCAGCTAGGTTCTCCCGTCTTTAGGAAAATGAGATCGTTCATTCATGCAACAATACTTCAGCATCTCGCTTGAGGGTCCCCAGAGATTTTAATTCAAAACTACCTTGATCAGGTTGTATTATCTGCTTTAGGAATACTCCTGCCTAACGTTGCCAGCAAAGCCACAATGGTAACAGAAATAACACTGATATTTTCCCATACTGCTTTTGCACTATGAAACAGTTGTAAATCTGAAAACTTCACATCCGAGGGCTTTTACATTTCAGTTTCATATCTACAGATTATTTTATCAACAAATGAAGACCTCTTGAGGTTTGGCTCGAAAACACTTTTTAAAAGTGAACAACAAAAGAATCAACTGAAAAGTATCCTGTTTCAAGAGAAAGAAAACCCTGATGGAAAACTTTAGAGGCAAGCTGGGAATTATTTTATGCATGTTTTTTGATACAAAGCGATGGCTGTAGAGGAAGGCTTTACTATTTGATTTTGTTACTTAAGTTCTCTTCCTTTGCAGGTCTGTTTTTTTATTTAAATCTTTTTGAAATTAATTTCTTTAAAAACCAAAACCAGGGTCTCCTGCAGTCAAGTGACCTTACCTTGCATACTCAGCTCACGCTCTGCTTGTGTATCATATCTAGCTTCTCTGCCAGTTTCTAAACCGAAACTTTAGCAATACCAAATAAGTTTCAGAAGCTAACAATGTCTAGTAATTTGCATTTCGGAGAGGCTACTTTTGCATAGGAAATTTTGCGAGCAAGGTAAAGGTATGAAACAAGAGCGAATGTGCTGAAAGCCAAAGCTGAGCCAGCGGCTGAACAACATCGTCCCCTGTGGGTCGCAGTAAGTGCCCACTGACAGCAGGATGCCACGTTACAAAATAACGTGGGATTTTTCACTAAATGAAGTAGCTTCCACAAGGAGCATTTATTTTATGTTATTATGCAAAATCTGAGGTATGCTCTCAGATGCCTTCTTTCAAACACAAGTTTACACACATACACAAAACACCCAAGAATTATCCCGCTCATAGCATGGTTCCCTGTGATGCAATGTTACAGGCCAAAGCACATGCACTTTGCAAGCGTACCAGGCCATGAACACTGCGCTGATTTCCATAGGATCAGAGCATCTCCCAGCTTGTGACTCTACACATCCCTGTGATGTTATTTTCATAGGCTCTGCCAATTAACTGACATTAACATGGTCAATTTACAGACCATCCATAAAACACTAACTGTGTGGTATCTCCTTCCTCAAAGGACTTTTCTTTAGGATGATTTTGCAAATAAAGCCTCCCATGCATGGGGCCTCATGCTGTATTGTTATACTTCAAGCATTGGTTGTTGGGTTGGGGGGGCTAGACACAGGCTCTTTTTATCCTGTTGAACTCTCAGACTCTCAAGCTGATATCTAGGTCTCCAAGTGTCTTCTGTATTACAAAAGCACAACAACATAAGCAACCCGTTTGACTACCAAAGATACAACACTAAGAAACATACACCGTGGGAAGCCCACTGTCTACTACCCAAACTCACCTAAAGGCTATGAAGCTAACATTTGGCAGAATAGTGAGGAGTGAACAAAGTTAGAATAAAATACTAGTTAAAATTGGAGCTGAAAAACATCAGCTTCAATTATTGAACATTAGTCAAAATTTGACAGCAAGATTTTTAATCATTACAGTGAATGCAGAAGAAGCTTCATGGACAACTTCATCACATTTCTTCCCTCCTTTCACAGCTCCACTATCCTCAAAAACACTCAGCTGCTTCACATCCTCCTAGCAGGAGGGGAACCCACTGCAAATGAAGTGCTGCAGTGAAGGTACAAGTATTTGCATCTATGTAAAATACACGCACTTACTTGCAGGTAATACAAGCAAGTGTACATATATGACCACATGTGTTTGTTTTCATGAAGCTGTAAGTTGATTAGTATGACACCAAATGTCACACCAGCTAGAGACCGTGACAGTGACATAACCAACAATAATCCTTCCAGCCAATTCTACTCATTACACCAGAACATATTCACCAAAGTTGCAGGTAAAAAAACCTCTAAGACTTGATTTAGCAAAAAAAACTTCAGCATATGCTTAACTTCTGGCAGCACTGTTAACTGCCACCTGCTTAAGCCGGTATGCCTCTGTGTAAGGGCATTTGTGAAGCCAAACCTGGACTTAAGAAAGGTCTGATTCAATTTGTATTTTAAAGGAAACCAGAATTTTGTTATAAAGGACTCCAGAAATCAACTGGAAAGGACGTATCCAGGCTCCCGACAGCAAACCCACCCCACCACATACTGCTGCTGACTCACGTGGACAACATCAGCCTCAGATATTGAGCACCAGAACCTGCTCTGCTCATGGACTGCTTTAAGTAAAGCCCAGGTTAGCCATTTCAAACCTCCTCGTAGCCTGGCGTGGGGGATTAAACCTTCTTACAATCATATGTCTCAGGTTCAGCCAAAGAGGAAGACCGCTGTTTGCTTCCTATTAGCCTCCCAGATCTCACTTGTTTCAAGTCCGCATGTTCCAGCATGCTCCATCCTATCAGCCAAACTCCGAAAACTCTAACCAGCCAGAGGAAACATTGTCTGGAGTAATCAGACACCAACTTTTAGTGCATCTCCCAGTCACTTTTGTCCCCTGCTGAAAGTCAAAGGGTGGTGAACTCAACCATAAGGAGGGAAGAACCACAGCAGCACATAGAGGTTGTCCCTACTGATTGTTTCTGTGCATGCTCAATTAAGATAAGCAAATGGCAAAGCAAAAATCCTAAAGCTCTCCAAAACAAGCCTGCTCCCACCAAATACAGCCTGGTTTCATCAGTGTGAGTCAGCTGTAAGAGTCCCAGACAAGCACGTTATGCCTTGCAGCCCTCTAGAGAGTAGACATATGCTTTGGGTCCTCAGCAATGTGGGATACAGTCACAGGTTCAGATAGCTCCACACCAGCTGAAGATCAAGGGGAGGAAGCACGGTACAAGGAAATGCCAGATGTAAGACCTAACTCCAAAACTCTTTTTAGTTCGCTCATCTGCAAATAAGGGGATTTCATTAATATCTCAGAGGAAAATAAATGAGTTGTTAGTACAGTATCTGTTACAGCAGAGGGAAGCCAAGCTGGGCAAGAAAACATGTTAAAATTTTAAAAAAAAAAAAAAAGAGCACAATGAAGCTGTTCTGGCAATGTAGTCTTTTCAATCAGCAACATCTCAAGCCTGCAATTTAGGGGCAGAGTCAGACCTGGAGGTATCAGGCAGCCTGCCACAGACTGCACCAGCCATTCAACACCCTGGAAAGCAGGACACTTTGCTAGATGGTGACAGATTTCCACCCAAATTCTGGCTCATGCCAAAGGGCTGACCTACTTGCAAAATGCCACAGGGCCAGCATATTGCAAGGGCAGGAGTATGTATCAAATATGGGCCCATCTTCCTAGTTGGGTCACTGCAGGCTCAGAGGAGATGCAAGCTGGTCGTCTTTGCACACTTTCATTCTGATAGGCAGCTACAGGAGAGAAAATTCAAGTGATTCAAAGCTAAACCCAGGTTTAGTGTCTTCTGATCTCTCATACTTAACACCTTTGCCCAGATGCATTTTCTTTCCTGTTCACTTCTTCTTGGCTTAGGGTTTAGATTCAATGGACTCTACTTAAAGGACAAATAACCCCTGGAGAAGTTCACAGAGGAATGATTTGTATTTTTTTCCTTGCCTTCGTAAAGCGCTACTGAAGACATAGTTGGACTTCTGTTACCTATTAAGCCTCGTGCACATAGCCATAACAGATCCCTCTTTTGCTCCCCCATAACCCATGTGGAGGATCAGCTTCCCTACTCATAGCAGATGGCCCAGCAACAACCCTCCTGCTGGTGAGCGCATTACCGACACAAACTGCAGGACATCTCCAGACAGCGTAGTTCAATGCAAGCAAGGCATGCCAGATTTATTTCGAAGGGGATAGTTTTCAGCAACATCCATCCAGAGGAAAAGCTGACAGGTCTGGCTGAGCACTCCTGTCTCCTCAGATGGTGCAACACACACCTTCAGATCCTGAATTTGTGCATGTGACAGCTCAGGGCTCTCCGACAGTAGCCCTCTGTAGCTCTTTTCTTCATCCAAAGTTTCCATCCAAAGACACAGGTCAGACAGAGCCAGTGTGAGAGCTCTGGGACATCACAGCCCAGCCCAGCTTGGAAAAATGCAAAAACATCTGAGACCACACCCTGTGAAACATGGGATTTATTACCTATACTAAAATCCAAGGCCAAAACACGTTGGGTCTTTCCTGAGCAGAGTGCAAGACACTCTGCCTCTACAATGGACTAAGCAGTTTGAGCAGGTTGATGACTGCATGGGTATTTTCTTGGCTGGGCATGCCTATTTCAATGTCGTGCTGCGACCAAGTGCAGAACTGCTCCCTGGCTGTCCCTCGAGTAGGGAACAGGCCACTGCACCCTATGGAGCAGGGCTGGCAGCTAACTGGGAGGCCAAGGGTCTCTCCTGTGACCTTGAACACTCCGACAGAATAAGGGGCCACCAGCCAAATCAGTCAATGAGCTCTCTTCTATATGTGCACTCTTGACAAAGACTGAATGTCTCTGATGGAAAAAGGCAATCTGCTTTCTCTCCTACTCGCCTTCCTTTCCCCCCCTGTATATTCCACCTGAGGGAAAGTACAGATACCTCTCCACTTCATCCTTCTAATAAAGTATTAATCACACTTACGGGAGGCGATGGGAGGAAAGACAGAAAGTATTAAATCTGACAGGCTCTCAAAGTAGCAGTGCCAGTGAAATGCATCATTAAGGTGAGTAATTTTCCTGTTTACTTCATAGGCTCTGAGCTCCCCCCCTTCCTCCCCGCCTAAGATGTGGGCAGGACCCATCAAGGCAAAGCTTTGGAAGCAAGCAGCAGCGTCCCCAATTTCTACATAAATGCTGCAGGCCAAAGAGCAAAGGCAAGTTCCAACTGAGCCCTTGACAGTAATCAAGCACTGCGGCGCCTCTGGTCTTGTCTTGTGCATACCTTGCAAGTAGCATCATGTCTTCCCACTGAGATTTCACTGGCAGCGCACACAAGCACCTTGTTCCTTGGCTTCTATCTCAGAAAAAGAAAGTCGTGAACACACACACACACCCCCCTGCCTTTCTGCTCCGAGGGAGACCATTTCCCTCTAAATCTTCAGCATACTGTGGGCAGCCCTTTCAGAACAGATTTACGAATTTGCAAGAAATCTCTTTTGTTCCTGTGCAGAAAGGTTAGCGCAAGTCCCTTGCCAAGAGGGCATTGAGTTTTCTCTATTAACATCCAGGAAACTTTCCTGAGTCAGATCTTATTACATTTGAAACAAAGTGCAGGTACCAGCAAGTCTCTTCCATGATAACAGCCAGGGCCTGTCCCATTTCCTGATCACATTACACTCAATTTCCAGAATTACATCTATGCAAATATTGTTCTCCTGCTTGCAGAGCATTTCATTGATAATTAAAGTGAAAAGCCAGCAAAGCTTTTCTGGCCAGGATGGTGAGCGAGGCAACAAACTAACACACAGATACTGAGCAGGGACAAATTTTCTTCTTCCATATGAAGACTATCTGATAAGGGTCCTCTCCTCCTCCTAGGGGGCAGGGAATCCAAACCGAACCAAACCATTTCTACAAGCGTCCTTCTGTTTTCTGGATTTGCCAACCCAACAAGGCCATACTCTAGTTCTGAGTCACAGAGAAAACATAAGGATTAGGAAAGACAAAAATCACACCTAACTGAGCAAGTCATAGTTTTACTGAGAACATAAAGATGCAGTAACTCATATCTAAGCTAGATCAATAAAGCATGACAGCAGCTCCAGCATACTTAGGATGAATGGTGACTCAGACAAACCTTTAAACCTTTTATTCATACAATTAAGCTTTTGGATGAATGGCAAGAAAGTCAGACAAGAACACAGTCACTAGCTATTACCAACATTTGCAAGGTTCTGGGATCTGTATTTTATCCAGATCCTCCTCTCTCCCAGCCCTCTCCTTCCATCCTCAGTGACCTAGCTAAGCACAGTCCTTGAGTCAACTGATGTGGTTTCTCCTGAACCTACTTTCAAAGTCAAGACATGATTCAGCAAGGTGTTTAAGCAGTTGCCTACCTTTAAGGATGGGAGCAGCCTTGCTGACTCCAACAGAACCCAATAGATTTCACAGGGAATATTCACGTGCTAGAGGTTATGCACTCGCTCTAGTACCTTACTGAACTGGGACTTTGATTTTCCTACATACCGTGGGAAACGGTTTGTCAAGACCCACGTTGAGGAACATAGCAGTGTTGCTGCTGCAGCCGTCAGGCCGTCGAGACATCCCCAGCTCCAGAGCGCAGCACCTCACCCCCAGGCAGCTATTGAGGTCAATGCTGTGGCATCTTCTCTGCTAGGAAAAGCAACAAGCCCATCCCAGGCTTGGGGTATTCCTCCAGTTTTTCTCATGTTCGCCAGCAGCCCGGAAGCTGCAGCGGCTAAGGGAAGCTAACCATTCTGCAGAGCAACATTTAAAAAGGGAGGAAGGTTTGCAATGAGTTTCGGAAATGTTACCAGTAGTCCTTCCTATCTCTCTTATAGAAATCCAAATCTTCAGTTTTGCATCTCCTGCCCCTTGAGATAAGAATAGAAAAACCACATCCCAGTTGACATGCAAGCCAAAGGAAGATGTGCGGTAACATGTCGCATGAGAAATGGAAGGCTTGAACACAGCATAGTCCACGCCTGTTTTAGTTGATTCTTAGTTGCTTTATAATTTCAGCAAGAATGCACAAGTGCATAAAGCAAGCTTGCATGGACCTAGATGCACTTTACAGGCAAATCTACAAGCCTGCTAGGTAAACTCGTCAGGAATAGTTGCCCAAACGCTCTATGACGCAGTTACAGATCCATAAATTATTGGAAACAGATTACAGCAAGTCTCTCAATACTCAGCAACTGATTTATTTCACTTAGTAACTGAAAGATAATAGTGTCATCTGCATGACCTAACTGGAAACATAACAGGAATGAATGTGGATTTAGATGCAAGTCCTCATGACCACAAGACCACCAAGATGGCTTTCCAAGAAAAACAGCAAACAGCTCCTTGTCCCCACAGACCTCGCTACCTCTGCACTGCTCCATTTGCAAACTGCAAGTTCGGAAGACCCCAAGCTATGGATGCTTTGTGAGAAGACCTATTCCATTTAAAGCAAGACTACTTTCCCAAACAAAAAAACAGTCTTTGTTACTGGATAACAACAAGAACAGGAATAGTTCCCTGGGAAACACAATTTTAAAGTCAGATTTCCCAACCAACCACACCCAATTAGTAAGTTATGCCATGTTTTTGAGTGATTATGGAATCCCAGCAGATTTTTCACCAGTTTCAATTTTGTGATTTCCTCCATCTTCCAAACAAAAAAAGCAAACAAAACCCCCTCACAATCTCATACGGGTTGAAGGTAACTAAAGACAAGCCCCTTCCTCCCTAAAAAGAAATAAAACAAAATGGAGCAAAACAAGACAGAGTTGCAACATCAGAAGAAGTTATTGGCTCACACTGGTCGACACTCCCGTTTTCCTTACAGCTCATACGTGATGCATCAGAGAAAGGTGCAAAGCCTCCATGGACAGAATGTGCTGTTGCCCTGCACGATGCTGTGCAGATGAATTCCTGCCCTTGCAGAAAGCAACTCTGTCCTGAGATAGCTACTATGAATCTCATGAGCTTGCACCACTGCAAGTGCTATCAAGGGTAAGGCTTAAAAACGGCCCCTTAGCAACCCTGAATTTAATGACATCCAAACAAGAAGGTGGCAAGGGGGTTGGGACCAACACTGGCAAGCCATCTGCAAGTATAGCCTATTGAAGACAATCAACTGGCACCAAAGAAAGCAAGGACTTTGAGCCTGCAGAAGCTAACTACCCCTCCAGAATTTTATCAACCACCACTACGTAGAGGAAGACACCATTAAACTATCAGCATAACCCAAAAGACTCTTTCGATCCAGCAGCTTCACAACTGAACAACAGGAGAGAGTCCACTTGGAAACAAGTATTTAGCTCTCCAGTTGCAGACAGCAAAGCTCCACGATGGAGAAAAAAAAAAAAAAAAAAACCAACCAAAAACACCAACACCCACACCAAAAAAACACAAAACTCAAAACCAACCAACCAAAACAAAAAAACACCAAAAAACCAACCCTAAATAGGATCAGAGATATGACAAAACACACCACAAGGACGCGACCATGCTGCTGCTATGATGGGCAGCGGGATCATCGTCATGTAAGGTAGCTTGCCAGGTTCCACTGCACAAAGCACTGGGTGAGAAGAAATAAGCCCAGTTTTACAGAGCATGGAGGCAACAATAGAAACAATCCAGAGGGAGACACTTGGGAAGAAGGAAGCTGATGAGGGAGGAGAAACCCTGGTCACAGCACACCAGCTACCCAACCCTGGCGGACAGCAAATGATAGAGGCCCAGCTAGGCTGTAACTGTTGCCCCATATTTCTTATTTAAATGCAATTTGTTTAATCTCAAGTCGGATTCAACCATCAAAGGCTCTCTTCTGTAGCACACTGACAGTTCACTCTAAATCTCTGCACCTTTAATCCTTTAATTAGCCAAGAAAAATGTGATCTCAACTCTTCCACCAACCTAAGCTAATTTTCTGCATGGAGCTTCCAACTCCTGTAGGTTACAGGTTTTAGCTGCTCATGTAGCCAAGGGGAAAAAAAAAAACAAAATAAAACAACCCCCCCACCCCTTTCCCACACAGGCTGATGTATGCTTCTCCATGTGCTACCTCTCCAAAGAGCAAGCTCCTTGAAAATTCCTCACAAAAGCAAGAGGGACCCCTTTTCACATTGCAGTAGTGTGCTGGGAGGCATAATTACATCATGCAATTCAGAGAAAGAGGGAGCAGAGGTTTTGATGTGTGGTACAGGGATGGCTGGAGGAATCCGGGGACAAGGCAATGTTTGCACAGGAGAGGGATAAAATCAGAAAAAGTTAAGCCAATGCTTGAGTAAGAGAGTGCCATTCCCACCATGTAGCTTTGGCCACCTTCCTCGGTGATTTTGGGATGGAAGCTCCGAAGCAAGGAAACAAAACCCTGGATAGCCAACCATTTTGGAAACTCTCTCCAAAAGAAGATTTCTCCACAGATGAGCTCTGCCATTGCTCAAGAGTATCATGGCAACACAGCTCCGAAGGCAGAAAAGTAAGACTGCATGAGTCATCAGCACATCAGGACAGAGACCAATTCAGGCAAATTGAATTACACATCAGGCTTTTCGTGCAGTCCAGCACAGCAAACTCAAGGAAGGACGTGAGGGCCATCTAAAGCCCTCTTGGCTGAAGCCCTAAGCATGGGGAGCGAGGTACAATCTGCACCTGAACACAGCCTCTCTAGGTCAGGATGCTCCTTGCATGGCAAGGCAAAAGCAACCAGTGCTCTTGCTCAAGGCCTGCTGAAGGCATCCCCATAGCGCAACTACAGGGACTGCTGGCTTGCCACATGCTAACCCAGTGCGTGACATGCAGGAGAAAGTAGTTCAGACACAGCCAAGCCATCTCTGCACATCCCCCAGACTGTCACGTTCAAGTTGCAATGTGCCAGAGCTAGTGAACCTGACCCATTGCTGCAGCACCACACAGACACAGCAATTCTCTTTCTAGGCACAACCTAGCAAGTCCATGCAGCGTGGCATGGAGCCTAAGGCTATCCCTAGCATAGGTGTCCACCTGCTGAGCATGGACAAGCCACAGGAAGCCCTCCTGGTAGCTGGCCAGGGAACACAGGTGAACAACAGCACTGAGAGTCACTAGGGACTTGACAAATGCATGCAAACACAGGAATAAGAGTAACCTCACTCTGATGAGCAAATGCACAATGGAGGAGCCCTGCCTACATCAAAGGCAAAGGACAGGCATTTCTGCATCTTGCAGTTCCTTAATTCGCTTGTGCGTTAGGGCCTTGAAGAACATTAGCACATGACGAGGGCTGCCTTGCTTAAGCAAGCACTCTTGGCAAAGTCACAGCAGGATTTGGTGCAAGGCAAGTGGTGGGGGCAAATTGTAGCCTGCCAGTATTAAGTACTGGCAAAATACTACCCAGGTAGTATTGCAACCCCATCCACGTAGAACAGAGCATTTTAAATACATGCCCCTTTCCTCTGGTAGGATTTTAGAAGCACTGTGTTCACATTCTCCATCTTATTCAGCCCAAATCAGTTCTCCCTAGCTCCTCAGCAAGGAATCCAGCCCATAAGACAAGGAAAAAGATCTGAGCAACAGTTGCTACACTCCACTGACAACAGATCCCAATCACATGCAGTCTGCACATTCAAAACTCATATTAGTTATACGTGCAAACCAGAAATAAAGCTGCATGTGCATCTCGGGGGTCGGCTTAAAAAAAAAAAAAACTAAAACCAGAGAGCTCAGTATGACGATGAGAACCATCAGTATGATGATATGAGAACCTCAATATGAGAACCAACCTCACCACTTCAGCTGCTCCTGAGTCATATAACTGTTCTAGGCTGCCAGAGGCTTTGAGAAAGAGGCATTTCAAGTGCACAATTAAAAGCAGGCAAACGAGCTCTGCAAACTGCAGTTGCTGGATGTTAATTCTACATTCATTTCTTACAGAACAAAGAGGATAGGAGTAGCTGGCAAGGAGTATTTGACTGGGAAGCTGCATTCTGGTGTCCAGGCAGTCAGCCTGGTAACTGAATCTCTGCACACTTTGATCAATGTATTACAGAACATCCTTCCACTGACAGTCCTCAGGGTGGGTACACAAAGGTAGTGAACGGTTACCAGATTCGCTCCAGGCCAGAAAGCAAGCTCATTTTGCAGCACCAAGATGAGCAGGGTTTTTTCTCTTTTCTTTTAAGAAAAAAAAAAAAAAAAAAAAAAAATTCTACAGTGTTCTGAAAGCAGCTAATCAAATTATTAAAGTGCTTAAAAGTTTAATGAAGAAATCAAAGCTATTAAGTAAACATTCAGCTTGATGTCTCTTTCCCTTCATACCCACCCTTCCTCAATGCATTCAAAACCTCTTTTTGCTGTGCTACAACATGTTTGAACAGGTACTGAGATACAAACAAGTCTTGGCCCCATCTCATACAGAATGGATTGGTTGCAGATGTTCTCCTGCAAGCTACATCTTGCCTCCTGCAAGAGCATTCATCTCCAAAACACATCATTTCACCTACTTTGCCTGAAGCCAAAACTCAAAGGTTATTTAATTTTTATTTTTTTTTTTTTTATTAACTCTAACATACCTACAGCTGTGCAAGCAAAACCCCATCTGGTTTTTCAAGGCACAAAAAGGCGAGCGACTAAGTTTAGATAAATGTAACCAAGCTGGAGCAGTCATCTTTCTGTTCACCCCTGCAGCAGCCAACAGCAATGTCAGGGGTGCAATAAAACAAAAACCTGCTATATTTCAGAGAAGCCTGACATATTTCACTATCTTCCTAGGACAAGTCAGACATGAGCTCATACAGTGGCAGGTGAGTCAGTGACGAGTCAGACAAGAGCTCCTTAATTAAGCTTTAGGGGCAGATGATCCCTCGAAGGTGTAATCAGATTGGTATGGCCAGTGGAAAGGGAAAGAGAAAAAAAAAAAAAAAATAAAGCTGAGTGAACTGTTACACCTCTGCTGAGCCATGCCAGGCAGGCTGAAGGCAGCACACTGCACAGAGCTGGAGAGCCCCCAGCATGCAGGAATACCTGACCATCCTGCACCACTCCCTGGCAGTCAGCGCCTGCCTGCATGCTCAGCCCTACTTCTCCTGGGAGCAGAGAAACGCTGACTTCCCCAGCAAGCAGGTTACACTGAGGTCACACTGCAGATGCAGCGTGATCCGGGGGGTCCAGGGTAAGGTGCACCCCAGCAGTTTGACCTTCAGAGGCAAGGGGGTGGTTGGCAACAGCTCAGACCTGTGTGGCAGAGGGGGAAGTGGTCACGAGTTAGTCATTCCCAATCACTAACGGACAGAATCAATGGTTGCCACGTGCTTTATCAACCCTTAAAATGCTACCACGCTCCCCCCCTTAAGAGAAAGACCCCACAAGTTCTGTGTCTAGGAAGTTTCACCGAAAAATATTGCACAACGTGAATCAGAATATCAGTGTATTGAAACAAAATAGCCACATTAAACTGATTGTGATAGCAGGGTGGCTAACAGCATCAGAGCTTTTTTGCACTCGCGACTTCAGATGTATAGAATGGAAATTGTTTTCTTCCAGCCTGTGTCCCTGCAAATTCAACCTGGAACCCAGCTCGCCTGTGGAGCTGCTCTTCCCATCAGCCAGGGACCATGCTGCAGTGCTCCCTCTGAATGTCAGCAGCACCAGAGGAACCCAGTTCTCCCCATTTGTATCTTGCACAGATCAGTCTGCTGAAAAACAAACCCAGAAAGACAGACTCCAACTTCTGTAAGCCCTTTTGAGAAGCAAGGCAAAGGAAATTGGCAAAAATGACTCATCAGAGAAGTCAACACATAAAGAGGATGCCAAATAAAGGTCAAATTTATTAATTCCTCATAGAAACTGTATTGCAAAGTGATCAGTCCACATGCTTTGTCTTTGTCAAACCTTATAGAACTAACGATGACTCTTCTGAAGCTTTTCTTAGGGGCCTCACCACTTCCTTTATGGGTGCCAGTAATGTAAAAGATTTTAGTAGGATATCTAGAAATGCACAGACTGTTTCTTGTTGGAGTCCCCTTTGCTCATGCGCCTACAAGAACCCACCAAGGATAGGTCAAAAAAAAAATTAAGTACAAGTAACATGAGCAGTTTGCAGCAGAAGAGACAGGAGACAAGGAACTCAACGCAAAACCAGCCACCACCTCGCTGATTAATGAACAGGTGTCATTCAGTGCTCAGCCACCCGACAAATATCTCACAGGAAGACTTTTTCTCTCCCACCCATGGTGATGCTGACGCTCAAATGCAAACAGAGCGGGTGTGCTGCCTGCCCCGTGAACACCCTCTGGGCTAGGCACTGAGCCCGGTGGCACTGCTCCCATCCCTTCCCCACGGGAATCCCTTCTAGCTCCACATTTTAAGGGGGGGTCCAAGACGCTCTGAGTGCAGGTTTGATAGCAAACCTGGGCTCACTCTGCTCCCATTGCAAGGTCAGGAGGAAGTCAGCTCCCAGCCACAGCTCACACGGTTGAACTAATAAGCCCTGACAAGTGGCAGGGTGAGTTTGCCGAGGCTCGGCCCCACAGCTAATGTAGCAGTGCTGGTACAGCATCATGCTCTGGCTACATAACAGGAAGAGGCTTTCCTTCATGCCATAGCCCTCAAACAGCCTCTGTGTCAGTAATTTTCACACCTGGTAGGCCTGACACTGGTAGAGCTCAAGATCTCAAGCGGGGGAAGCAATAACCCAACCGGCACTCGGGCAATTTCAAGATTTAGCCTGGAGATACATTTCGGTTCCTTCAAAAGTTAGTTTGTAAAAAGGACTTTAGTGTCCTGTAAATAAGTCAAAAGAAGAGGGCTGAAAGCTAAGGCTAGTGATACGGGATGCACAGCAAGCAGCAGTCCCCAGCTGTCCCCCCAGGCATTTCACATCAGGGGTCTAAGTGCTTTACAACACGGGATCATGGCGGCACAGTGCCAAATTTGAGGGTGAGTGCGTGGAAAGGGGGAAGAGGGGGAAGAGAGGCAGAGGGAATGACTTGCACAACATTACCCAGATTACATCTAAATCACAGGGCAGGAGCAGCTCTGAGGCTGGGCTCGGAGCCAAATCCACTGCTCACCAATGCTGCTCTCTAGCAGGGCATCTCCAGGCAGCACAGCTTCTCTCCCCAGGAGGAAAGCATGGTGCACCCCAAGGCACACAACAGGCGGGTAGGAGAGCCCTGAGTGGCAGCCCCTGCGGGAATGCTCCCCTCACCTTTTCTTTCAGGGGAGGGCATCGCCCTCCCCAGCGCTGCGAGGCAGCATGACCATCATGGCTAACGGGGAAAACAACGGAGCCAGAAAATCTAGACCCAAGTCCCGTCTCATTAGTTCAGGAAAGACAGGTCAGCCTTTGAGTGCTGCTTTCCCATGTTTCCTCTAGCACATTTTTCAGCTTTTTATGAAGCTGAATTTAGATTAATTTCAGCAGCTAACATGTATCAGATGATCATAAAACACTCCTTTTTATCAGACAAGTAATATTTTGCTCTCCTTAAAAACCAGTCTCATAGAATAAGTCTGAAAAAGTGAGGGAGAAGTAGCACTCTCCTGCTGTGGCTCCACCAAGTTTTGCTCCAATGTTTAAGTGTTATCTTTAACAACTGGAAACGATAAAGTTTGTGTCAATACTCAGGTCTGTTTGCAAAAGGATCTAAGCTCTTATTTGGGTAGCTATCCTATTGTGTTTACACTAACAAATCTGACACGCCTGCACATAGCAAAACCTCATGAAAGATTTCCATTGCATAATAAAGTTCATGCTCTTTCTATACAGAAGCCATCCCTACCCAGGACACTTCTTTTTTAAAAAAAGTAAGACATTTCTTCATAGCATACGGTCTGCCAAGCACTGGAGCTGAACCCTCAGTGTACAGAGCACCACCGATGCAACACACACAAAGTTATCCTTGCTTCAACACACCGCCGAACTGCTGCTTGTTCTGTATCAAGTTGGCTGGGAAATAATATCTATGGACAACTGCGGTATTTCAGCTGACCTAAGGAAAGGAACGATCATCTCCAAGGGTGGTCTTTGTCTGCAAGGTGAGCAATACCTCTTGCACCAGCCTACCTGAAAACTTAAACAGTCACGCAAATATTTTTTTTGCACAAAGTTTTTTGCAGGGTTGAAATATCTTCTAACAGTGCTCAGCTGATGCAGTTTAAGTTATACAGTTCAGTCATATGGGGGAAACTGGAAACTTTTTAGGAAACCTTCCTTGCCCCAGAGTGGGCTGCCTCCCTTCTGGCCCAGCTTGCCGTGACCTCTGGAAATGTAAGGAGGCAACTCTGATGATGCCTCGCTTGAGCTCTGCCAGGCTCCTTAGCACTTGTGAAATCCAGGAGAGCTCAGCAGCTTTTACAAGCCAGCTTAGAGGCAGTCCCCATGCTGAACACTATCCAAAAAAAAAAAAGGCACATTTAAAAAAAGGCGCATTTTAAAAAAGGCAAAAAAAAAATCCCACTCCAAAAAACTACTAGTTTGGAAATTTTGGCACTTCTGGCGCCTTGGTTTCCCTTCTCTAAAATGGCGACTATGCTCCTGATTTGCCTGCCAAGCAAAGGTGTTTGCTGATTAGGGAAGTAATGTTTGTGCAGCACTTTGAAGATTTAAAGTACTACATTAATCCTACATGTTGTTCTTAGTAGAAACCAATTTTAACTAAGAGGAGGGAAAAAAAAAAAAAGAAAAGGTGACTTAAATAGTGACCCTCCCCTACCTCAAGATGTTCACTCCTCTCCCAACATCAGCTATTCTTATCTGTAAATGTTTTTTTAACCCTTCCTTCTCATAGTTCTCAGAAACCACAAGTCTCATTCAGCTTTTATTTGAAAAATGGCTTCTTTCCAGGCTGTGGCTGTTTCTTGTAAAGTTAATTCCTTTGGTAATACTGCTAGAGGCGCATTGGTATGTTTGGTGTGTGTGTATACATATATATTTTCCCCCTTTTCACACGGTGTTGTTTTTATATATGTGTAGTGAAAGATACCTAATCCAGGATTATGATTCTCTTTATTCCTTTCTCATGAAAGTAGGTGGGGCTTTTTTGTGCAAGCTGCATTGATGAAAATTATGTTTAATTAACACTTTTTCCTCTCCACATAGACAAAAAAGTTCTCATTAAGAACCAAAAAAATTTTCTTGCACTTAATTCTGTCCCTCTGAATTTTTCCTCAAATATAATTAAAACCTTAAAAGAAATTTTCTGAAGGGAAAAAAAAAGAAGATAAAGTGTGATGCCAGTACAACTAGAAATTGCTTGTGCAAAACAGCAGAGGGATCTTCTGCCCCTGTGGAGGACACAAGCATGACTACTTTCTCCATCCTCATGTGTCTGATCCTAATGTCTCAGTGTTTTTCACATGCAGATCCTGGGAGACCTGTAGTGAGCTTTAATTGGTCTCCTGTTGCACTGGGAGAGAATCAGCCACAAACATAGCAACCAAGAGGCTAAATCCTAGTTGAAAGAGAAGGACATGCACACCACCCGAAGCCTGCATTCTCTCAGCAGGTCAGGCGTGCTGGTGCCCAACGCTAACTGTGCTGTTTGAAGAGCAGAGCACGCGCCCTTGCAAGTCAGGAGACCCAAATCTCTGTTCCCAGTGTCGACAGGTACCACTTCATATAATCAGTAAGTAAATAACTTCCCTTCTCATCCTTCCTGGGCATTGCTACCTGTGTGGGGTACAGACTGCCCCTTACAGCATACTCTTACACCACAGCACAGCTCTGTCATCACGGAGGGCTCTGGTCTAATACAGGGCATATAGCAAAACTCTGAGGAGTTCAGGACAGCCATCCATATAGGGAGGCTATATTGCCTTGACAGGCTTTAGAAAACAATAAAGGATACAAAAAGGAAAAGAAAAAAACCAAGAGAGCTCACATCACAAGACATTTTCTGGAAATTATTACACAGATCTGTATAGCTGCTTGTAAGGAGTAACAGAAGAAGATAACTGCTAATAAAAACAAAATATACATGACAAAGAGATTGGGGGAAAAAGCACAATTACATTCTAATGGGAACCTAATGCACTCAGATCTCCTTCTACTCAAGCATGAAAACCCAAACAGAAGCCAGCAGGCCCCTCCTGGCTGGTTCTCACAGGTGAACTGGTTCTTCCCAGCTTTGCTAGCTTGAAAACACCTCCCTGCCGTGAGAAAGGCACCTCCTTCAAAGACAACAAGCCCGGCTCCTCTCTTTCCAGGTAGATGACCTAGGACAAGTTACATATGCCTCAACAGCCTTAGTGTTAGGCCCTGTAATATCACAGAGGGAAACACACTTCACGAGCTCTTCAAGCAGGAAAGCATGATCGCAACCTCTCTGTGCACAAGAACGATGGTGGCAATCAACACCCGCCCTGCCTCCTTGCCTGCTCCATGCCAAGAGGCAGTGTGTGCTGGAAATGGCTTCTTCAGGCACGCATGGCTGCACAGAGCTTGAGGAAGCCAAATCTTAACCACTTCTCACCGGAGACAAATGCCCAAATATGGAAGCACTCCTGCTTGGCTGACATCAGTGGGGAGCCAAGCCCTTCGCTCACACCATTGCATCAGCTCTCGCAGCCTAGAGCATGTGCATCTGAAAGCTGCAACCCCATCTCCTCCTCTGTTGCCTTCTCCTTCCAGATTGCTTCTCTCCCTTTGGATTACAGGCATCGCTTCCCTTCCTCACTCCTGCTGTAACAACAGGTGTTATCACCAGCAAAATTAACTTTGCTGGGTGACCAGCTGGGCTGAAGAAAAGCCTACATTTAGAGGCATGAAAGGATTAGCAGAGTGGCCAGGAGGTGACCAATTTCAGTGGTTGGCAAGGTCTGCAGACCCTCTGCACAAATGAGTGTCTCTTTAGCAAGAGCCCTTCTCAGCTGCCCCGTGCAAACGGCTAAAGCCTACATCATTGCTGACTAGGAGCTTCTGATGACAGGGAAATTAAAAATCCTCTAATAAGACCACTTCCACTCCCCTTCTCCTGGCAGCTTTAAAAATAATATTAAAAGGTAAAATTGGAAAGCTCAAATTGCATTGACCAACGCATCATCAAGGAATAATAAAGCTCAGATTTCACATGAACACTTAGCACAGCCCCACGTGTATGTTCATTGGGAGACTCATCAGCCTTTAAAAAAAAGTTTTCACGTGTGATGCAGAGAGATAATCAGCAGCCGGGACAATACTGGATGTTACCAGTGTTATTGAAACAATGCGCTATTTGAACAGATTATTTAAGAGAACACTGAACACATAATTATGGACTGTTGGGTCAAGGTGCACATCTAATTGCCCTCTCACTGCTTCATTATGCTTGTGCACAGTCCTCTACTTCATTTTATAGAGATCAGGAAAAAATTTCCCAATTTTACCAGGTGGTTCAGGACACAGAATATATTTAAAATGAAAATGGAATGAATCAATCTGAAATAAAAAGACTGAGATAGCCCTGCCAAGGAATCTGTACTCTTAACCACGGAAACCTGTTATTGCTCACGTGGACTAATTTAAGTGCATTCCTTTCACCTTCCTTAAAATGCAGCTCTTCCAAATCCACTAACCCCAGCCAGCACAATCCATTTGCTTGCTTTCACGCATGTTGCACAGGCTGTTATCCAGCTTTGCTAGCAAAGAGAGTCCAAAATCTGAGCATTTTCTTATAGCTGTATCTACAGCTGAGTTTACTGAGAACAGGAGAACCAGAGAGCTCAACTGGAACGCAGACTGCAGCTTTGCAGAGCTCCGTGTTTCATAACAAAGCCCTGCAAGGACCAACCCAGCTCAGCTCCAACCTACTGCAGGGCATGAGAATAAACTGCTAAACTCAGGTATTGCCAACACCTGAATTATGCAAGTCTTGCAGGGCTGGGTGTCTGTCTTCAGCAGAATAAAAAATTTGCAAATAAATTTCATTTTTCATTTAAAAACTTAAAGCTATTTCTGCCTTCTTTTTCCTTAACCCTCGTGACTACCAAGAAAAGCTTTAAAAGATTTAGCAGATGCACCCTAAAGGCTCAAAAACCTGGGGGAGAAAAAGAAGAATATGTTTGTCTTTTAAAGAGAGTCTCATGACTTATAAGGTGGTATCTTGCTTGTGGGGATGGGTGGATCCGATTCATTTTTTTGATAGCTTGCGTTTGGCAGTAATGTTAACTTTTACTTACCTTGACATACAACTTTTTTACTTTCCTACTGCATGCATGTTCTTCCCCGATGTAACAGGTTCTGCTAGTGATAGGTGATTGCCAAATCTTTTTTTAGGGGGAAAAGCCAGTGCAGTTGTTTGTTTATTAATTTACACTCAAAGTGGGTGGGGAAGATCGGCACACAACTTACTTCCACAGAGAAAAAAAAAACTGAGGTGGCACACTTTTGAAATGCCTTGTTTTCTTCTGCTGGAGAAATGGGAGGAGATATCGCAAGGCATGGGAATATGGGAATTCTCACGGAGGAAATATCCCACAATAAATGACAGTTCTGGATAAGTTCTTACTTCACCCAATTCATAGGGCTTCTCGCTCAACCTCGACGACCTACTCTCTATCTCAGCATTACAAAATGATAACTGCTTGTTCCTTCACAGTGGGGTTTTCAAGAAGGTCTTATTGTACCATGAGTATGCATACAAGAAACTTTGTTCAATTCAGACTATTAAGGCTCTTGTTTTTAAACACTTCAGTAGAGTTTCAATTGTTAAAGATTTTCCTTCTGAAAAGACTGATTAACCTGCTTATATTCTTACTTGTGTTCTCAGGTCATTAATTAAAGAAAAATAATCAAGGATGCTTATAAAGTCCTCTGCAATCCAATCTCAATTTGTCATCATTAATTAGTTCAACATTGCATACAAATGAAGAGCTAACCTGATTAGACAGCATGTTTTACTGGAATTCCTACTTAAAGGTCATGAAAGACTTCAGAGAAAAAATTTGTAATATTTTCAAAGTGAACTGCTCATACATATGAAATCACCCTCTCACCTAGCAGCAGCTAGTGTTTCTCTGCAATTTTTGGCCAGTTTGTTTTTTTCTTCCCCCCCCCGCCTTTAATTAGGAGCCCATCACAAACCT
>WAAD01026224.1:386703-531800 GCA_013389945.1 Fregata magnificens
ATTAGGAGCCCATCACAAACCTGAGCAGAGAAGTAATCCTGATGTTACACTCATCTCCCTCCCAGCCTATCCTATACAAATACTGCTGATTTGGCAAAGGGTGCCCACTGTCCTAGGACAATAAACCTGCCCCATAGAAAGAGTCTGCAGAACTTGGGGGGGGGGGGGGGGGGGGAAGGGGGAGAGTGGGGGGGCACGGGGGCCACTGGGAGGCATTGGGGACANAAAATACATGATTCCAGGCCTGTTTTCAGAGACAGCATTTAGGTACTCAGCAAGTACCGTCTCTCCTTTTCCCCCACCTCCAAAAGTAGCAGCCTTGGGATCTACATGTGATTCCAGATTATTGCCTCCCAAGCATGCAGATTGGGAGCTAAATGCACAAAATAGCTGAGAAATCTGAAGCATCTTCACAGGTCTCTAATCCTCCCATGAAAGTAGCTCTTGCTTTTTAGAGAAATAACCCAGTCCTCTTACCAAGCCCACAACCTTCGCTCCCATGACCTAATCTAACATGACTCAACCGAGAAGCTCGGAGGAGTTCCAGTAAAGAGCGCTGTCAGCCAGGACAGCAGATCCCCTGCCAGTCACCACCAAGCCTTCCCAGTAGGGCAAGGTGGGTCATCCTGGCTCATCCTCTCCCAAACAGGGGAAAGTGCGATACAATGGATTTCCTTACTTAATACTGTTGCCCTGGGGAACGGCAAGAGGGGAAAAAAAGAAATAAGAAACAAGGCTTTCCAGTTTTGGACTCTTAATAAGGGTGGAGCCATCAAGTAATTAAACTTTTAATAGGTCACTGCAGTGGAAGAAACTCTTCCAGTTGGGTAAGTTCGTAATCCATCATTAAAAAAAAGACGACATGCATTAATCAAAGCGTATGAAGTCACATGGAGGGGGGGGAAATAGGCAACTCCGAGAACTTGCTTTTGCTGAGAGGATGGGGCAATCACTCCTCCTTTCATCAACATTTCACGCATGTTTCCACATTTCTCAGGATGGCAGCGGGAAAGAGAGCCTTCACGTCTTTCCCCACCCACCCCACTGGTAAAGTTGTCGAACGCATATTACCAACTGCTCAAGAGCCCATGTGAAACGAGTTGGTGGATTAATTAGCAGAAGGGCAGAGGCTCCGAAGATGGAAAGATGCTCTACTGTGAAAGGCGTATTGATTGAAGGTCCCCAGCCACCACCGCAAGACTATCATCATCCACTGTGAACATACAGCACACTGCCAGCTCCTGCACAAGCAGCTAAATCTAGGTCACTTGACTCAGCACAGGGTACCTGGACCATGCTCGCTCCTCCTTGACCAGAGAGCTGTTTGGGACCCCCCATTCCTTCAGTAAAATACATGGACTTATCCCTAGGCAGACTGCAACAGATATAGGGAGCACATCTTCATCTGTTGGTAGCATGGTCCACATCAGGGCAAAAGAAAAGGAGGGAGAAGCTAAACATGCCTGCCCCCAGGCTGTTTGGTGACTGTAGTCATCAAGGAGCAATTTTACTTATTTTTTAAAAGCCAGCACATAATCTGATTTTTGACTACTACCCAGATCTACATTAAAACAGCTTCCACTTCTACCCCAGAAAGCCACTATCACTACAGTGAAACATCTCAAGCGCTTGCTTAACTTTAAGCTCGCAAGTAGCTCGCTCCTCTCCAGCTCTGCTGGAGCAGCCTACTACGTACGTTCAAACCTCATTTCAAAAGATCGCTTTTCAGAGTTGAAAGGACAGCATCAAACGCTCTGGTTCCCTGCAGCTGCGTTAGATAATTCTTTGTACCATACGTATCAAAAGAGAACGTCTTTTCATATCTCCTTCAAAGGACCCTCTCCAGAGCAGTCTGCAAAAATCCAAGGGCAGCATTTTCTTGCTCTGAGAAATGGAAAGTAGAATTGACTGATGATATCCTTAAAGGGAAGTGAAAATGAATACTGTGTGTAGTGTAAGTGGAGAAACCTGGACATGAAAACAAGCATGAACTACAGCAGAGCATCACTCCCAATGCAGATAAGGAAAAGATGCGATTTCAACCTCACTTAAAAATCCTTCACCCTTTTATGCATAAACAAGTGAAAAAATTTGGTCTTGAGCACATTTTAACCCCATGAAACACAATTTCCTGCACAAAGTTATTGCTACCAGTTTTAGACAAGTTTTACTGGAAAAGGCTTTTAAAAATATAAAAATGCAAACTTACAGTGATTTATTATTATCTGGCATCTTTTTCCAGAGTAGAGCACGTGGGCTCCGCTGCTTTCCTGGCAGCAGTGGCTGGGAGTTTGTTTGTTAGTTGCAATTCCTGCTAGATTGTATTTAAATTTGAGATTGAAGTACTTCCTCAGATTAAAAAAGAAAAACCCCCACACTATTGTAATACTCTTATACTTTTTACCAAAAGCTATCTTTTTAGCTTTAAAAAAAAAGTTAAAAAAAATTAAGTCCCTGATTTTATTCAGGTAGCACGAGGTAGGGCATTATTCACTGCACCTACTCCAAGTGCCTGAAGGAGAGGAAGGCAGATATTGAACATCTTTAAGACAGCAATAATTCTCCACTGCAAACATCTCTACTCTAGAGCCCTAAATGACAACAGGACATACAGCTCCAGCAGTGCTGCGTCCTGGGCTACAAAGTTTCTAGAGCTTTAACAATCAAGCCAGCTCCACCAAGAATCAAGAGCTGGGCTTCAAGTTTCAAGCTCTATACATTTTTTTTTTTTAAATAAGAAAGAGACTATTATGACAGCAAGAGCAGAGTGTTAAATAACAAAAAAAAATTAAAAAAAATTACAAATAACTCAAATACCACAGGGCTGACCCAAGCTGGTGACGCTGGTGTGGTTCCCACACCAGCTGTGAGAGGGGAAGGACACTGAGAAAGCCCTGCACTCCATGGGTCGGAGCAGGGGGCACCACCTCCATCCTGCTGGCACAGCCCCACATGCCAAACCTTACACAAAGCCATAACACTGAAGATAGCGAAGGGAAGCCCGGAAGCCCACCCCATGTTTTACACCTGCTAGACCTAAATGGAGAGCCACTGTTTCATCACATATGGTCTTTAGGTGACTGTCTTTTTGCAAAGCACATTATTCACCTGGGATTTAGTGATATTATTGGGGGTTAAATTCCCACCACACCCTCCCAGAGCAGCCAAGATAAATCTCTCCCTTCTGTGTGAGATGTTGTGCACTGAAGAGGACACAGGTCACTCCGTTCTTGCACAAGCTGGGTATGTATCATATGAATAATGTCACTAGGAGCATTGGGACTGAAGCCAGAGAAGGAGCAAAGCGATGCTGCATCCTTACCGTCCACGTTGCTGACTTTGCTGTGCTGGACTGTTGAAATGATACATCGAAGCTGTGAGGTCCTGGGTAGTCTGTGTTGGAAGGGATGGCTGGGGAGGGCGAGAGGGCATCAAAAGTTGAGCTGGGCTGGGCGTAAGGTGAGGGGGCTGTGACGCTGTTCTGCGCGTGCTCCGTGTTGTAGGGGCTGGTGGAGGAAGAGCCATTCTGGATCTGCTGGTCCATGCTGTTCAGGAGCCCCAGGTTCGTGTACTGCGGCTAGAGGCAAAGAGATGCACAGGAGTGTTACAGAAGCAACGTTAGCACAGGCTGGCTAGCCATGGCATGGCCTTCATGATGAAGGATGTACATACAGCATGATCTCAGTACCATCAAACATGTGACACCAAGAGGAGGGAGATTTGCAAAGCATATACCCCATTTTACATCAGTGACAAACAGAAAGAAGTAAAGCTTCTCGCAGCCACACAGTAAATCATCAGCCAAGCTGGGAAAAAGAGCTTGCACATAACAAGGAGGTGATTTGCAGGGCAGCAAGACATCACAAGGAGACAGGCTCCCTATATCTAGCAACTCCCAGACCAAGACCCTTTTGAAGAGCCTGCTATAACCTGATAAAAATCACCAGGTTCATTACAGTGCAACTGACTGTAGCTTGTATAAGGCTACATCATCTCTGACAGTCTCACGCTCTACACAGAGACTGGTCCTCTTCTTGTGGATCTGATCCTGCTATGCATGGTGACATTTAGGACTTCTAACTCGGGTAGTAACTGCACTGAAGTGTGACTCACTGGAGAAAAGGTTCATGGCACTTCACCAGGTTGCACCATGTACTCAATTCCCAGTGACTGGTCACAGACAGCAGCAGAGAGTAATTAAAGGTCTCATCAAGCAGCATGGTAGTTCACAGCATGGAAGGTTTCCCCACATACTTAAGCAGCAGCAGCCACACAGTGTGTAGCACTTAAATGAGCACATGTGATTGTGCCCCAAAGGTAGCCTCCAGGTACAAATGACATATGGAACAATTGAAGACATCAAAAACAAAGGCTAGAGAATGGAGTACAGAAAGGCAAAGGTTAGATCAGGGAGAGGTTAGCAGAAAAATCACATGCCTAATGCCCTAAATTTTACGTGCAGCCCTGGTCCCCCATCTCAAAGAGATGAGAGAGGAACAAATTTCAGAGAAATGTGACAAGAATGAGCAAACTCTTTCAATATCTTCCTGCAATGCAGCAGTAGATGATAACTTTTCAGCCTGGAAAAGAGACAATGAGGAGAAAGGTGGAATACAGCATGACAGAAGTGGATAAATTCCTAAACAAGATGGAAAAAAGCAAATAGGAAATCAATTTTCATGATCTCTTAATAGAGGAGCTGGGGCACAAGAAAACATCTTGAGCAGGATTTTGATTTAAACAGACACAGAGCAGTTCTTCACAAAGCCCACAAATAAACATGGATTTTCTGCCACAAAATGCTGTGGAGACTAGAAGCCTACAGATGTTCAGAAAGGCATCAGAATTTCTGCTGGAGAAAAATCCATCAAGGCAGCATATCTGATTTTAAAATTCTGAACCACAAAGAGTTGGAAGCTGGGAAAGTACTCTGGGGAGACAGAGTTACACAACTACCCCAATCTTTTATTCCTCCAAAGGACCCAGCTTTGGTCACGGAGACAGGACAGTAGGTGAGCGGTACACGGGATTCAACCAGGTACACATAGCCTCATCTTTGTGTGTGTCCAGAGGGCATTGTTTGTGCCCAGCTTAGGGAGAGCAGCATCCAAAAGGATTGTGGTACCATCCACAACAGCTCTGGGACCACCCAGGAATATGCAGCGATACACACACACACACACCTGGTTTTGCAGTTAGCAGCTGACATGGCAGAAGGTACTCAGGCTCTTCCCCTTGTTCAAAAGTCCAAGTACCTCAAGCCCCTCCACATCCTATGTCTTCAATCCCATCCAGAGCCATCAAGCTCATGTATCTCTTGGTACTTCAGCCAGTCTGCTCCAGACCTCCCTCTTCTTTCCAACAGTTGCTCCTTTTCCAGGGACAACTCTATTATCAGCCAAGCAACAAAGGCTCCCTGAATAAGGCCACCAACAGCAAGACCCACAACAAAAAGCTTTTCTGATACTGGGAATCCCACCAGCCCTAATGAAGCTCTAAGCACATCACTCTTCCAAGGACCTGAAAGGGAACGGCACAAGCTACCTGCCCAGCTTCCCAGGGACCTTGGACAAGCCATTTAACACCCAGTTTCTCCAGTCACTTCAGCCACGGAGGAAAACAGGCCGGTCCCTTTGCTAGGATGAAGTGCCCTTCCTACACCCAAACACTTTGCGCTCTCAGCTGTACTTCCAAAAGAGCAGGAGGCAGAGAAATTTGAGCCACCAAATAGAGCTCTTCCTTAGGTTTCTCTCTCTGTTTCACTAGAAGAGGCTGATGTTTTATGGGGTTATAACTAAAGGCCCAAGGTGAGCCTGGTGCTGTTGGGTCTTCAGCAAGGCACATCAGACTTTCCAAAGATGGATCAGCTTGCTAATATGAGCCATGGTGGGAAAGAGAATGTCTGGTGGAGAGTGGCACAGGGAACTTCATTTTGGGAGCTGGGATGGTTTGCAGAGAGAAGGGAGAGGTGGTTCCCTCCCTTGCTCTGCCAGAGACACGCTGTGTCCTTGGGCAAGGCTCCCCCTCCACCCTCAGCCTACTTCAAGCAGCAAGGTCTGCAGGGCAAGGTTTGCTCCTCACTATGTAAAAAGCATTCCGCTTAATGGGCCTCCGTTTTGTCTGAGGCCTTCAGGCAGCAGAGTAATAAAAACAATTACATATTGAGTCCTAATCCTGGGTGAACCAGTGACTCTCTGTGTTGCCTCAGGTTAGTCATTTGCCCTCCCTGCCTCAGTTTCCCCATCTATAACAGGGATGTTATAGATGCCCAGCACCCCTGTTAGACAGGCAAGCAAATAATCTGCGATTGGACTCAAAGCATGCTAAATAGTTGACGCAGGAGAAAGCGATCCAGACTGGTTCTTCTTCTCCAAAAGGAGATCACAGCTTTGGCAATGCAGATGACAGTTATGTCTCATCTCCTGCGGGCTATTGAGCCAACCAAGACCTATTTAACGGACGTTTGGTACATGTTTTCCCTTGAGGCTAATTCTGTATGGGAAGAGCCAGAATGCTGGTTTACTGTACCAGGAACAGTCTTCCTCCTGCTCAATAATTTTTTATTTGATCAAAAAACCCCAAACCTCCCTGTCCTCCTGCCCCAGAATATCCTAACAAGACCTGAAGACTTCTCAAAAATGTAGAAGTATCACCCAGTTGTTTCATTTCTCATGGAGATTAGCATCAGACACACTCCCTAACCAGCAGAATGATGAAGAGACGTCTGTGATGAAAACAGTCTCCTAAACCAACTCAGACATACAGACAGCAAAACAATAGTGTTTCAGCTTTCACTTAAAAACTATTCCCTCTAATCCCAGGCTACTTAAGATGATGCAGAAAGATGGCCAAACGGGCAGTCGGCGTTAACAAGACAGCACAGTCTGTAAATACTGAAGATGCTGCCTGGAAGTCAATTTAAAAAAAAAAAGAAAAAGTGCCCCATTAAAATTTAAGATATCCTTAAGAGAATCAAAGATCCTTTTCATTCCTTTCAGTCCAGGGACCATCTGTCTAAATGTTACCAGCGGAGCAGCCATTCCACTGCATTTATACACTCACATGCCACAGCCGAATGCCATGTCCCTATTTGCTCTTTAAATAACTATTAATCTCATTGCACTTATCTCCGCGCTGACACAAGCAGCTGTTGGACTCCCCTTCTCCCCCTCTGAGTCCCACCAGTCTTTCACCTTTCCTGGCCCCTTGCTCCTCTCGCCAGGCAGGTGCTCCATGCCCAGTGACAAAGCCAGCCACACACACACACACACACACACACACACACACACACACGAGCGCACTAAACCTCCTCTCACAGCTATGCCCCAAGGCAGGCGGAGAACTGTTTGCGCTCAAGGGGTCAACATCTGAATTGCTTGCAAGGCTTTTGGAGAAATCAGATAAGGCTTTCGGAGGCACACGCCTTCTGACAACACAACAATTAGAGGGGCAGCAGGCCCGGGGAAGTCGCACGCAGGAATGCCGCCACAATAAAACCCCTTCGCACCAGCCACGCTGCGGATGGCGAGAACAAAGAGACTAAGGGGCTGCAGGCATGTCTGCAAGGCATCGCCCTCCAGGAGAGGTCTGCAGGGTGTGTGCTTGCACACACACAGCCTCCCTTCACCATTTACAGACAGAAAGATGACAGCATTTAATTCAGAAATTAATTCTTGCCAGGTTGGTAGCCCAGATTCTAGCACATACTTGTGTTCTGCTGCGGGGTTGTTTTAAACAACTGCAGGATCTAATCCCACCACCGATTCCTAGCAGAAGGAGAATGCTATTTGGTGGAAAGAAGAGAAATGCATGCAAAGCTGAAAGAACAGATTATTTAATTTTCAGTGCTTTTGTTCTCTATTTTGTTCCCTCCATCAGGTTTCTGAAACTATTAATATCACTGAGGCATTACAAAAACCTTCAGGGGAGTTTAACTGCAAATAATTAGAGCTACAATTAGATCTTAGACTACGTATTTTGCAACATCTTTTCAATAATGTATCTTGAACTATCGGTTTCACTTCCTACATCCCATCAGCTTCACTTTCAGGTTTTCATGTTAACATGCTTCTAGATTAGGAGAGCCACGGTTTCACTGGAGAGGCTGCTGAATTAAAAACCAGATTGAAAACTGCAGAATTGTTTAATCACGGTTCTGCTGTCGGGAGGACAGGTCTTCCTAAGGAAGACCATGGACAACGTAAGGCAGAAAGCCTCCTGCCCCCAGAGGCTCTGGGGCACTTGCCACAAGAGGGCAATGCAAATGCTCCACCACACACTGCAGAGCTGATGTGTCGGGGAAGATTCCCCAACCCACCCAAACTGGGGCCCTTCTCATCCTGCCCTACAGCAAGAACCCACCCCCGATTCTTCGGCCATAGCTGGCTTTTAAGCCCATCATGTTAATTGGTAAGGTTATGAGATAGATCTGCAAAGAGACCCCCAGTACGAAGGCACAAGGGAAGTAACACAAGTGAAGAAACGTTCTCAAGGGGACTTCCATGCCAAAAATCCCCTAAAATACACAGCTCCAGCTATTAACTACCCAGTTATGAACCTTTCAGAGAAAGTTTTGAGAGTTTCTCCACTTGAGAAAATAAAGGAAAAGTTACCATCTTCAGGTGTAGAGCACCTAGATGCCTCCACCCCTATCAAAACTCTTCTTCGCATCTCCAAAAGAACATGCATCTACATCGTGCACACATACTGTCAAAATTTTAATTTTCACCGCTGGATCTATGCAGCTAAAAAGCATTGTCCTGCTACTCAAAAAGCTTTGCAAAACACCACCACTGGTGCTTATTCTCCAAAGATATGAGATGATGAAACTAATACAGTAAACTACCATGGCTGTTAGCAATAAGATTTTGCAAGGCACTTCGCTAATTCTGTGCTTTGTCCTTAACTGCACCACAACTGATGCACCAGGGCTAACAGTCGCAGGACTAGTAGGAACCAGGTTACAGTGATATTTCAGTGCTGGACCAGGTAAAGATTCAGATTCCTGTTGGAGAACAGGTCTCTTAAGGGCAGCAGGATAAATATTTTCCAGAGTGCTCGATGCCTGTCCAAAATGGAAGACAGACACCTCAAATGTATCAAGAAAGATTTAAATCTACCTAGTTTTCCAAACCTTCCTAGCAAAGGATTTTAGGAGGTGGAAATAAAGCACTTGAGCTCAACAGAAGTGCTTCTACCGTAATTATTAATCAAGATATTGCTGACTGCAAGACTGTGCAGCTTTGCCAGTTGCTCGGAAGGCAGCTGGTACAATACCCGATGTAGGCGCACTGGTTGTGCCATTACAAAGAAGTGCCAAGAAATAAAGGGCTCCACCCATGCCCCTCAGCTAAGATCAGGGCTGAAGCCGAAAGAGATATCTAACTCGCTCATCGCAATGAAAGGTGTGATTTGGTTTACATCTCTAGCCTCTTTTCTCATTAAAAAAAAAAAAAGAGACTGAAAAACTTCTTTATGTGTCAGACTTTCCACACAGCTCACGTACATCTGGAGTGCACTCCTTTCAGGAGGAACAAGCTCAGTTTGGACATTGCTCTGGTCCCCTCCAAGCCATGAGGGGAAGACGCGTACAGTCATTTCAACACCAGCTCAGGCCCAGATCCCCGCAGAGAGCCGGGGTGCTGGCAGCAGGTCTCACAGCCTCTGCACTCCCCCCAACTCCATTTCTAAAATGGAAACAAATCCCGTAGGTCTATTTTGAAGAGGTTTTTCCCCAGAGCTACTGTGCAGCTAAATATATCAAACACTCGGAAGCCCACAGATAAAATGATAACGTGCACCATATACTCAACGTGAAGAGCAAGGGAGCAAATAACTTTGGTTCAACCAAAGATATCAACAATTACCAAGATAGGTTCCAGACACTATAGCTCCTAAGCTCTAACTACAATGTGTCATGGCTTTTAGCATTATAACAAATCAATCTGCTTTCAGTGATCTTACTGTTGGGTCATTGCTTTTTCCAGGAAAAGAAGAGACTATTTCACATCCCAGTAGCATTACAGGTTCCCAGTGCGATGGGGTGCATTGGACTAGAAGAGGCCCTGGAGTCAGTAACTCCTGTCCTGGCTATTAGACCCGCTGTAGCATAACCAAACGTTTAACATCTCCTCAGCTCAATCCCATGTGTAAGCAGGGAGCACAAATATTTCTGCATACTGTCTCCTGTATTATTTAGAAGGGGATCTATTAGGGATCTATTGGGCTATTCAATAAGCATGACCATGGCAATTTTAAGAAACTAAATTCAAGAATAGTAAAGAAAAAAATTCTCCTTCCAAAGGGGGCAAGCCTCCTGTAAAAAAAAAAGTGTGTTTATATATACTACAATCTTGGACTATATGTATCTAGTCCTGCACAGGTATTTCACGTGCAGTATTAAGATAACCCCAGCAGGTCAGCTGGACAACTTCCACCACCACCTAAACACAAAAAGCACAACCTAAAGAAAAACAGAGTCCTTCATTTAACCCAGCTGGAAAGAAAAAAAAAAAACACCAAAACCAAAAAACATCACAGACACCAAAAAAAAAAACCAAACAAGGGGGACCAAAAAAAAAAAAAAACCCCAAAAAACCAAGAACACAAATAGAGAGACACAAACCTGAAACAAACAAAAAAACCTCAAAAAACACAAACACAAGGGACCAACTGAAATCATGCCACCATGTTTAAAGTTCAGATATGCAAGCTTGAAAAATTACCTGCTTTGCCTACTTAACACAGCATCACTTCCCTTCAGCAGTTGCCAATCAGCCCTTTGGCCGTGGCCAGCTTAGTAGACAACACAGTACCTATGCTAAACAGGAGAAATCAGTGCATGTCAGTAATTTGCAAACATACACCATCACACTTGAAAAATGTTATGGCTTCTGTACTGGGGGAGGAAGTAGGAAAGTCTGGGTGATTTTCAGTGGGATTAGCTATTCCAGTCTGCATGTCATGCCACATCTACACCCTTTAGGTTAGCACAAGCTGCACAGTTTTAAGAGTCATACCCAGTAAGGCTGCAGCCCACATGTTTCCACTCAGACACAGTTCTGCTGAACTCAGCAGAACTTCTTATCCAAGTAGAAGTCCATGTACGCAGGTATTTGCAGGCTTGGAGAGTAAGACAAATTCGTGAAAAGCAACATGAGTGCAAGTTTCTGTCCACTCATAAAGGCTGTAAGCTTTGGAGTCATGTTGTTCCCCCCAGCTGTAATTGGTTTCCTTTTTAGCTAAACTTTGAGTTTTGCCCCTTGGTTAATTCATTTACTTTAACTCAGCAAGAAGTATTTTTCAGCCAGAAGCAGGGTCCCTTTTAAAACAAGCACAGCCCAAAGCAGGAATGCCTGTAATTCTTGACTGCTACCACCTGCCACAGGTTCATGTAAAAGAGCTTGTCTAGTTCGAGGATTATCAGAATGACAGTGCATCCCACTTCACACAAATATTAAGTCTGGACATCCTACATTGTGTAAGTATTTCTAAAGTATTTTCCAATGCATACAAAGATAATATCACTGACTTCCCTAGAGCTGTATTGTAGGCTTTTAATGAAAAAAAAAATTCTGAATTGGCCTCTTGGGGAAAAAAAATCCTCCTTGTGTAGAAGACAACTTCATTTCTCAAAGTCAGATCATTTTATGCAGGCTTTCATTACAGTATCTAGGCTACGCTTAGTTATTTTGAAAATTCAGACAGTTTAAAACAGGAAAAAGACCAAGATCCACTCCCCTGCACACAGTCATTTCTTTACTCAGAGCCTGTGCACAGCAATTTACTTGACATGTCATTGGAAAACACATAAACAAAGAGGGGTGGGGGGCAAAGAAAATCATACAATATCATCTCTATGAGATGCCGGAAATCATGAGACGTCAGAACTCCATGATCTTAAAGCAAATTGATTAATAACCCAAACACTCAGCTTCCTAAAACTAAAACAGAGGCCAAGAGCTTCCTATGTTCTCCTATTACCAGCTGGACAACACAATGTCAACAAAGATCTGAAGAGCCATAAAGTACAGACAATTTGGAAAGGCACCCCCTCATGCTCCCAAGAGATGTAAACATAACTGAGGACAAAGACCTACATCAGGAAAAACAGAAAAAGACTGCAAGAATTCAACAAAGCATTTTTGCCTGATTTCAGGAGCTGAGAAGAGCTGTAGGATCACAGCTTGGCAGTGTGCCCAGAAATCCTATGTGCTGAGTTTGTACAGCAATGTTGAAAAGTTGGATTAAAAAAAAAAATCTTTAAATATAAGAGGAACCAATTAAAATACAAAGGGGGAGGTGGGGAGGAGAAGCAGGGACTGGAGAGGAAAACTCCAGTAGTTGATTAAAGCTGCCTTGTTTCTTGAACTCTTTGCTGGACGGTAACTATCGATGGTTATCAGTCATTTCAGACATGCAGCATTCTATTGTGTTGAGAGGGCAGCATTAGGCTGGACAGGATATCTGTCTGTCATCCACAGTGAAAGGCTGCAGACACTGTAACCACCGAAGTATGGCCATAGGGCACAAGGACAATGAATAATCAGGGTCAGAATAGCACCAGAAGTTGAAGTTAGCTCCCAAATTCATCATTATGCTCAATAAAACCAGAATAAAGCAGCTTTCAGATACCAAGGTAAAATACTCCAGTTAGGTAGCATTTTAGTTAGAACGAGAAATTCAGATCATCTGCAAGTTAAATAAGTCAAGCAGTTAACACACACACAGGGAAAAAAAAAAAGAAAAAAGAAAAAGAAAAAAGCCCCACACACATAAATCCCCCACACCCACTCTTTGAAGCGTGGTGCAACTACGGAATATAAGAATTCATAAGAAGAGTTATAGGAGGGCAAAGGGCAAATTAAAACAAGTTAGAGCAAGCAAAGGAAAAGGGTTACACTACAGCACAAGAGTCGCTATAGATGAAAAGGAAGATCTACTGGATTTTCTATTTTATTTGGCCATTTCATCTGTCCAAATCAGGCGAGAAAACTCCCGGGTGATGTTCTCAAAAAGTTGAGACACCAAACAGCAGACCCAAGCAGCACCATCAACTAAGAAACTTTCAAGATTGAGTGGGGAGTCAAGAGGACTGGCTGCCAAATCCTGATTATGCCCCAACTGCAGATAACAAAAGGACACAGGGCTTTGCCTCCCAACACTTTATTTTGTATATTAAAGCAGCTGGCATTGCCTGCACCCAAGGATCTGTTGGGGTTTAGTACAGCAGCACGCACAAAGGCAGGAGACCACCCTAACCACCCTCCCTCTGCAGCACACGGCAGAAGCACAGCTTCACATCACTGCTGCAACCTACTCTTGAGATGAGCAGTAGTTTTATATGCTGTTTTCCAAAGATGCCAGGCTGTGCATACACCAAACCCAAAAGCTGGTCTTTGAGGGGGGTGTCTCTGTGTGTGTGTATACAGACACCATGTGCATGCAAAGGCAGTGCCTCTTCCACAGGGATTTCAATCCGTCAGCCTTACAACCATCAAGAATATTTTCCCCAACCATTTAAATCACATTATCACATATTCTGCACACCCAGGATTTCCACGGGCTCCCTAGTATAGGCCCTCCAATGTCTAACACCACAAGCAAATCCACTTTTGAGTGCTTCCCTCCCTGTCCAATACCGCTGACTTCAGCAAACATTAAGACACACAGTGCCATCGTCATTTAATGCAAGGCACAGCTTCAGAGATCTACATTTGAGGCACTCAACTGGACAGGCTTTTCACTATCCAAACTGAGAAGTCAATAGATTTGTTGTTCGGTATAGAATCACTCACATTAGCCAAAAGACAGGAACATTTTCTGCTCAAACAGAGCTTCCATAATTTTAGTGGTTGCTTCTTGCAATGAGCAAGTTAGCTAAGCTAACTGCAAGGCATTTCTAGTCATTTACCCCCCCAGTTACCCTGACTGCATGTGATTTTGGTAGCCAAAGACAGAAAGGGGTTCTTCCAGATTTTAGAGTAACAACATACCTACTAATTTCCATCCAATACCATGTTTAACTCCCTACCACTCCAACTTGAACATTCACACTTCCTTTCAGACATGCAACACAGTGGACTGACAAAGGCTGGTCTCAGTTTTCCCACCTTAATATTCAAGTAGTAGTTTCCTGTTTGCAAAATATTAGATCACACCTAGCCAGTGCATGTTCTAGTTTCCTTTTTAAGAACTTCTTGCACGCTTATCTGCTGCCGAAAGAGGGTGGAGGGAAATTCACCCATCAA
This sequence comes from Fregata magnificens, assembly GCA_013389945.1. Lineage (NCBI taxonomy): Eukaryota > Metazoa > Chordata > Aves > Suliformes > Fregatidae > Fregata > Fregata magnificens. The sequence continues at coordinate 400,953 of WAAD01026224.1, forward strand.
CTTATCTCTAGTCAATCTCCACCAGCGCTCCTCAGGGAGTCAACTCTTATGCTACGGATAAAACGCAGAGTAAAACTGCAGCAGTGAGAAATCACAGTAAAGGCTTGCAGAGGCTGTTAAGGATCTCAGACACACAACCTGAAATTTTGCAGAATCCAAATTTTACAGAGCAGTCAGAATTTTATTCTTTCCTTTGAGCAATCACACCCCCAAAAAGTGTTTTGTGATGCACAACCAAGATGTCATGAGGTTACCTAAAAAATAAATAAAACTCAAGCAAAATGATGAAATACTTTAAGTCATTTCCCATGCAGCAGAGAGATCCACTTGCTGACGTGACACTTTTGTCAGCAACATGCTTAAGTCTTATAAAGCTACAGGCTGAGAGAGTGCATCCACCTATTCCTATTGTTCTGTTCACCTCTGCTCCTGAGGCATTGCGTACCAGCCCTGTGCATCAGATCCCTTACGCAGCTGGACTGCGGCTCTGCAGCACAGGGATTTCTGCCTCAGCAACACAGCCAAAAAGCCCAGCTCTGCACCTCCTCCCCTCTCCCCGTTCCCAGAAGTCGGCAAGGTTCTTTGTATTTACTTCCTAGATGTGGATTAAAACCGAAAGATTCATATCTGCCAAGACACAATCCATCCCTTTCATTCCCAGACACTACCCCACCATAAAATATTTCCCCTTCCCTCCCTAAACTGGGCGTTTCCTCCCACTTTCTTGCCCTTGGTAAAAACATTCATCTTCTTGCCATCTTGAGGAAGTTGGACTCATCTCAAATTTCACCAGGTCCCCTTGTATACCACTTCCCAAAGTCCTTGGGGGGAAGTTTAATCCGGATCCAAACTCTGGAATCAATCCCAAGAGGCTGCTGGGCTCCAATCAATCCATTAATTTTTCAAGCATGCTCAGCCTTGCCACTTGGGTCCACTTCCAAACAGAGCGGACGACTGAGCACAAGCCCAGAAATACATCACACCTCAAGCCATCTATTCTAGATACTAACCCACACATCCTGGTTAGAACACTGCTCCTTTAGTTGTGCCATTAAGACTCCAGGTGAAACAACAGTGGCAGGGGATTTGCAAAAATACAAGATATCATTGAGTGTTCTTGGATCAACTCCCAAATCACTCAAACCTAGTACTAATAAAAAAGAAGAAAAAACCACCAAAACCCCCCCCACACACATATTCCATGTTTTTATTGCTTGCTTGTACATGGAGGTCATAACAATGGTCAGTAATTTCAAACAAAATCATCAAGTTTAGATTGCAGTTCCCAAAGAGGATTCAAGTTTACTTGGCCAACGCCAAGGAACTAAAGCTTTCACGTGTCTTATCTGAGGCTTCCTGAACAGTCATTTCTTACTGATTTTGCTCTTTATGTTAGAAGCTTTACAGAAATAAAACCCCAATTGCCTTAAATCTCATCCTGCTCTATTTGCTCCTTGCACAAGGTAATTGAAAGCAGCTAAGCTAAATCTGGAAAGCCTCTCATAGGCTCTTCCTTAGAAGAGTTGTGACTCTCACCCAGAAGCCAGTGTGTTTATAAGAAATAGGTTCACCTCTACGTTTCGCTGCACTTCCTACTCAGTAACTCGTGGCCAAATCACTATCTGCAAACTCTGTCTGTCCTGGGCTGCTCTGCTAAGGTTTTATCCTATGGTTTGCCCCAACTAGAAAGCAGCTCTCTAATCCTTCCGACAGTTACAGCGTCTTCTCCCAGCACAGCAAAGCTCTGATAGGAAGCTCCGTTTGGGAGACTAAAGACTGGAAGATTTGTCAAATATCTAATACTATATCAGAAGGAACCAAAACAAAACAGGAAGTTTTTGAAGAACAGCAAGTTTATTCACTTGGAGAGACCCACCCACATGCCTAACCATGGCTAAGCTCACGTATCACTCTAAGATCATGGCCTCGGTTAGTTAGCAATCATGGCACCGAGACAGCAGAGAATCTAGAAAACGCGTGCAAGTGAAAAAAATTTGAACCTCAACACCCTTGGAGAGAAGTTATTTTCATCTTAATTCCACTTGATGCCAAAAGTGACTTGACGCTAATCCAGGCCAAGTGGCACAAATAAAGAGCTTGAGCTCACTTCTCTGCTGGAGAGGATGGAGTGGAGTGTTGCTGTTGGTATATGAGAAGCTCCTCTCCTTTCTGATGATTTATGCAACCTTGCTTTAAAAGGGTTGCATTCATTTTATTGCCTACTCTGCACATTCTCAAGAGGCGTTGGAGGCAGTGCCAGAAAAATAACAGGGCTTAACAGTGTCTAGTGCAAATCCATCGGTGCAAGAGCTCCTTTCTGAAGCGTTTCCAGATTTTTTTTTTTTCAGTGGGAACATTTTGTAAATAGAATTTAAAATTTGCCTTGAGCCAGGCAACACCCGCTTTTATTCAGCCCTTCACGATAATGAAATAAGTAGTTTCTCCACTAGTTATAGCCAACGTCTTCCAGAGGAAAGCAAGTGCAAAGCGCATGGTTTACACCCTCTCACATCCCACATCCACAGCTTCCCTGTTGCAGATACCATGTCTTCCTCATGGAACTAACAAAGCTTCTGTCTCACAGAAAAGAGCTGCAATTGGAAATAAACCCTTCCGCTAAGCGTAACTTGGCAGAAGCAACCCAAAATGTCACCACCAAATGGGTTGAAACACACGCAGGCAGACAAAGCTTCCTTCTGTTGTTTCTCTACGCTCGGGGACAGGGAGAAAAGAAAAGCAATTTCACTTGACTTAAAACCGTTACTTTGTTATTAAAAAAGACAAAGTAAAAAAAGAAAAACAGCTCCTGAGGGAAGCTAGGCAATAACATAACTAGACTTGTGTCGGAAGAAATCAGAGAATTCAGGTGTTGGTGACATTGTGGAAGATTCAAGCCAGACTAGTAAAAATAACCAGTCAAAACAGCTGTTCCTGTGTTCCCTAAGGAGTAATACTGAACAGAAAGCATATGGATAATTTCATCCTGTCTCAACTGAGGCCAACTTACAGCAAACAAAAATGGGTCATCAGTTACAGCCACCAGTTCAAGATGTAAAACATCTTCACTGCACTGGCAGCTCTTTTCTATCTTTCACAGTGAAAACCTTTTTATTCTAGGAAATATCTAGTACTAGTTTCTTGCCAAATTAAGCAAGCTAACAATTTGCCAGCAACTGAGAAGATCCCCTGTCCCTAATTTCAGGCTGCTATTAACCCTCATTTTGAGCACAGAAAACTGTAAAACCGAGATGCAATTTCCAATCTGATGTTCAGTGTAATTGCATTATTGTGCAAACCACAAAACGTGCGTGTTACTGAGCAGTAATGACACTTTACACACAGCCAAGCTATCCTGATTTCTGCAGAAGAACTGCACGCCGCAGACTGAGAAGTTAAAGCTGTGCAGACGGACAGAACGTCATCAGGTTTCATTTTTGTCTATTAAAGGACACACTCATGCATTCTTTCCACCCACATGTAGGTTACAATCGCTTATTTCTGGGCTACACCCACAGCCTTAGACTGGTGAGGTCCAGTCCTTCCATGTAAAGCAAGGAAAGGATTTCTCCAGCTAACACCTGTGATTCACTGCTCAACGTGGGGTCACATTACCTCTACTATCAAGACTGATATCACCAAAGCATTCAAAGTGTTTTGGTACCCTATTATGAAACAGCAGAAGACCATCCATAGCATGACAAACCTGCTCGAATAACAAGTGGTTGGACCCTTGTGGGAAACACACTCAACTCTTGCCCTTCTCTGTGTTTCTCCCCCAGAGTGGTCCTCTTGTTTCAGCTGGGAGGGAGATGGGAGCACGCGGCAAGAGGCAGGTCTCAGCTTCCCACTGCCCATCTCTCTAGACTACTTCAATGTCTTCACTGGCAGACCCAAACACAGCAGTAACATCCACTTCGGCTCTCCAAACAAACGATACAGGCATATGCAAACCTACCGTAGATTTTCTATCTCAGGGTAAATCTTTGCAACAGGATTGCAGATTTAAAACCTCTCAGAGGAAAAGGTACCTGGTTATACAGGGTCTCTACATCCCTGCAGAAGACCTTTGCAGCCCAAGGATAAGACATGGGCCTCACAAGCCTGCACAGATGATATCACATGATAAAAACTTTAGTCCCTTAAATGCAATTACGGCAAAATCAAAAGATTGATACACAAGAAGTGTAGCTGAAATTGCAGCTGGACATCATCAAGGAACACAACCCCCAATCCATCTCCCTATTTCTTGCTCCTAATGAGAGACTGTGTCCAAACATGTGGAGCATTGATACCATTTCAATAAACAGAGGCCACCGAAAGGCATGATGCTCATACCTGAACCCTGCACAGCTCAGGGAGATGTGGCAAAACCAACCAAGGAAAGCAGCACCAGAGGGGCCACAGCTTTGTCCTCTTTGGTGGTTCTCAGCCAAATCCAGGCTAACAGCAAGGATAATAAACCCCAGTCACACTTTTACTGCACACCAATGAAGCTGATGCTCAAAAATGAGCTACAGCTCAATTCCCATATTCCTTAACCTTAAACTAATGTTTGCTGAACCAATGTCCCAGATAGGTGCAAGAAATGTTCCTCTCACTGAGGAGGTCCAGCTCCATCAGGACATCCTTCCAGGCCACCCCAGAGACCCACATGTCTGCTCCTGTGAAGAGGAAGGACTCACATCCAGGGCACTACAGCTCAGACACGTGCATCTGAATTATTATTTAAAAAGCTAAGAGGGAAAAGAAAAACAAAACCAAAAGTGCACCCTTCTGAACAGGCTATCCTAACCCTCAAGGATATTTGCAGCAATCCGTATACGCTTTTTCTTAATTTCCAGTGTGAAGGAATGCTGCTAAAAAGCCATAAAGCAAAACACAAAATGTTTTAGTATAAAACTAGTTTCCCCCACTCCCCTCCCAAAACTATGATAAAAATCTTAACGGAAAGAGATTCTTTAATTTGTCTATCTCTCACAAAGAGCAGGAAGATCTTTGGGAAGGCTGAAGGATATAATCAAAAGTCACGGCACATATTTCTTATCAGTGTTTGAACAAGATGTGTTTATTATTTTAGCAACGCTTTATTTTGATTTTAGCAAATGCTCTAAACTCTGCATCATCATCTCAGCCAGACTGCAGAAGAATCCAGAGTCCCCAAAGGGGATCTCTATCACTCTCATCCTCCCCTCCCAGCACCCAGGAAACTTGGACAAGACTGGACAAACTTGCAGACACCCTTTTCACACCCAATTTTGCATGCTCCCCCGCAAACATTTGTGCACAACAGCTAAAATTCCAGATGTGGAGATGAGGTAGGAAGACACAATGAGATCCAAAGGGTTCCTGTTCATCAGCACCTCATCACCCCATTATAACCGCCCCAACGTCTCTCTCCTTTTCCCATCTCCTACTCATAAACACACAGGAATGGATCTCCGGGGTCATCAAGTCCAGTACTCTACCAACAAAGAGCTTAATCGTTCTTATAGTCAACCCAGATCAAATGCTGGGTTAGATTAAGCTGGAAAAGTGGTTGGGGCAGGTTCCACCTCCAGCCTTTCAGGGCTATGATTCACTTCAACACCATTCTCCCCTCTCTCAGCTTTTCTCAACCAGATTTTGCCTGTTTGGGAGGAACTCCTCATCTCACCACAGTATTCGGCACCATACTTGCGGGCATGGGAGCCATAGGGCCATAGGCAATGGTGCAAGCTTGCCACCCTGACCATGCGGCCCGCGCCGGGGCTTGCGTAAGGTCCAGTTCCCAGGCTGCGGGGTGGAGTGCACTGCACCACTGGAGGGTGTGGAGGGCAGAGCTCGACATCTGCAAGCAGGCAGTGAGCATCCTGGGGTGGCTGGGCAAAGCACCCCAAGAAACAGGCTTCGGGTAGGAGGGGACTCCCTGCTCTCCATTTTAAAGTTTTATTTCAATGGGGGGAAAAAAAATTACTTCCCCCACTTTTGTCTGTTTTTAAACCCAAACTATACTTTATACCCAGTTCTTCATGAGTTGGTATGGCCGCCTTCTGCTCAATGCAGCAACAGCTCTAAAATCTGAACTCCAGCAAGGACCAGTTGCAACAAATTGCCACTTCTATTTCCACACTGAGAGCTTTTTTTTTTTTTTTCCCTTTTCTTCTTTTTTAAGGAAATCATGCCAAAGCCCACGTCTTGTTTTCAAGCTTAGGATGGGCAAGGTTCATCATCACCAATATATTTTAATTGAGCATTAACAAGTCTCCATCTCTCGAGACAAGTCGTTAGAAAGTCTGCTCTTTCTCAGAAATAAAGCCAAGTCAATGCTAATCAGATTTTCTTTCCCCAGCGTACAATGCTTCGCTGGATGAACAAAGACAGTGCACCATGTTCAAATCCAAGAAGGGGGAAGGGGGTGGGGGGGAAATCAGAGCTAAAGCCTTTTAAAAAACCCTCCCCTGACAGCAACAGTGATGAGCGGCATTTAAGTGGAGCGAGAACACTCCTGAGCGCATCGCTTCTGACAGATGAGCCCAGCAAGTCAACCATAGGGACTCCACAGCCCCACCGCTGCTATTCAGCGAAAGTTGATCAGATAGCAGCAGACAAATAACACCAAGCAAACACTCCAAGAAGCGCGCTCTACGCATTTAAGAGTTTATAATTAACCTAGGAAAGAAAGAGTCACCAATTTGGGTCTTCTGCACAGCGGCACCAGCATGCTGGGTGTTCGCACTCCCTGCAGAATGGGGGACGGGGAAAGCACACTGGTTTTAGTTTACCCCTCGTTCTCCCCGAGACGCAAACCTGCCATCCCAGGTGCGCAAGCCCCAAATGTACTTTTAACAGACTTTTCCTTGCCAGCTGTGGCATCTCCTAGCTGCACTCTTGGCCTTGCAATTCCTATTTTGTTTTCTTTTCCAAGTGGCTGAGCTTGTGTCTGCTTCAGGTCTCATACCCCATGCCCTCCACTTGAAGCATTTTCACCAGGAATACACACATGCGTGCACACTCACACACACACACAGAGGAGCTTTTGCTGCATTGCCATTCTGACAAGTGTCAACACAGCTGCTGTCTCTGCTGGAATGTAAACCAATATTGTTGTTAGATCTCCCTCAACCCCAGGTAACTTCCTCAAAGATTTGCACAGCATGGGGCAATTCTCTCCACTTCCACCTTACAAAACATCAACCCAGTTGGTTAAAAGCAATTAAATAAAAAAAAAAAAATCAAAGCTGCATCTGAAGTTTGCATTCTACTCGCGCCGATGCGGTGCAAAGGGCTGTAGAAAGCAAAATGCGTCCATTGTACGTGCATTCATCCTCATATATAATACGTTTAGACAAACACCCTGTATAAAATATCTTGCTGATGCTGCAAGTCATGAGGCAAGGTATTAACAGCACTGAGTAAAAGAGTTATTGGTGTGGACGCTAATGCAACATTTGTAGCAGAGAACCTTTGTTTGCGTATTATTTTACTTAAAAAGGTAACCTAAGATGGGGTTTATAATGCATTTTTTGGCTATTTCCTAGATACCACCCACTTTTAACAATGAGCAGCAATTTTGGCAATAAAAGACTAGTAAATGAGTTATAATGCAGTCAACACAGATACTGTTCAGACTGCTACAGGAACGCAATCTGTATGCATTACCCATAGTAAGCGACTGCTTTGCCTTGCTTCTCCAATGAAACAAAATTATGTTTGGCTGATCAAGGTTCCCAAAACAAATTCACTGTCCCAAAAGTAAAGATTCAAAGGTCACTCTCATTCCAGTATCTAGCCCAGCAAACCCTGCTTCCCATTGTAAAGTGCAAAAGTTTCAAAAAACAAATGTATGTTCCACACCTAACTTCAGGACTACAGGGGTTAAGAAATTGCATGCGTTCACTAAAAATAAAAATATATTAAAGATATGATAGCTCAAACCTAGAATCCTTACCTCGCTATACTGGGACTGGGCATTGTTTTCCAGGTACAACATGTTAGCAGTCAAATTGATCAATGCTGCTGTTCTTTCTTCTGGCTCCAGGATTTTGACAAACACCTCCCACCCCCTAGAAGACCCTAAAAATACGTGATGCTACTTGGAAGATAACAGGACTCAGAGTGTGCCTCTCTGCATAATTGAAGTTTCCCTTATATACCTAACTATAGGCAAGGAGGAGGAGGTGGGGCTCTCCTGCCTTACCTGTCCAATCTGTCAAAGTGCCACCTGGAGTCCTCCACTCCAATGGAGAGAGGCCTCTCCCAGCTCATTAAGTAGTTAGAATTCCTTATCACCAATCTCTAAAAAGCAAAGGGAAGGGAAGGGGGGGGAAACGACCAAAAAAAAAAAAAAAAAAAAAAAAGGGGAGAGAGAGAGAGAAAAGAAAGGAAACTAAGGAAACTATAACTTTCCCCTGTCACTTTTCTACAAGTTTGGGAACTCAAAAGACAGCCAAGGAGTTGCTCCAGAGAAGCCGCTCCAAGAAACTTATGCTATTTACTTATTTTCTGAGAAGACTCCAGGGTTTTCTTCAGGGACAGGCTTTGCTGCTACCAAAGCCCAAAATGTTCAGGAAGGGATCAAGATGCAACGTTCGAGACTGGCGGTGCAGTAACACAACCAAGCTTCTGGCTGCTGCAGCATGCAGGTTTTGGACAAAACCCACAAGGAGCTTTCCGAGAAGCATGAAACACTGTTTCATGCACCGTAATCCAGCTACATGCTTTGTCATCTGTGTGCTCTCATCCACGCTCATAGCCAACAGGTCCTGCGTTTGCAGGACATCACTCCAGCTACATTTTTTTCCCCTCCTTTGCAATTGCTGCTAACTCACGCCACAGTAATAAGCCTTAAAATAATCTCACTTTCAAACGGGAAATGTTAAAAAATAAAAAGAGCAGCTCGTCCAAAGGGACTCATGATTTTGAATTCATATATGGGAGAAGTTGTCGGGTACCGCTCAGTAAAAGCCACCTGGACACCGTGCCCACAGCAAACTAAAGATTTTGAAGAGACAGAGGGGAAGAGCACCGACTCCTCAGCCCACTCAGACTCCACCTGTGGGAGCACAGAGCGAGCAGACAGGCAGACCAGAAAGGCCCCGCTGCGATTTGACTCTGACCGAGCGGACCAAGACCCCCGCCCTGCCCCGGCGCCCCGAGCGCAGNAGCCGGCTCGTTTCGCCCGCTCCCGAGGAGCGGGGCCAGCGCCGTCGAGCACGGGGAAACAAAACACCTTTTTAAAGGGGTGGGGAGGGGGGAAGAGAGAACCAAACATCCAGATCAGAGCGCGGCCGCCTGCCCTCCCAGCCTAATGACAGCGCTTCAGACTTTTGTTCGAGGACCTGCGGCGGAGCGGAGCGGTGCCTAATTGCCGAGTACCCGCACGGTCTGCCGGCGCTCGCAGCGAACGCCGAACCTCCCGCCGCGGGTGCCGAGCGCCCGACCCACGGGCGCTTTGCAAGGGGGAAGAGGGGTCCCCCGCAGGGCTGAAACCCACCCGCGATCCCAACACCTCCGTGCAGCCGAGCTTCTGCCCAGGAGCTGCGGCTGCTCCCCGCCACGCCGACTCCCTCGCCTTTGGGCATCGTTTAGCCCCAACTTCTCTGAGCACACGGGGAGGGGACTCCGGGTTCACAGGGAGATGGAAGCAAGCAGGCTGTGCTGCTCAAGGTGCTAACGGCTGCCTAGGCTGTCTTCTCCAGCATATGGCAGCAGAAGCCACCACTGACTTCCTGCCAAGGACGCTGCAAGCTCGCACCAGCCTCTCTCCAGGCTGTAGACAGGCAGAGCATTCTCAAAACTGCCACTAAAAATGGTGCAAAACCCATCTTCATGCAGGAACCAACACCAGAGCAAACACAGAGCGGAGGATCGCTGTGCCCTCCCTACCCTGCAACAGCTCCTTGCCACGAGAAGCAGGACAGGTATCCCATTTAGCTCTAACCCTGCAAGCACAGCTGGGCGCAAGAGCAAAAGGTTGCAAGCATTTTCAGTGCACCTTCCCGATTCCTCCTTGCTGAGCACGACGCAAGGAGGTGCTTCCAGGAACGGGCTGCAGGAAGGAGCGCAGAGCCCTCCCCAGCCAAGGGAGAGCCCTACCTACCACCAACAGCAACATCCTAGCTCAGGTTGGGGCCGCACATACCTCCAGCGCTCCTGAACTACCAGCAAGAGCCTGCTGAGCATGCAGCAGGTTTCCTACATCACAGGAATAACTCAATAGACCACTGCCGCAGCCCCTTCCCCTCCTCTCCATCTTCCCCGGTACCACCTAACACCAGGGGCTATGCCTGGTGTGCTTACCTGATCTCACCTGATATGGGTACAAGCCAAAAAGCCACGCAAGCACTAATCTGGAGATACAGGCAAGGTTTGCAGGGAGCAGCCAGAGCACCGCTAGCCAAACAGGTCGCTTCACAGCACCACTGCAAAGCTTGCACTGAGCTGGACATCACCTGTGGATTTTCTGCTAATAGGGAGGAAAAGTTATGCTGTGCTTGGAGGACCATTTTGACCCCTGAATGCTGTCAGGTTTTTGTTACGGGCCCATAAGTTCAAAAGCTATGGAGGGGAGAAAGAGAGGAGGAGGTACATATATAGATCTCCCAACCTCAGCAAGTCATTGCAAAAACCTTTTACTAGCTGTGCTATGAAACTCAGAAGAGCCTCCTTTTCCAAGTCATTAATGCAGCACTGTTGTGTTGGGTATCTGCTATCTTCTGTCCCACAGGTGGATGGAGGTGGTTGTGAGTGAAGCAACACCCAGATGCACTACACAGAGATATGTGGAAGTTTATCCAAAGAGATCTGCATGTCAAACATGGGGAGAAGTGTATATAGCATGAATAAATTGACATGTCAGCACAAATCCCCGCCCTCTGTACACACAGCCCCAACCTGGCTCAGTGTTTCAGAGGCATTAGCCTGTGCGGTCACCTTGAAGTGGATGCTGGACAAGTGGCTTTTTGCAAATCAGTCATCCACAAGTGACACAAAGGAGGCCACCACCACCCTGACAGAGATGGCAGGAGGTAACAGAGCATGCACCAGACACTGTGCCCACCAACGCTGATGCAGCCCAGGCACAGGTGTACCCCTCTCATCACCCCAGGGCTCCAAACTTTGTTTCACTGGCTTCAGACCCAAATGCACCCCCCTGTCCCACAGGCTGATGTCATGCCTTGAATATTCATACAGGCACCGATGCCGCAAGGGAAGAGTAAAAGCTTGATCGCTCGCCTTTCTACCTTACCATGAGAAAGAAAAGCTCCTGAAGTCTCATTTGATTTTCTCCTTTTGCAGATGCAAAAATTTCACATAAATGAGTTTCCAACAACCTAACAGCAGCAAGGCAGCATCTCTTAGAGGCTTCTCAGAGGGAAACTTGACTCCCTGAAATAGCGTATGCTTAAATGGCTGAGTCACAAAACCGAAGGGACACCCCCCACCTCCTCAAACTGCACACTCGCTTCTCAGCAATGGGACAGTAATAGTTATCATTTATCTGAGCCTTCTGGACAGGTCTCCAAGGGAAACACCAACATCAGCTCTGTTGCAACTGTGATGGTCAAAAGTCATAGCAAGATAATCTTCATAGACAGAGATTATACCTTATCATACCAATTAGCCTAGTCAGAAAAGGCAGATTCAGGCAAAGGCCGTCCTTTCACATGTTAAAAAGAATTACTTCATATTGAGGCCAGATGAACAGGGTTTAACTCTATTCTTCTAGTCCAACAAGCTCTCCCCAACCCTGAGCAGGAAAAGAACAAACTAGAAAATAAAGAAATCAACCCAAAGCATCAGGAGTTGTGCAAAGCCTGGCACTTCACCCTTTGGATGCTCAGCTGGACTGAACTTTAAAAAAAAGCAAAGGAGCTCAGCCTCGGGAAAGGAAATCTCTTTAAAGCAAGTTACCTCCAATACTTTAGGAAACTAAAAATAATAATTGCTAGCTAGATTTCAGAGTTTCATCTGCAACCCTCCCAGATCTGACTCAGATATTCTAGAGAGCTTCTGGGCAATGCTTTATGGCTCCTGCTGGTATGTTGAAAAACAAATAATAGGCAAACAAGACCCCTAAGTTTCCAAAATGAGGCATCAGCCAAGTCAAACTGCTGATTCAGGTTCTTTGTTTGATTGCATTTTCCCTGTGCTGTTATATGGTTCGTCCCAACCTTTCTCACCGGTACCACTCACGAGTTCTCAATAACCCTTCCTGGACACAAGATAGGTGCGCTAAATCATGACGATTAAAAGTGTCATTGCCACAATTGTAGTGTTAATTGGAGATTGTGTAATTTCTTGTAGAAAGTGGGCGTGTGTGCGCACCTGCCTGCGCGTTAAGTGGTTCATGCAGAATTTCCTGCAGATCAAAGAAAAAAAAAAACAGTCTGCTCAGACTTCTCCACTCTTATAAAAATAGCATCTGGATCAACCGCGTCACCACGGACTGTGACATTCACTCAGCTCAGAAGTGTTTACAAATTAGGACTGAGATAACAGAAGGAGGAGGGAAAAAAATAGAATGTGGGGTTTGGGGTTTTTTTGTTTGTTTGTTACATCTGAATAACTGCTGAATGCTCAAAAAACAAGCCTCTGCCAATTGCCTTTGGGAGTCTTTCCAGTGAAGACTTTACAGGGACAGAAGTGATAGACTGCAATAGCAGACAGCCAGGTTAAAGAGCAAAAAGCAAATACTTTAAAAAAAAAAAAAGCCATAAAAAGTCACCTTCCCTTCCTGAAAACTCATGCAGAGCTGGTCTTCATTGCTCAAACCACAAGGAAGAGTGGAAAAAGAACCCAGCACATACTGAAACAGGGGCTTTCCCCTTTCAAAAGAAAAAAAAAAAGTCACCTATGGGAAGGCAAAACAAAAAGGAAAAAAAAAAAAAAAAAAGAGATGCTGCTGAAAGGCAGCATCCTGCCCACTGCTGACTGGATATAGCCTTGTGGGCATCCCAGGCAGGTCGCTCTGGAGCACTGCATGGGAGGCGCAGCTCATCTGTATGCAGGAAAGGGACAGGCACCCTGGCTCTCACAGGGTTAACCACTCCACTGTACCCACGAGCAAAAATTCGATGCCCTCCTGGCTTCCCCACCACTGACCCAGGGACGGGTCTGATGCCCAGAACTTCCTTTGGAAAGCACTCAAGTGTATGAACCTTCAAGCTAGAAACATGCCCTGTCTGCAAGTGCTTAGTACCGAGGATCAAACCTTTCTTCCAAGGACTTCAAACTGCATTTTTTCCCATTTTAAAAGTGCAGTGCAAAGACAGGGACACGGCCCAGGTCAGCTTCTCCTTCCCCCAAGGAACATGCCCTCCCCAAGGCAATCGGCTGTCACAACAGCCCTGCCCTCCGACCCGGGTAAACATCTGCACACGCTGCTTATTTGAGCTCCTATAGCCTCGTTATCTCCCCCAGAACACCCCTAGGGCTAATTAGAGAGTTAATGGCATCATGTCAGGAGATAACACTATGTGGGGGGAGCAGGGAGAGGGAAGGTGGAAAGGCGTTGTGAAACAAAACCAGTTCCCTTCACAACCACTGTGCAATATTGGTTTAGGAAGGGCGCATGCAGCCCCCGGGGACTCTGCCCTCTGGCTGCCGAGCTCCATTTAATAAGAGAACAAGACACTCCTCTGGAGAAATTCAGTTCTCCAGCCAAGATGATGCAAGGTCCCCACACCTTCCCTACTGTCTGCACAACCAAAACCCCTCCAACCCCATCAAGGGAGGTCATTCCCACCAAAGTGCCAGCAGGGACTCACTTCCCACAGTTGGGGTACGACACAGGATGGACACCGAGCATACAGATACTTTATCATCAAAAAGTGTTGTCTGCTTATTCCTGGCGCTCCTTTCATCTATTTTTTCCACTTTTTTTGTACCCTAGTAACTTTCTTTAAAGAGCAGCTGCTTTCAGTAAAAATGCTTAGAGATAAAAGGAAACAACCATCTGGACACAGATCTTTGCAAGGCAGCTATCAGCCTGCAAAACCACTGGTCAGCAGACACTTGAGCAGGCACTTTTGCACTGATGAGTGCAAAACCACGGGTCAGCAGACAGTTGAGCATGGAGACATGACCAGGGGACTTTGGAGGTTCAAGCCTCAGCCATCGGCAGCTCTCGTTGGAGTAACAACCCTCAACATTCAGAGTGCATTTTTGTCTGATGAGGACCTTTGGATGCTCAACACTGCATGCTTGACCTTCCCCCAACATATTTGTAAAATATTCTGCAAAAGTAAGGGAAAATTACACAAGAAAATTCATGAGAATTGCTCCTGAGCAGCATGAACAGCCCCATCCCTACCCTGGGACAGGGGATGGGACAAACCTGCATCCCGGCACGAGACAGAGGGCTCTGGCCAGGGAAAGGGAAAAGCAGGAGATAGTGACAGACTAGGGAGTCTTTGTTTTTAATTACAAGAGAGGAGCAACTGTTGACAGACCAGGTTTGTTCTTGCACAAGCAGCTGAGAGGAAAGTGTTGTTCTTCCCTTATCTTGTATAAACTACAGATTGCTCTCAGGAAACACACAACTGTTCATAAATGTACAATCACAGCAGCTCTTTCCAGCCAGCCTCTATTACACTGGCAACTCCTTGCCACCCAAGCCCTTGTACAATAATCCAATATTAAAAAAAAAAAGTTATCAGTTTGCAAAAATTTGAGAACAGTCTCACAAACCTCTGGTTAAACCCTGACCCTGCAACTGATGGCCATTCATGCCTCTTATGTGAGCGCATTAACGTTATCCTATATTGCCCTGGTATGTTGGGCCACAACATACACCCCGAGGCAGATGGGGAGCCTGTTTGTTCCTTGTTTCTTATGCAGAAACATTGCATTTCTCAGTGCCGGTCTTTGTCCGGGTACCCTCTGCCTGCCCTCATGTGCCACGTTCACCACCGGTATGGCAACAACCATGGCGTCCAGTTGTTTGGCCAGAGACCTTCCCCAGAAGATTGATCACTTTTGTTTCCAACTTGTCCGATTTTAATCCAGTCTGGACATCACCATGTGGTCCACCATACCCATCCATGTCCTCAAAGAGAAAGAAGAGTGCTTCAGGGTACCTTTTCCTTGTGTTTAAGCAGGCTGGAGATAAAAATCCATGTTTTTAGAGCCAACATAGTTACACTCGTTACTGAAAACTCCTTTGATCATTCATTAATCTCTGCAAATTCAGATGCTGATTAGCAAAGGGTTTGTTCAGCAGTGAGTGAACTAACCCAGGCCACAAACCACTCCTTAATCTACGCTTCGTAGAGATTGATTTAATTTTCTGTGACTGCCTGACCATTCACTCCCTCGTTAATTTAAATGCTATCAAGTCAGCGACAGTGAGGTGGAAAGCAGATGGTAGAGACATTCAAAGGAAAACATTACCTAGTCCAAAACTGTCCTTGTAAAACATTGGAGGAAAAAGTAATAGTTATTAACAGGACTGCAGGCAGGATCTGCAGAACCACAAAGCAACATATATAGTGAGACTTTAGATGCATAAGACTTTCTTCAAAGCAAGAATCTGAATTAATGCAAAAGAAGACTTTAAAAACAAACGCTACACCCCACAGCTCACTGCAGCGCAGACACTTTGGCAGTGTTGGACAAGGAAGGGGAGCGGGACGCTCCCAGGGCTGTGCTCCAGGTTTGTCTTAGCCTGAAAGGAGCATCCCATGAGCCTGGCCACCCCTCCCAGACACGGCCAGCACTGCAGCTTGCAACAGGGCTGTGAGGTGCTCTCTACCCACCCCACAAAGAGGGGTGCCACAAAGCTCGGAAAGGTTTCATTAGGCTGGATATGGACAGCTTAATTCACACCCTACTTCCAGCTAACAAGAGAGAAGGGCTTCATTCCCCCCCCTCCCCCCCCGCAACTTGGTTTAAAAATAAAAAATAAAAATGTCCAGAGGAATGTGAACTTTGGGGATGGCCACTCCACTTCTGTCGGTGTTCAAACTGTGCTTCGTGGTTTGCTAAAATGCCAGCTGCCCAAGGGGTTTACCGCTTATGGGCTCTAACCCAGTCAAAGTGTTCCCAACAAATAATATGCAAAGCATGTTTATAGTTTAAGAAAGAAAAAAAAAGAAAAAGAGAAAGAAAAAAAAAAAAAGAGAAGGGTATCCTATCAACTAAAGACTACCAGTGAAGTTCCCAGCAAGACAGCATAAACCTTAAACTTGTACTGGAGGCAAAAGTGCCTGCGGTCTGTTGCTCCAAGATCAAGATGCCTTTTAATTAAGCGTTTGTGCAGACCTTTTAAAGATATAAAATAAGCGCTAACGCATTATTGCTCCATACTTAAGCAACGAGCACGTGCAACACCATGGAAACCTTTGGAGGCAGGCCTAGCTACTTGGGGAAGATGTTTTCTGAAGCGACTGCTTCTTTTGTTTGGAGGTATTTGCATGTAGGCAGATGACAGGACTCACAATTGCAACACTCTTCCACCTCAAGTGCTCGTAGCAATATGAGCCAGGGATTTAAATCCAGCCCTCCAGAAGAGCCAGGCCAGAATAAATGCAAAACACCCCACCACACAGGGCTCTTTTCCAGTAGATTTGTGCTTTTCAGCTTAAAAGTAGTTTATTCCCTCCCAAGAGGAATGTAAAGTAAGATACTAAAAGAAATATTTATTAATATAATAATATTAAAGAAATATTTAAAGGAATTTTAAATATGCCTCCAAAATGCTCTATAGCACAGCAGACAGATCACCCATTGGTTTTCTTCGACACCATTAAGAGTTCAGGGAAGTAGCATTAAAAATAAAACACTTAGTGTAACGATACTCATCAACTGGCTGCATTCCTACAGAAAGAAATGCAGCCAGCCCTGGTCTGCAGCCAGAACCAGGGCAAAACAGTACAGGAAAGGGAGCTAGTGAAAAATTACTTTAAAGAAACTTAAATACGTCTTTAGAGCCCTACTACACACAGAACGAGAGAAGTCTTCACACTTTAGCCAAACTGAATGTATGAATGCATTCTCTACGTGCATCCTTTATCTGAAAAGATTGACCATTTCTGGATTTGGATCTGCAGCCCTAAATGTGACGATTAGATCATTTGGAGGGACCTACATTGCAGAAAATTAAACATTCAGCAGGATTACAAAGCCAAGCCTAAATTAGCAGAGCTTATGAGTTCAACTGGAAACAAGAGAGGTGCTGCAGGGAAACTTCCAACAGAATAATGCATTTGCTCATTATGGAAATGCCTTTGCATAATCTTAACTTTCTTTGCACAGCTATGGAACGAACAAATACCCACAAAGAAGAGAAACTTGGCAAGCCTCAAACTCTCTCAAGCACAAACCAGATAGTAATAAAAGCTTTGATCACATCCCTGTGCTGTACAAAGTCCTTCCTTCCTTTCTACGGTCAATCTGAGAATACTTAGGCATGGAAACAGATGGCCACACAACCCACTTTGCTGCATCTACTTATCAAATCAGCCTTATCCTTCAGCTGCAAAACCATTTCCCAACAAAATGCAGGGCTGCAGCACCTGCCAGAGCCCTGGGAAGCACTCATCACATATTAGTCAGCCCTGCACCAAGACACTCTTCCTGCACTGCTCAGCCACACCGCACATGTCCTACCAGCTCCCTGCCCTGCTGTCGGTACACAGGGATGTCCTCCCTGTCCTGCAGTCCCATCACCCCTTAAACAGCTTTCATCTGCTTCCTCAGCCATTACCTTGCAGCAAGTAGAGTTCTCTTCTCCTGACCCGGCAAAACACTTTTAAGCAAGCAATTAAAAGTTTACAGAGATCAGAGCCTGCACTTAAATATTAAAGCATTGGATAGGATGCAACAGACATTCTTCCGGACAGTGGGTTGGTTTTGTGGTGGGTTTTTTTTTTTTTTAATGTCTGTCCATCATAGTCTTGCTCACTTGATCCTGACCACAGCCCCCAGCTTGCACAAGTGATGGGCTCCTAGGGACCCAGGAATTCAGTTCATGGACACCAAATATGAATTACTGAACTGATTTACATAGTGCTAAGGCTGAGAGCATGCAGAAGAGATCTACCTGCTGCCCTGGCCACCTTGGGCCAGGGTAGCTCTGCAGGGGCCTCAGCCCCACTCTTCTCTAGCTCACTGGGCTGCAGCATGGGAAGGTACCCTGCACAAGGTGGCTGGGGTGGCTCCTCCATGAGCGTACAGCAGGTAAAACCTGGGAAATGTTTCTTGTTCCCATTGGGAAGCATTATATATCAACTCCGAGACGTGTCATTGGTGTGAGGGCTGAGGCCGAGAGCCTCAACACCTCCATGTCCTACGTGGGCTGCATCCAGTCTCTGCTACAGCCTAGTTTTTCCTCCACCTCTGTGCATAAGGAGGAACAGCAAAGTTACAGAGCTGAAGCTGTCACTTTTAAAACTATGAAACACATGTTGCACCTCCAAAATTTCTGTAGCCACCAGGCTTGGGACACCCACAGCCCATGAAGCTAAGGACCCAAACCCAAAAGGACACAGCCCTGTCTGAAGCACCCACACCATCATCCCCAGGGCAGAAACCCACCCCACAGGGAGCTCAGTGGTGCCTAACCAAGCCACACACAGCAAATCCCATGCTGATTTTCAGAAGGGGGGGGGGGGGGGGGNAGGAATTCTCTCTCCCTTTTGTGGGGAGGGACAGATCCAGGTTAAGAAAACTCTGGCCACAGAGACTATCTGGTAAAAGGCATTCCACTGAACTGGTTAGGCAAGGGGCTGCAGGAGGACGGCCCGCTCAGGGGCATGAAAGGAAGGTATGTACAGGGGGAGGGGGACGAGCTGCTCCATCACTCGGGACAGCACTCCTGCTCCCACCAGCAAGGTCCCCAGAGCCCTGGACACACTGCTAGGATGGTGACAGGAGACTTCCAGACTCTGCAAGGCCCTCAAATAACATTTTTATCAGGATGCTACCCGCTGAAGTCCTTAGCCCAAAGCAGCTTCATTTGGGTCCAGACTAGTATCTCTTAGCATCGGTGAGCAGTTTAAAGGAATTCTGAGGGATGGTGAAGGAAAGCAATTTTGCACCTGGTACGGCAGGCTCACAGCATGTCGCAGGGGCTCCAGGGTGATGCAGGCATTATTGCACTGCCACAGGCTTGTTCCTAGAGAGAGGTCCCCAGACCCCTCCTCCCAGTAGCTCCAGGGCTTTTAATCAGTCAGAAAAAAAAATTTAATCATATAACATCATCTGGTTTCTAGCACTGCAGGAGACATCCCTTGACACCAGCATTCCTCTTGAATGCAGGGAGCTGGCCACCACCCTACCAAAGACCCCAAGGTTGCTGGCTACATCCTTGGTCAGGGAAGAGGCTGGGGGCCACCTTCTTTGGTGAAGCCTAATAAATGGCAGGTAGCCCACAAGGAGACACAAACGGCTTACCTTCCTGGCCATCCGCAGCTCCTTTCCACGCCAGGGCCATGGCAGAGACTAAAAGTTCTCCACACCCACAGGGACCACCAGCCCCTCACTCTGGCTATGCAAAAAGGCAGATCTCTGCTGGGATTTCCCAGCCTGTCTGTGGTTAACTCCACAGGAGAGGAAGGGGCATAGCCCATAGCCTCACAGATGGGCCACCCAGGACATTGTGAAAGAGCCGGTCACAAGGCACATGACCAGGGAAGGCTGCTGACTGTCTAATATTACACCAGACCCACAAACCCTCTTCCTGTCCCCTCCAGCTCTTTTCATCCCAAGGTAGCGCTGATCACCAGTTTCTCTTACCCCTTTCTTACGTGGGACATAGGAAGAATATTTCCTCCTTAAAAACAAGAGTGTGAGAACTGCAAGGTCTTGGCTCAGCAGGATACAGAGGTGTAGCTCAGACAAGAGGGGTTTCTTTGTCACCCGATGTTCTCCTCCAGCTCTCTCTCCAGATAGTTGCATTTTCAAGGCAACAAACACAACTGACGGGTGTTCAGCAGTGCAGGATTCATGCTCATTTTCCAGCCCACTGGTGGGACAGTTTCTTCAGGCACTGCTCTGAACACTGTAGCTCCTTCCCCCCAGCCAGCTCTGTTGTCAACAAGCAACTGTAGTCCCACAAAATTAAAGAATTTAAAAAAAAAAAAATCACAGCTCTCACCAACACAACTCTTGGGATCAAGGGTGGACATCTTCTAAGGCTAAAAGTTTAACTTTTCAGCCATAAGTTGCAAGAAGGTGCAGAGCTTATTTTAAAGGCTGATTGGGATTGCCCTGAAGTCCACAGAAGGACAATTGCTTTAAATAAACCAGTCTTAATTGCTTTGCACCTATTTAAATCTCACATGGTGGTACATTTTGGAGAAAAGCTGGCCTTACTCTTTTCCTGAGACAAATCTAATAATAAAAAGCACTCTGCCTTGGTCTCACTGTTCATCTCCCAGGGCCCCTCTGTTACCGCTGCATTCCTTTGTGTTTATCTGCCCTCTTCAACTCTGTGCTGCAATCAGCTGCGTGCGGCACCTCGTGTCTAGAAGTGACATGGCTGAGGTTACAGGAGAGACAGGTGCAAGGGGAGCTCTTGCCCCGAAGCTATCCAAAGGAAAAGAGAAGCTGGAGGGGAAGAGGGTTGTAAGGTATTTCAGATTAAAGCCGACAAACAGCAAACACCTTGCCCCAGGCTACACATTCTCTGCCAATGCAAGCTGCAGCGGCTGTGAGCCCCAGAAACAGCAAAGCAAACATGGACTTCTCTGCAAGGGGGAGTTGTCACCTGTCAGGGATGTTTGCAAATTTATAGGGAGGTGGTGGTGGTGGTAAGGGGAGTAAAAAGAGCTTTCCTCCTTTTAAAAGACGGGCTGTTTGCACAGGTTTGCGAGGCATATTTTGCTTTGTAAAGGCTTTTGTGCAGCACTCAACTGAGCAAAGATGCTGTCTTCCACTGAAGACAGACTGGAACATTTATTAATGTACATACATTAATGTACTCTGAGACGCTGCCTTACAGTAAGGGTGAGCATGGGATGGAATTTCCCTGCTCCCCCTTTGGCTTGTCATATCTGTGAAAAACACTTCTTTAAGAAGTCACTGTGCAGCTCAGCCTCTTCAGAAATGCCTCCTGCAAGGCTGGAATCAAACCTATCATAAGCAAGAAGTAACTGCACAACAAAAGCTGCCTGCCCTCCTCTCCTAGCCCCATGGCTCACTTCAGCAGTGCTCAGAGAGGATAAGAGGAAGGGATTTTCCACTGATGTTTCACTGCGCCACAGATGGGAGAGGGAGAGTCTGAACAAGGGCCTCAAGTGAGCCTGTCAGCTACCACAGTGCTCTGCAGACAGCTCAGAGGAACTGGAGATGGGGAGGCTTTGCTAGCACTCAGTGCGGCAAGTCCAGGTTTGTGCATGGAAGGAACAAAGTTTCTGCTGATAGCCTTTAAACTGTTAGGGATTGTTTTTTAAGAGGACATAGTTAGTTCAAACAGAGCATTGCCACCTATTTTGAAAAGTAGGAGCCCCTCTAAACAGGGAGAATCTTGTGGACTAGCTCTTGAAGAGACATCATTTTACTGGAGCTGCGCTACAGTGTTGGAAAAAGCTGAGAAGTGGCCTCTCAGATCCAGATGCCGATTGAAGGCTTGCATGCCGCCCCCCTGTACCCAACCTGAATGCAGAATCAAAAGATAACCAGACTTGGCATCAGCCACCTCTTCTTGTGCACTTGGAGTAGCTTCACCACATTAGCTGAGCAGATACCCAACCTCAAAGTGGCCTTTTTACCCTTTGCAATCTTGTAAGGAAAGAGGACAGCACTGCAGTCTCCCCAGCAGTCAGACCAGAGAAGCATTAACAGGCCAAACCTTCTGGTACCAGGGACTGCAATCAGTGTGACCTGGGAGCTCTTTCCTTGCAGATGTGATCCTCCAGGTTACAAACACTACCAGGATGCAGACCGCCAACGCACCTTGGTTGAGCACATTAAAAATGGTGGTTGATTAGCCAGGGAATTAACTGACACAGTTTCTCAGGATGGAAACACAGAGGAACAAGAAAATTTACAGACACCAACACAAATTTCAAACCACACATGATTTTTACGCTAAAGTATACAAAACCCAGGAATAACAGAAAGAGGACATGAACAGCTCAAACTCCTGAAATACCTCCTGCTCCAGCCTGCGAGAATAGCACCTGGCTTCTTCACCAGAGCTATTGCTAAGAAAGAGCTGGTCAGTTTGTGCCAAAGGCAATGAACCAGCAACAATCAGCGCCCCATCTGCCTTCCAGTCTCGAGACATACTGGTGAGACACCCATGACCAAGACTTGTTACAAACCCTCTCTGGCTTTGCCTACCTAGAGACACAGGAGGAAAAAACCAACCATGGTCTGAAAGCAAGTTTTCATTCATACCTGACATTCAAGAAAAGAAAAACCAGCGAAGAACATCTTCAAGCCCCGGCCTTTGGTCATCAAAATTGCAGCTGTACCCAGAATATCAACTATTTTAATGCTGAGGCCACATAAACTAGCTCTAAGCAGGAAGAGAGCAGAGACAGTTGAGCAGCTCGGCAAGTGGAAGAGACTCCTCAGCTCTTCTGCCTGTTTACCTGCCTCATCCCTCTCCTACCATTGCTGCAGCAGGAGAGGAGGAGCAGGTAAGGAGTCAGCCTGCTCCCCCTCACAGCCCCAGGGAGGCACAGAGGAACGATGCCTTTTCATGGGTCACACGCTGTCTGGTTTAGCCACACGTACAGACACTGCTCTTCACCACCACCAGTCACTTGGCAGAGCCATGCTCCCAACCAGCTTCTGTGGGTGGGACACAACAGACAAAGCAAGAAGGAACTTCCTTGGTCAGAGGCAGTGGCCACAGCTCCTCCACCAAGAGGGGAAGATGGCCCCGGGGCAACGCAGCAAGAATAGCTCCTGCAAAAACTCCTCATCTGTCTCCAAAGGTTAAGGAAGTTCTTCTCACTACTCACCCACATTGGGTCATTCAGCTCTGTGTCCTGCACCCGGACGCAGTCCATGCTAATCTCTATTTTGTTTGTAGGGCCATTTTCAGATGGGCCATCGATGAAGTTCAGATCGATTGGTTGAACTGAGCATATTGGCCTGAAAAGAACAGAATAAAGCAGTTAAAATTGGTCAAATTTTGTTTTCCCCCCCACCCCCTGTGCATGATCATGAATCAGTCTCAGGATAAAGTAAGTTGTTACTAGTGAACAACTACCTCATCACCTGCTACACTAACAGCAGCCCCTGAACAGGACAGGACAGGGCCTGGAGGGCCGTTTCACTTGCCTGACCAGAAAAGTGAGGTAAGAGTGCAAGAGTTAAATCACAAAGACAGAATTCATGGAGGATTTATAGCAGCAACTGTCCCAGGATCAGTCATGGCAAGTCAGGAATGGGAACAGAGTCAGTTTTATTTCCTTCAGTGGACCTGACAGAGCGACCTCTGCACCATCTCTACCTCCTCTCCTCTCTGGAAAGCAGTCAGCTCAGCAACCAAAGGTCTTCAGGAGAGTCAGCGTCACTGGTCATCTCTGCATCTGTTCCCCATAGCCCAGATGAAGAACCTCTTGACAGCTCAAGAGCTGTCAGTCATCACAGACTCATACCTGCATCTTCTAATCAACAGGTACAGAAGACTCCAAAATCCCCAGCGTCAGCCCCCTGAGCAACCTAATTACAGAGGCATCCTCTCCTAAAATGCCTTCTTCCACAGGCTCCATGTAAGGACTACTTACTGTTCCAGGAAGTCCCAGATATGCTGGAGCACCTCTGGGCTGAGGAATTCCCTGGGCTGTGAGCCGTGGGACATGGCCGATCGGTAGTAACTCTCCTTCCAGGAGAAGTGGCTCGGAGTTTCTACAAACCTTAAAAAACAAAAGCAAAAAAAAAAAAAAAAAAAAAAGGCAAAAAAAAAAAGAAAAGAAAGACAAGACACACACACACAAAGATATGTTGAATGCATGAGCCCAACTCAATGAAAATCCATAAATAGAAGCTATTGTGTGAAAAAGGAGACACACTGAATGCCTGGAACATTCACAGCTGTACAACACACATTCCACACTGCTGCAGATGCTGTATTTAGACAGGAGAGAATTTGGCCACCCTTCCCAATAAGTTAAATACCCCCCAGACTCTACTGGGATGCTGCATCATAAGAATCCCAGTGGAAAAAAAAAAAAGCCACCCTCCATTTTACTCCCAAATAATCAACTTTCCATATAAAGAAGGTAGTCTTTGCAGCAGGTGAAGCACCTAAGTGGCATGCAATTCCACTCTCCCTGGCTGGTTGCCTCTCTAGGTTGCATGATTTGGGTGACTTCTCCTACACCCAGCCACTGCAGCTGAGGTCTTGGACTAAAATAAGTATTTTTTAAAAAAATATTTGAATAACAATTAAAATTTTATTTTCTATGGAAATAAGTTCCATCACATCAGATTATATCTGCTTCTCTTCTGCCTTCTCACCTCCAATAATTTCTGAGCCCGACCAGCTGATTTCCACCAGATCTGCTAACTACCTTGGCCATTTTTATCCCCTTAAGCTCCCACAAGCCTCACAGAAATAGGTGGGCCCAAGAGGAGCAGTGACGAAGCTGGAGCACTCATGCCTTCCACAGCTGCACATTCTCATCCCACTGGCCAATTTCTAAATTCAAACACAGCAGCTTTTACACCCATGTCAAAATACTCAACGGCTGCAGGGATGTAAGGAGGGGGTGGGAGGAATTTCTCGAGTATATTTGCAGTTGACAAAATCTCTAGGTTCAACTTAATTAGAGTACGAGGCAGGTGACCACCTTTCCTGCTACAAGGATGGGGGCATCCTACAAAATGTTCACGTAAAAGAGTTGTTTCGGCACAATGCAAGTGAACGGCCATGCTCCCTGCCAGGGGAATGGTTGGGGCAGGAGTCAAGGCTATAAATGGATTCCAAAAAGAATTGGACTAACATTTGGTTTGGCACATTTTTGTGCTGTTTAACACAATGGTCTAAACAAGTTGCATGGATGACCCTCATTTATTAAGCTACCAAAATTAAGAAAGAGTGTTTCAGAGGAAGGATCACACTACAGTTGTTCTTTTCCTCTACTTTTTCCTGAAGCATCTATTTCTGACTGCTGTCAGAGAAGAATCTAGCTCTCTTTACTGAATTTGTATGACTTCTTACGTTTTGAGGATGACTCTGGTCTGCAAAAAGCAGGGTTTTCCTCACCTCTGCTGCCCACAGAACTGCATGTTCTTTGAAAAGAGCAGACAGTTTTCCTAAGCTAACAGAAATCAAAGCTGTTTCAGCCCCCAGAGCCATAGCTGAGCATGCCTCAAAATAGGTGAAAGTATCACTTCAGTTGTTCATCCTTTTTGTGATTAACAAAAAACCCAACATCCTTTAAAAGTTCATGAACAGCCAGAGACAAAAATAAAATTCAGAAGTGTCATAGCTAATAGTTCTGTCTCACAGATGTGAGCACATACCCACACTACATGTGAATAAATAATCACAAACCCTCCGAGAACAGCAGTTATCCCACAAAGTACAAGAAATTACTCCTTTCAAGCTTTCAGTCTGGTAAGGCACTTTCAAGGCGTCGTATTGAAACCCAGAAGAACAGATCTGGCCTAAGGGCTGCTACATAAGCTGGGAACCAATGCTATGACAAGCTTTAGAGGAGAGCAATGGGGAGTGCATGCTCCCCAACCCACTCTGCCACTAAACCCACAGACCCCAGGCACTGCTCAATACCCTGCACCTGGTCCTGACCTCCCAGGAACAGGCAGAGAAACCCCACAGTGGGTTCTCCCAAACCACTGAAGTGCTCGCTTTTAACAGTTATTTGCCACTTATCACAACTGCCCTTGACTTAAATGCTAAAAACTACTTTTTAGGAGTTCAGTGCAAAGGTAGCGACAACAACCATCCACACCAGCTCACTACTACCTATATAGGAACCAACTTTATGAAAAAGAGTTATTGCAAAACAGACCTTCCTCGGAGACCTTCTTTCCTTCAGAAAGTCTCAGTGCAATGAGGTTTCTGCATGCCATGACATGCCCCAGCTTTGGTTCACAGCTGCACAAAGTCCTAGGTCTCAAGAAGGCAAAGCAACCTGTTAAGCTCTGCCTGCTCTGGCCCTTGTGGTCCCATTCAGCAGCAAAGCAGAAGTTGCTTCTCATAAACCTACCCCAACCAAGCACTCTTCACAGTGCCCACAGCCTGCAGCGCAGGAGAGGAAGGAGATATAGCCGCACAGACTGATAAAGCCAGGTTTGTTATTCTATGCCTCTGAAGCTAACAGAGCTGTTGGAAAGAGTCACACCAGTTAAGGACACAACAGGTGCATTGCTGTACTAAGCACAACTCCAAATTTCTCCAGAGAGAGCCATTTTCCAGCTGTGTCATCTTTAACCCTGTATCCAACCAAGTTCCTGGCTTACTGTTTCTAAGAAAAACATTATCAAATTTTACCTGATGGCCAAAAAGGCACATTTCCCTATACCAAGCAAAAGAAGTTCCTTGGTTAATGCTTTCACAGAAGCAAAATTTGAGAAACTCTTTCAACACTCCCTGCAACACCTTTACTACCAATACAGCTCTATTTCCAAAGGAGGCTGCAGGATTAGGTGGCCAACCTTGGCAAGGCACCCGTGAGAAGACTACAGCATTACAGAGGTAGTGAGCATTGCTTTTTACTTAGTTTAGTGCATTCTGCTGTCAGGTGGGAAAGAGCTGTCAAGCCACACGAAAACCAGTGATGTCAGTTCAGCACAAAGCTGCACACAAGCTAAGCTGTCTCCTTCCCTGTGATCTTAATAAAAATCTAAACCTAGTGCCATTTTCCTTAACAGCCTTCAAAATAGAGGAGCAGCCTCTGCCTACTGAACAGCATACTTAACTGCCCAAATTTGCTCTTCCACAAGAAAATAACAGCTAAAACCTACACAAGATCTATGCATAAATTTCACTACTCTGCTTAATTGTCTTTACCCACATCAACAAACTCTCTAGCTTCAGTAAAATAATCCGAGTGCCTAAAGTTAATCACAAGACAGCAGAAGTTTGCGTTGTTCAAATTGCTCCTACCAGCTGCTTTTTTTTTTAAACAGACATTTAAACAACACCCCTTTTACCCACAACCACTCATCCCAAAGCGCATCTTAGGAGATAACACAGCCTGTTATACCAAATTACTGACTATGACGGGACAAAGCATGGTAGTAAGTCTTGTCTAGCTTGCTCTCTGCTTTAAGTCTACAAGCTAATTCCCTGCATTAACTGCTGAAATAGTTGGCAGGCAGCTTGCCACAAGCAGAGAGCACTAACTGCACCAGGTTGGAACTACAGAGGGATTTACAGCCCCTGTCAAACTGCAAGCTGAATAGGACATTGCACACACAAGCCACTCCTTTAAAACCCACCAGGGAATTATTAATTAACAGAAATAGCAGGTTAAATCTTCTCTGAGAAGCAGCACCTCACCGAGAGCACAAGGTTTCCTACTGCAGTGCTAGGACACTGCTCCTGAACCACTGAATCCCAGGACAGATTTCGGCCAGCAACACACTCCCACTGAGGTCTAGCTCAGCTCCATTTATTTTTCTGAAGCACGAGCAGCCCAGACTCCAGGTGAAAGCACTTTTTCAGATTCCCTCTGTGGGCTGAAGTCTTGTGCACACTGATTGTTCTGCTGCCTCCTAATCATTTCCCCAGAAGTGCTGCGTTACACCCCACTGGAGTGGGACTGCATCCCAGCTGATTCAGTTTGCCATCACACTGATGAATGAGATCTCTGCAAAAAGTGGCAACGAGGGCAACATGTTCCTCTAGCTGTACCCACACAGCACTCAATTTTAGAGTCTCCCAGAAGGCTGGGAATGTTAAACTTCACAAAAAAAAAAAAAAACAAAAAACCAAAACCCAACCAAACCAAAACTCAAACCTAAAACAAAACCCATCCCATCAAAAACCAACAACAAAACAAAAAAGCCCTGGCAAGCACAGCATTTGCCTTTCATAAACCTTAGCCCATCTGCACTGCTATTGCCTTTCCCTGGAGCTGAGGGTCCCAACACAGGTGGAAACGAAGCCCTGACTGCTTGGTCCAGCACAGCATAAACTGGTAGCGAACCAGAGAGAAGGCAAGATACTTCTGCTACCTCACTCTAAACACTTGCTTCCACTCTTCACCACATTTCCCCCCTTTCTACCTTCACATCAAAGACATTAAAGAAAAGTAACAAAACAAAAAAACCCAAACCACTTTTTGCACCAGAAAACAATGACAGAATGCTATTAAACTCAGCTATTGCAACGCAGCAACACTTCTCACCCAAAAAGCCACCTTTCACTGCAAACAACCTTTCTTAGAAAGGGCTAAACCCAAAACACCAAGGCTTGACTTACCGCTGGAGAAAGGACATAAGCTCCTGAGGAAAGCAAGACCTAGGTTTGATACGGAGCGTGCACAGCCCCTCCTCTGTAGCTTTAACCTCAAAGGCAGATGCCACCTGCTTTCACTGATATAGGGTTGGATCTGATGCAGGGTACAGCTCAAGCACTACTGGGGTTCACACGTGAGTCCAGCAACCTCCTTCCAAAAGTAAGAAAGACTGTCACAACTAAGAGATAGCATGGTTTCCTTTGGTTTTTCATCCAAAACAGGCTTGGAGCTTCAACACTCTGAACTGCTCTTGGGTTAATAGTAGAGTTTATAGGGAAACTAGAAATGAATAAGGTATCTCAGTGAAGCTGGTGCATTGGGTTTCAAGAGGTCCAAACACCTCCAGTTCTCCTTAGCTTCCCTCAGAAGGTGGAGCTCCGGGGTGGTTTGTGTTTCTCCTGCATGGTGTGCAAACTCTTGGAAACTAGCAGTGTGGTTTATAGATGCTGAACTTCATGGCTTGATATTGGTGCAAAGCCACAGTGTAAAATCTTGTGAGAAGAAATCTTTCACAGTAGGGATGAGCAAAATGATTTGGAGCTTCTTTCTGCTTGTTGCCAAAGTTACAGGTTGTTGCTTTCTGCTTCTCCCCACCAAATGCCTACCAATGATATACAATTTTCTATCACCGGGTCTGCAGTCCTCAGTCAGTGGACAAGTAGATCGGGCCAGAGAAGTCTTTCTTTGTAAGCTACAGATTTTGCTGCTTTTTCACGAGATATATTCCTCTAAAGGACCTGCTAGTGAAGTACTTAAGAAATTTTGATACAAAGAGAAAAACATCTACTCTTATGGGGAAAGCACTTCCACATTATACAAATGAACCCAAAGAATAATTAATAATGTCTAAATAATGATATCTAATATGGCTCATTTTATTCATAGCTCTCAAAGTGCTCTACAAAGGAAGACAGTGTAATTACTCCCATTTTACCTGTGGGAAAACTAAGGCACCAGGAGGTCACAGGATTACTCATAGTTACTCAGCAAGCCAGTTGTACAGCCAGAAATACAACCTTGGTCACCTGAGTCCCAGTCTGGTGCTGCTCAAAAAGGAACTAGTGATTTTGGGTGTCTAGATAGAGAAATTAAAAAAGGCCTTAATTTCTTCAGGTAGAGAATGCACTGCACTTCCCAGAGCAAGAAAGCCCCAAACTTCATTTATCTTCAGGCACCAAAATGCTGATGCCCAGGAATGAAAATCAATGCTGCAGAAATACTGGGACCAGCTTTAAGCCACGCTCAGAGTTCAGGGGTGGAAGTAGAATTCAAACCCAGATGCCCAGACTGAAAACTAATCTTTCTTCCTGAATGCTTACAGCAGTTAACCGCTTAACAGCCCTTAATTCATGCATAGATTAATGTGCTAGCCCTCAACTGTCACGGGGTGTGGGCTGGATAGAGAAGTAAATCACAGAGCAGGGAAGTCAGCAGCCTCAGCTCCAGCAATCCCAATCCATGTGCTGGTCCCTGCCTTCTCCCGTTGCACCTTGAAGTGCATCAAAAGCAATGGTAAACAAATGATTAAAAGTTCATGAGCATTATGCTTAATTGCCTGAATCCTGGTGTTAGTTGTATTTTTAGTTCTTTAGTGGGGAGGGGGCTCCTTTTCGGACTGCACTGTTAAAACTCGAGGAACTTGGCAGCCCTTGTCCTGCTGGAATTCCCCCTGCTCTGCATTTTAACACCGCAGTGATCTGTAGACATCGCTACCTAATGAAGCTCACAGCTGTGCAAGAGGAGAAGGAAGCGGGGTCTGGCAGCACGGGACAAGCGTGTGCCTGGCAGGCAGTGTCATCTGGAATTCCCCAAAGCGTGGAGTGTGCTTGTCCCCCACGGCCGCATCAGCTACCCTCAGCTGGCAAAGCCCACCCTGGAAGCACCTGTTAGAGACCTTTGGTAACCAAACAGGTTCATTGCTGTAAACAGGGGGGGCAAAATGAAAGCCCATGGGTAGACAGGCAGGCTCTCACACCCCTCCAAGAGGAGATTACTGTTGAATTTCAGAGATCTGTACTGCACCTCTATCTTTCTGTGTTTACTTCATCAACAAGCAGCCTCCCTTCCCAGCATGAACTGCACCGTACTACTCATTTTCCCATTTCTTTCTCTGCCTCATGCCATATTCCAAGGTCTTGGCTCACGATTGCCCAACAGAGACCCACTCCCATCCTGGCAGAGGCAGGTCCTGCTGAACTGCACTCACAAATATTTATTATCCTTTATATTTCCAGCCCAGATTTCAGACTTAGCTTTTTAAAATCTAGACTTCTAGCAGCTTCTTTAAATCCTTCAGACTTTCCTCCCATGTAACACTGCTCCTATGTGTTAGTCCTGTAAAATATCTCCAGAAGAAGTAGTGACGGATGCATGGGTTTGCAAGGGCGAATGTAAGGAAAAACAAACACCGACACACAGGAATTTTGAGACAGAATATAACTTTCACCCATGGTTCAACTGTCCATTCTTTTTTCCCAGATCCTGCATTTTTCAGATGTTTCCTAGATCTGATCTGCAATCTCACTGAAAAACATGGGGACAGCAGTATGGGTTATGGGGAGGTGCAGCTGAGAGAAAAGTGGTCCAGTGGCACAGAGACATGCATTAGAAAATGAAAGAAGCTAGCTGCCCAAAGGGTGAACCCTGATCTCGGAAGTAGCCACCAACCAAGGAGATATGGGGAACACAAGAAGGAACCGGGAGTGACAGTGGTAAAGGGCTCTGTGACACTGCCGGTGTCCTACAGCATCCATTGAGGACAGCCTAGGGAGGATTATTAGCTTCTTCCTATTCTGTAGGCAAATGACACTTGTATTGTGCACTCCCTGTTTCAACTGTGGCATATATGATATTTAGAGGAACTAAAGCAATTCTGTCTCAGAGGAATGCTGATTGCATGGCTTATTAAAAGATCTGTGTTCTGCTAGAGTCTACTGTAACAGTGCATCCCGATCTCCCCGTGATTTGAATTTCTCTTTTGGAAGCGTATGTGTGTGAGCAGAATGGAAAGGGGTAGGAAGGGTGGTTCGGCTTTCTGGTTGCTCTTTACTTGAGCCTTCAGTGCACGGGCAAGACTGACCTATATCAAAGAAAGTGAAACTGGCTGCACAGAATGATCCTCCTAATTCACTATGCTGAAAAACACAAGGGGGATTTTTTTCCATTCATCATCTTCTTTCAGTTAGAGTCATCTTGAGTAAGACTATGCCCACAGTGAAAGCAACATTTGCAGCTTTGCAGCGGCCCCTCAAAGCATGTTGTATCACTGCAGCCCTGGGCCCCACGCCAGTGCCCTGCTCCACTGCTGGCAGCAGAGCTCCTTTGGGAGAAAAAGGCTCCCTCTGCATTCCCAGCGCTACCACGCAGAGGGGTTCCCAGACTGGGCACTGCATGGCCTGCTCCCTGCAAATGGCTGGGAACAGCTTCTGGAAACAGAATTGGTTCAGAATGCTATCAGCAACCCCCGCAGCCCGGGAACCCACTGCATCTCCCATCTACATCTCATCACGTCTGCTATCTACACGTCATTGTTACCAGTCTGACAACAGTGACCACTTCTACATAACAGAGGCAGTTCTTTGTCCTCAGGGCTTCAGGCAGCTAATCGCTCCACCAGCACTAGAGGAGCTGTCCCCTAATTGTTGGAGCAAAGTCACCCCTAATTCCCCNCTTGGACACCCCCTTCTCCACCCTCCCCTTCTCACCCATCCTTGGAAACTACCTCCTCACCCAGCTGCGGACATCCCCTCCCCTTCTGCTCAGCCCTGACACCCACTCCCTTTCTCAGCAGGAGCTGAGAGAGATGAAGCTCTGGTCAAGGTGAAAGCACTGCCACAGCAATTCCTCCACCTGCCCGCTGAAGTTGGTGCTTTCTAGTCTGGGGTACAGAGCCCTCGTAACATCCAGAAAACCACTCAGGAGCCTGAGCAACCTGCATTGGGAAGCCCAGAGTTAGAGCGCAAGCCTAGGGCTCAGGACACCCAGCTCAACCCCTTGCCCCTGGGTGGCCTGTCCATCTTTGCCCTTCCATTCCTCCGGTATAGCACTGCCACCAAATTTGTAAAGCACACAGAGACCTGTTGACCATCAGTACACCTCCAGGTGTAGTCCCAAGACCTTCCAAATTTAAGTAATAAAAGAAAATTTAAATCTTCATCCATTTTTAAAAAGCACTAAAACCAAAAACAATTAAAAAGCAGTTGCAGTTGTATTATTTTGTAACTCACTTTTCCAGTTAATCCCTTCCCCAAACCTATTTGCAGCGATGGTTAAAAGCCGTGCCCATCTGGACAGGGAGGAGTCAGAGCTGCTGGGCAGAGGTGAGAGCTTTTACTGCAATAAGAAAGTAAGTCTTCTCAAAAGCAACACGAGTGGAAAATCCAGGCCCAGCCCTCAAAATTCTGAGGTATTTTTAAGCCAAGTCCAAAAATAAGTATTGTAAGATAAACTTTATGGGCAAACTTTTCAGAAACCACAAAACATTTTCAAGTCCATTTAAAAAAAAAATCCCTTTGGTCTAAACAATAGACATGATTTGCTCAGTTTTAGATACCCAGCTGAACATGCATTTGTGTCTACCTTTCAAAGTTTACTGCAACACAAGACTTTTTGCAGTCAGCTAGCCAGCCCTGCTAGTTTTACAGCAGGACAAACGGAATGATGCCTCCTCCCCTTCGTGCAGGAGAGGACGAGCATAGATCTCTGCTGAGAGGTCTCCTGCTGGGTCGGTGCTGCCTCCAGCCCTGCTACCACATGCCAACCTCTGCTGCCCAGCTGCAGCTACAATTAAAGATGACAGGGACCATCTTTCATCTCTCCAGGGGGACTGCCTAACCCAAAATCACCCCATGACCCACTCATCCACCATCAGTAATGGTTTGCAGTAGGTGCCTGGGGGCATGTCCACAAGCTGCCAGGGAATAAGGAGCCTCGGAGATCTCTGCTGTTGCATTCTGCTGCACAGTATGGGGAGACCCCTCATCTTTTCTGGAGGAGGAGGGGGAAAAAGGCAGGTTTTAAATGCCCAAAGAAGCCTAAAACAGCTAACCACATCCTTTCCAGTTATCCAGATCTCTGCAGCATCAGGGAATATTAAAAGAAAAGAAAGCAACAGCCCCAGAAATGAGAGCGGGTGAGATCATTTTCAAGAGATGACAGTCATGACAAAATGTCTGTCATACAGCTATTACAGGCCTTCATCACTACCATCACTACTATTCTGTAATGATTTAAGGTATGTAATAAGGAAAATTGAAAAGTTCTGAAGAGGCGATGGCCAGAAATCTGACCTTCCTGAGGCTTGCTGAATCAAATTCCACCTTTTGAGCTTTGTTCGTCAGTATTTTTCCTGTGAGCACAGTATTTACCCAATAACAATATCTACAGCAGTTTATTGCTGTTCATTTTTTACAAGGAGCTGGCTTCTAGTATTTCCCACAGGAAACAAGGCGGTCTGGGTTTTCCTCCTTTTAACTATCGTCTGCTGAAATTTTGCAGTGTTGAGTGCAACCAGCATTTCTCAAGTTTCACTAGTCTACCTCCGTCACACCAATATAGAGACCACAACACAGAATGAGAAATTACTTTTTTTATTACAGATGGTAAAATAATTCAGCCAAGCGCATCAGAGCTTCAGAAAGGCAGTGGGGGTGTCAGGAACTGTCTCCTATTAGATACTACAAGGCTCTGAAAGAGGCCAGAGCTAGGGGAAGGAAAAAAAAAGAAAAGCACCAGCAGAAAAGCTCCAGTTGCAGCCAGGGTATAGAAGCAAGGAAAGACCTCGGCTACATCCACACTGTTGGTCTGGCCTGGGTTCAAGGTCTGGTTTGTGTATTATCCCTTATCTACATGCAAGCACCTTTTTCAGATGTGGCCCTGGCCTGAGCTCTGGGCTGTCTGGAGAGGAAATGACTGTGAGCTCTGTTGAGCCTAACCTCTGGTTTTATGTAGCGTGGACAAGTTAGGCATGGTCTAGGCTGAGCTTTCTACAGTCCAGCCCACCACCAAATGTCCTGAGCTCATCTCTTCCTAAGGACTGTGCGCCATCAGAGCAAGAACCAGCTGCAGGCAGCACATTGCCAAGCAAACCTGAGAGAAACCCCCAGATCAAGGGTTCACCATGAGCACAGCCGGTCCCCCAAACCAGGGACACGCACTGTGCTGGGTAGCTGCCAGGGAGATCTCTTTGGGTTCCTGACTGGCTTGCTGGTTAACACAATAAAAATGAGATTATATGGTGCAAAGAGCGACTGTTACAGTCTAGGGAACAAAGCCAGAACCGTATTTCTCCCAAAGACTAACAGGGTTAAATCAGACACCCCCCCTCCCCATTAGTTTGTACCTATTCTAAAAGACACATTCAGAACCCAGCAAGATCTCATATGCAATGCTCATGCCTGCAGAGATGAAATTGGGCTCAGTGCTTCTCCCACGGAGTACAGGGATGAAGCATCATCTGAGGAACTCTCACACTGCTGATTTACATGCTCCAGACCATGGTATACAAATAGCACCCAGCAGAGCAGATAACAGGTCATTTCTGCACAGTATTCCCTATCTAGTGGCAGATATACATAGAGGTATAGTGTATGGGAACTGATGGAGTGACTCTACTATTAGATACGGTGTGTTTACGTGGAGTCCTTCCAAGGCATCTCCACAGAGGCTGTGAACACTCATTGCAGCACGCAGCCACTCCTGACCACAAGACGTGTGTGCCTCATTCAGCCTGTTGCTGTGAGGCTTGGTGGAGAAAGAGGAGACTTTTGCAGCATGTGACTGTGGACTTCGGAAAACCAGGTAAGCCCAGCTCAAATCTCCAGGTATATGACTGCCCTCCACATCCCTGGGATGAAGATGCTGGGTGTAGATTTGTGGGTCGGAACCGACGTGCTCAGGGGGCTGTGCTCTCAGATCTAGTCTTGGCAATGGGCTAAACTGAGCACCTGTCCTCACCCTCCTGCACCAAACACCATTTCTGGGGTGTTTCCAGCCAGCAGGAGAGTAAGGGGCTTCTGTCTCTCTTCTCTCTGGTAAGGAAGTTTCAATCCCCTCCAAACCTTTCCCAAGCACTGACACCAACCGAAACCCTCCAGAGACAAACAAAATGAGAGATGCAGGTTTCAGCTCCCCCCTGCCTCTGCTACAACTGCATCCGCTGAACTGAGTGTGCTTTTCTGGACCAAACCAACAGGAACACCCAGGCTCCGTGGCATGGCGGAGGCACACACAGCCTGGGCTTTTCTGACTGTGCTTGCAGCCCCAATTGCTCTTGCTGGGATTGCAGCCCTGCAGCTTGGCACAGGTTTCCTGCAAGCAGCTTTTTCCCTGCTTGTGCCATATCGCCATCAGTAGCATTAAAGGCATATGTTCCCCAGGACACTAACTTGCTCTGCCAAGAAGAGTTTCTTTTAAATTTGCTGATATTTGAGCCTTTTTGATGCATGAAGGAATCAGATCCTCTCTCTGCCAGGGTCTTCCCAACAGCTCCTGGGGTTTGTTTGCCCTAGTGCTTGGTGTGCTGCAGCTACGACCCCAGGGAAAGCACTGGTCACCCCTGCACGCCATGCAGCAGTCACCAAATTGCTGCTGTCCCAGTTCATACAGGACAGGCATTCCCCAAATTCGGCTGCTGTGAGGAGGCAGCAGGGAGGCTCTGGTGAGGGGACATGCCACACAGGTCTCAACATGCCCCCCCCCCGCCAGAAGGAAGCAAAGCAAGAGAAATCATGCAGCCCACACTGATTTTTAGCCCTGGGATACTATGCATGGCAGGGCATTTAGTCATATAAATATAGTCAGAGAGGAGAGGGACAGCTTCCCCAGCCAAAGAACATGAAAGACGTGATTCTTTTTTAGGACAGGAAGGTCTCGGACTGACTACTGCAAAAGACTCGTGACATTTTGAGTTGAGCCAGGTAAGACTCTTGGCTCCCTAAGGCACCTACTCTTACAAAAGCTGCTTCAGTCTTTCTTTACACAAATTCTTTTCTCTATGAACTGCTCTGGGGACTTACAAAGTCCCTCTCTCAAACTCTCTCGAGAAGGTTGAATTTTACAAAAATATAAAATCAATCATCACAATAATATAGAAAGTCCCCAGTACTCTCTAGAAGCAGGAAACTGTAAACAGCAACATCCTGTGTTTCAGTAAATAATTAAAATGCAAAACAGAAACACCAACAAAGCAGATGTTAGGTGCAGATTCCTGTAACATGAATTTGGTTGAAGCTCCCACTTGTTACCCCCACAGCCAACCTGCTAAATCTGATGTGTTTTGGATGATAAACAACTTCCATTCCCCACCCCTGCCACCAGCGATACTCCTACGAGAAAACGAAGTCTTCTGCTAAATACCACGCTGGCTACATTTTTCAGTACGTAGCAACTCCATGGCAGGCCCGTTATTGCTAAGCCTAAAGGCAGAGAATCCTCCTCTCAAAAATAAGAGCACTTGCAAAAACCTTTCTCTGTATCACAAAATAGCTGGAAGACAGGGCAGATGAAGGACAAAGAATTAAGAGCAGATTATAGTCCTGAAAGACAGGAACAAGTGAATTGTTTATCAGAAACACTGCTGGTGTGTAAGGGAACGCTACCTGGAGTGCTCACAGGATCTTTGCTTTTGCAACTATGCCTGGTGCTAAGAAATTACAGGGTTGGCTCCCTATGATTTTATCAATACATTGCCACACCTAAAGTGATTTATGATTTTTGATTATGATTATCTTAAAGCAGTAGCTCCTGGAGTGCTATAAATACATCAGAGTCTCCCATTCCATCAAAAACAGGAATGATATTTCCAGCCCAAATATTTTCAGAGGAAAATTCACAAATATGAACAACCAAACTTGGAAGATGGTGCAAAGGAATTTTGTTATTTAACATTAAGATTTTTAATCCTGTAATATTTGACCACCTAATGCCCATGTTAACTCTCAGAGCCAGCTGAACTACAATTTCACAGCGGTCACAGCCACCTCAGAGACCCCATCGACAGCAAGCACAGCAATCCCACCATTTTGCCCCACCAGCTCTGGCTCCTACTTCCAAGTTTAGAGGCAGACACTGCTGACAATACACAGCTGAGCAGCTGCTGCTTGCAGCATCCAGCTCACTAGCACACTGCACGCTTCTTTCCACGCATTTTTTCACCATTGACTAAGGTGCACATCAACATTACTAAACCAGACAGGCATTGAACCTCCCAGGGCAATGTTTTGTAAGCAGACTTATTTTTGTGTTGCAAAGAACCTATTGAACCCCTGATCACTTACTGCAGGGTTTTCCCCCTTCTCACTTTTGGAGGTGGCTGTTCTCTTTATAGCTCCATGCACTAACCGAATTCCCCTTGCTTATGTGCATCAGTATTTATCACATCAGGCCACCTGTGGCATTCAAACACCTGATTGCAGATGA
The DNA here is from genome assembly GCA_013389945.1 of Fregata magnificens. Taxonomy (NCBI): domain Eukaryota; kingdom Metazoa; phylum Chordata; class Aves; order Suliformes; family Fregatidae; genus Fregata; species Fregata magnificens. The sequence goes on from WAAD01026224.1 coordinate 438,740, forward strand.
CTCAGCAGCAAAATCCTGTGGGGAGATAGTCTGCTACACAGTAGGAAGTGATTACAAACAGGCACCAAAAACTCCCAAGGAAGCCCTAGGAACAGATACAGATGTTTTCACAAAGCTATCTAAGCAGATGGAAGGATATTATCTGTCTATTATCAGCAGACCTAGTCAAACAGACCTCAGAAATCTATTATAGTGAAACATTTTCCTTCTGATTATTTCAGTTTTGATCATGGGCTACAAAATTTTAAATTAAATGGAAATCAAAATTTGAATGGCAGTGTAACCTTTGGCTCCCACAACACCCAAATTCCCATGAAGCTTTTCACATAAGTGCATAACTAGCTTAGAGTCAGGCACCAAATTAAGCACCAAGTTTCCTTGATTTCTTCCTCAACTAAGACCCTCCTTCTTCCCCCATGCTTTGTGACACCTACGGACATGGTTTTTTTGTTTGTTTGTTTTTGTTTTTTTTTTAATAAGGGTTCAATACTCTTTTGGCCACTTGTTGGGTGTCAAAGGGTTTTATTTTTCCCAAAATTCAAGCTGAGCCCTTCTGCTCTGTATCCAGCCAGAAATTCTTGTGTTTGTTGAGAGGAGCCATTGCAAGTTAGCTTGTAGCAGAAGGTACCTTCAAATCAGCAGGGGATTATACTCATAACATGTACCATGAACACCCTAGGCATCTCTGAACAGATGAGATATTGAGAACTTGCTTCTTTAATTTCTTCAGTGGTTTTGGAAGTTGAAGTTGAGCAAAATCTTATGAATTAGGTATTCTCTCCTCATAATAAAAGGGACCACATGAAAGACTTCACATATTTTCCTTCCAGTCCTTTGAGATCTAGGAAAAACAGAAAATGGTCGATTTGGTTCCACTTTAATCCTTTAAGCAGCACTAAAAGGACCTCCAAGCAGGCAAACATCTTCTTATGACACTCTGAGGGGCCTATACTGTTTTGAAAAGGAAAAGACAAAAGTGCTGTCTTTGGCAATGACTGTGACATCCTCAGCACAATGACCTCTCTCTGACATAGAGCAAAGAGGTCCAGCAGGGACAAAATAGAGGAGGGCAGCGGGGACGAGCAGACTGCAGGACTCTGCCAGGAAGAAAGAACTGAAGACAATTTAATGTGCTGCTCTTGAGCAGTGTTTTGCAAAGATTCTACCTTCTAATCCCATCCTATCCCATATCCTTAGCGAGGTGCCGGGGGGCAGCCAAGAGGTCCCATCCTGGCAGCATGTCCTCCCTGCAGAGCCGCTCTGCAAAGCTGTCCTGCCCATGAGGCCACCCTGCAATAGCTATGTCTCAGCACACCGCATGCTGTCCCCTTGCACGTACCTGGCTCCAGCTGGGGACCCTACCCCATGGGATTTCTACCAAGGATGACAGCACAGCCATGAAGGTGACCACCACCTCACAGGAAAGCTCACTGAGGCCAATAAAAAAATGCACCTCCCCAGCTCCCCTTCACCTTTCCTTCCTGTGTGGAGCCAATTCTGCTCCTCTAGAAGTCACCAGCTGCTCTGAGCACACCACAAGCCACTCAGAACAACTTCTGGCCACTCTCTGAGTCTTTGGAAAGTACCTGCTGTATCACTGGCTGTTTCTGCAAATAGATCTATACCAAGTCATGTGGCTTTCCTTACTTGGCTTCAGCTCTTTCTGCCAACACAGCAAATTTGGGCTCCCATCTCAAAGGTGAAGGCAGATGAGATTTGTCAACCCTGTCATAGCAGGAGTTTAGTTATTCTTCAGCAAAGTGTAGTATGAGGAAAGAGAAAAAGCATGCAGTTCCCCAAATGCAAGGATTCTGCAGAGCCTGTACATGGGATGAAACACTCCTGCAAGACATTACCCTACTACAGCTTAAGCAAAGCTCTGTCACAATGTCACCCAGCTAATACCCAAGTGAAAGAAGAGCTGATTATGCCAGCATTGATTCATGACCACGGAGGGACACGGCACGCTGCTGCCTGTGATCAGGAGGGGTAGCCAGCACATTTGCCTGAATGTGCCCCCTCCCAACCCAAAGAGAGGAAACCTGCCATTTCATTACTACCTATTAGCAATGATGAGCACTGGGTGCACTGAGTTTTTCACCTTTGTGCTGCATTGCAAGCATGAACACTGGTGAGACTCCTATCTGATAATTGCAGTCCATTTACCAGTCCTGTTTGATACATGTGGGAGCCAACAAAGAAAGGTGAAGCAACAAGTGCAATGCTCCCAGTGAAAGACCCCTTTGCACTCAGGAGTTCTGGCTGGCTGGAACTAGACCCTGCCCACCAAAATCCATCCAGATACAGTACCCAGTAGATGATGCTGCCATAGCCCATGCCCTCCCCTCCCTTCCATGCCCCAACTAACTTCTGGCAGTTTTCCCTCATCCTCTTCTAAAATAGAATTCTTTTTCTACATACCTGGTTGGGTTGGGGGTGGGTTTTTTGGTGGGTTTTGGGGGGGGTTTTGGGGGTGTTTTTTTTTTTTTTTTTAACTTGATTGATTATTCTTTTTTGTAACCCCCCCCAAAACCCAGAACCGTGTCTGAGAAACCAGGTTTCCAGCATGGATGCTGAAGGGACCAGAGGATTTCAGGGTTGTTCCTCAAGCCTCTGTTATTAGTGAGATTTGGGAGGCTGGGCCGTATCACATTGTGCTGAGAATACAAAGCCAGAAATGAAAGAGGAAATAGCAGCTTGCGTGAGAAGCCTTTCATTCAAAAGGGAGGAGTGAGCCACAGCAAACACCTTCAACGCATCAGTGATGCGAAATCCCGAGGCCACCAATTAGCCTAGGCGTGGGGAGAGGGACGAGAAGAGCAGGCAGGACTGTAGTCCAGTGCACCAGCAGGTGCATTCCCAACAACCCCAAAAGAAGAGAGCTCCTGGGTAAAACACAGCCTAATGACCATTATTTCCAAGAACACAAGTAACTTATCTGTAAACATCACTCCCCCAACCAAGCATTAGCTGGAGGAGGGAAAAAAAAAAAAAAAAAAAGCAGCTTTGGAGAGAGAGACTAATTACATAGTGCTCAACAGCTGGACTTTGATCATAATTACAGTGCCTTCTTCATCTTACATTAGCGGCTTTCAACTTGCGGCTAGGTGGGCACTTCTTGGAAGGTGGAAATCCCACCCGTTTCAGAGAGTTAGCTCATTTTATGACTCAGAGCTAGCCTGGGTTTTTCTGCAGCACAGGATGAGCTCCCACGGTACCATTCAAACAAGAAATTCATGGGGGTCAGCGACCTGGCGCTTCAACGCAGGTACTTCTGTCCTTACAGCAGCACCTTCCCAGGCCCAGGAGCCAGAGCACTGAGCCTGCTTTATCACTGATTTCAAGCATTTCATGCAAATCCCTTTATAAGGGAAGCAGAAGTAGAAAAACAGTGAGGTTTTTGTTCAACTCCATTGTTGCTGAATTTTAGCATCTCTTAGCTCTTTCTATTTAGAAGAAAAAAAGATGAGCCTGCTCAGGATGTACCTTTCCAAGCTCACTTCAGATGTTCACGCACTACATTTGCATCCCCCACTTCTGCACAGGGATGTACATCCCCATCAGTGCCTGGTGCCTCTCTGCCCCTCTCTCAGCTGGGCTGTAGCTCCAGCATTAGACTCCAGTGCCCAGAGCAACAAGTGGGGCTTGTGGAGGAGGATGCTGCTTTCCCATGTCCCAGCTGAGCTGTCTGTACTTTTGTGTGACGCAGAGGGTACTTTTGTTTTAATGCCCACATTTACAAAGAAATAAATAGCCTAAATGAGAGAGCTGGGCTGTTGAGGCAGACACTGGAGTGGCCTGAACAATAACACACAGCACTGGGAGTCTGGGCACCCATCTATTCTTTCTCGTCTGTGGCAATGAATTACTATGTTGTTCAGATATACCATAGCAGCAGCACATAGTTTCACTGCTGTAAAGTAACAGGCAGTAAGTATGCAAGCATTATAATGGCACACTAGTTAACACTCCTAAGCGTGGTCTGTGTTCACCTCTTGACAGAGGAAATGTTTTAGCTGGCTCCCACGCTGTCTGCCTGCCGGACACCCCCAAAGTAAAGAGATTACTAGATAAAGCAACAGCAGAGGGTAAATGTAAGCCACAAATCTTAAAGCTGACTGGGATTTATAACTGCTTCCCCCTCCATACGGACCTACAGGGAAATCTGTGTGACGCCACACCCCCCGCAATTTTAACAGGGTTTCAAACACTTTTCACTATTGTTATTTTGCCAGCATGCCTCAGCTCAACGTTATCAGTTTGCTGTTTAGATTATTACTACATGTAATTTTAAAGTTGCAAAGAAGCACACTGGTGTTCACTAAATAAAGCACTTTGACCACATCAAAGCAGAAGTGTTTCAAACTGTGTAAAATAAATGCAATTATGAAACTATTCAATTTTGTTAAATCAGTCAGACGAATGTCACCCAGCACATCATGAATATCCAACCAATGGAGCTTAAAGCTTAAGACCATCTACGTCTTCAGACTGAGAAAAGTATCTCTGGGACCAGCTTTCAGCTGATTTTGACTGGTGGCGGAGCACAGCCACTAATAACTGGACAAATGTCACTCTCAGCTCATGTAAACAGACATGCATAACAGCTGAGACGCATTATTACTCTAAGCTACATCTCGATGAGGTTTTATGACTGAGGGATGTCACCAACTTTATCTGTCCCAAGCTGTTCTGAGGCTTCCCATGCTTAAAAACTCATCACGCTGCTAAGGCATGCAGCGAGGAGCAGCATTTCTAGTGAAAGGCATGACTTGCTGGAGGATGCAGATTTGAAGGTGAGAAAGGCCCATTTAAAAAGTTCTACAGAATGCAGCCAAGGGAATTTTTTGTCTTCAATTCCTGCTCCAGCTGGTGGGGTTTTTTTTGTTTTGTTTTTGGTCTTCCCCCCGAGCCACAGCACCGATTTTATGAACCTGTTCTTTGACATAGGATGGGATGTGACTGGCAGGAGTTCAGAGGGGTTGGGAAGCTGTCCCAGAGCTCAGGTACACTTCCCAGTGCATCTTTATGCTTTCCAATTTTGTTTTGGTTTTTTTGGGTTTGGTTTTTTTTTTTTTAAATTTTCTATTTGGGAATTTGCCTGCCTGTGGCTTCCAGCCACTGAAACTTCATCATCTGCTAAAGACCCCACTGCTGCCAGCCTGAATCCACCTTCCCGGATAGGCACAGCTCCCATATTTCTCTTCTCCTGGACACATACATATCCCAGCTGGGGTCAGAGGTGCTAGGTGGGTTTGCAAGAGATCAGAGCAGGGCTGCGTGTGCCCGGCCAGCCCTGGGGCTCATGTTGTGGAAGGTCTCGCCAGGGAAACCAATACCCCCGGCTTCGTTCCACATTCCTCTGCCACGGCAGCACTGCCAAGGACCGTGTGCTATTTCCCAGCTCCTCTCCTCTCCTTCCCCTCCGCTGGCCCCAAATGCAGCCCCTCCTCGCTGCCAGGTCTCCACACTCCTCCCCAGGACTGTCGCATAGCCGTGGCACTGAGCACCCAGTGGATTAAGGAGGGGAAAAACACCCCACAAACATTGCAACAAATCATAATAGTGGGAAAAAAAAAAGAAGAGATCACAAAGCTGCCTGTAATGCCATGGGCTGGGTGACGGTGGCCAAGCCCTTTCTTCAGCAGACAGCTATGCAACACAAGCAGCCTTCCCCAGCACCCTGCAGAGGATGCAGGGTTAATAATTAACCCTTCTGGAGATCGGAAGCCTTGGGGAGACACCGGCCAGGGATTTTTCAAAATGTAGCCAGAATCTAGCCTTAAAGTAGCTCGACAAGTGACTGTGCTCAGAAGATTTCACCTCTACGAACTTTACGACTGGAAAAATACCATCTACATGTCATTTACATGCTTAAATATAGTATCTTCTATTGAGAGAAACAAACAAACTGACAATGTGATACCGTGATACCTCGTTCGGACATGCTCTTTTATCTGCTGGGAAGTTATAAAACTCAGCATAACAACAAAGCTAAAATAAGAGTGGTTGTCAGGCTCTGATGTTGGCTGTTAAACAGAATGAAAGAATATTCTTGGAAAAGGGCTCTCTCTTAGAAGGCAATTTTTTTCTTCTTTGGATCTTTTAAATGATTTATTTATCCTTTAAATTCCAAAATCTCAGAGCTTAATAGTTAAGCTCATATTCTTTCCAGGAGCTTTTTCATTTAAAGGAACAAATAAACACACTATAGAAAGCTAAAGCAATTCCTGCACTACCCAAAGCACAGAGTAACCTTCTTCTCCAAAACACAGGGAGAAGATACTATCAGTTTTCATGTTATTTATCATTTTTTTTTTCCCTCTAATGCCAAAGAGGAAAAGGGAGATATCTTATACGGATGCCTATAATTAAACAGTAACCTGTTAGAAAGCCAAAAATAATAATAAGCTCCACTGAGCATGAAGAGAGTGGCACATTTTTTCCGCGTGCAGCCCAGCTGCCGCCGGACGATAGCAGAAAAGTTAACAATTACACAAGACACTCAGATCAAACCTGTGATAGGAGAGAGTTACGTCATGCTCAGAGACTCACCGCTGGATGCAGGGATCAGGGTAGTACTGCAAGGTGGTGAAAGGTGCCGGTTCAAAATTCATTTCCTTCAAGCCCCTCTTTGGGTACAAACCAAAATAAAATAAATAAATAGATATAAAGCCAGCAGGCTAAAAGCAATAAGGTCAAGTGGTACACGAGGTACAACTTTAGAGATTTATTTTACACTTGTGAATGGGTGGGATCTCCCAGGGACTTGACCAATGGGATTCATCAAGTGACCTGAGCATCACCACCAGTCCCTCCTCGCCAGCTGGGCATCTTCTGCACAGATATTTTCCCCTCCTCTCAACATCCTTAATAAACTTCGGTGTACGTCGGCCACACTTGTTGTTGGGAGCTCATCTGGGGCATCTCTGAACTTCTGATCTCGGCGGTCATTGGTTGCCTTCCCGCCTGACTTCACAGTTTAATTTTGGCAGCTCTTGCGATTTTGCAAACTGCTGTGGCCGCTGGTCATCCTGGTCTCCAGATGGCCGGAGTTTCCTCTGCTGGGTGCAACGCCTGTGCTGCATTTCATCGTACTTTAAAAGCTTTCCTTGTCAACTCTGTGGCTAATACCTGCGTAAAGTTGCCTGGGGAAATTTTCAGTCTCTCTCGTGCCACAGTTCAAACAGTCTGTTGTGGTCACAGTTTCAAAAGCTGAATGACAAAATATGGGGAAATTCCTCAATTAAAATTAACTCTGAACTTTTGCTCCTCTGCCTCCCCTTCCTGTCCTCCTCCCCCCAAGAAAACTATCAGACATAATTGTTAATGTTTCCCCTCTATATTTTTTTTACCTTTTTTTCAAAGAGAATTGAGATGATATAAAAATCTTCCATTGTTTTTGTGTTCTGTAAATAATATATACATTTTCCACATGAAAAACAAGAATAGTTTCAAATATCTTGAGAAGAAAAGAAAAGTAAGAAAAAAGAAAAAAGGAGTCATTTTTTTTAGGCCATTAAGCTTAGAGAAACAAGAGTGAAGTCCACCAAAACAAACTACCAAAGATGAAAAGCAAATTTGATTTTCCTGAAGGAAAATAAAAGCCAGGAAGGAAGACTTTAATTCTGCTCCCACACCCCCTTTTTTTTTTTTTTTTCAATTCACACAGAAAAATCATTCAGGAAAGCAACCTGGTTTGTTCCCCTATTTCCCCCCCTCCATGGCTCATCCAAATAGTACAGGCTGTAAACCTATCCTGGTTTTGTGGTTTTGGAGAATGAATGAAATATGAATCAGGAGCTAAATTAAAATGGATTCCAGCAGGAAAAAATAGCGTCCATGTATCTATGTACCAGTGGGATTGCATCTTCAAGCAGACGTACGTGTTTGTGTATACGAAGAGAGGGGAAGGGGCTGCCCTACAGCTCTCCTACAGTGCATCTTTTGTGCTGATGTCAGCACAAATACCAACTTCCCAAGGAAAAGCCAGGAGCCCTCCGAGACAGCAGCGATTGCCTCTTATTTTTCCCCTCTGTGTTTTCCTTGTAGGAAATTTTGGTTCGAAGAATGTCATGTGGAAACATTTTCTTTGCTGCCTATGCCAGGGTGGCAGGGGAGCTATTTCAGACTTGACATTCTCCACCCACACTCAGCCTGATAGTTCCCAACATCTGTGAATTGTGAATCCTGTAAACTTGCGGGGCTGATCCCTGGCCAAGTCCATGCAGCTTTCGTTATGATAAGCGGCATTCACCAAGGAAGAGAGGCTGGAAATGAAGGATATATTTATTAACTGAAGTTAAGGGCTCCCTTGCTGCTGGACGCTGCCTCCTCTGCCTGGCCTGTGAAAAAGCAGTAATACTAAACACCTTTCTTCTCTTAGGCTGAGCCCTGGAGTAAACACCAAACCTTGTAGCCTGCATCACTGGGGAAGAAGTGTGGAAGTGTCCAAACCAGGCTCTGCTGGGGAGGGGAGAGGGGGTATCACACCAGGGTTTGCGGACACATGAGGCAGCCCAGGGAGCATGGCTGCAGAGTGGCAGCCTCCCCTTCTGGTGCGGAGGTCAGGGCTGCGCTTACCCCTGTGCAGCCACATCTCCCAAGACAGCAAATACCTCCAGGGGATGGGCAAGGAGGGCCAGGGGCCAGTGCAAACTTGTGGTCCACACTGCTAGCCTGGCTCTGGTCTAGGCTTTGAGCATCCACCCTTAACCAAAGACACAGTGGGCAAGTTCTCTCCCTGAACAAACCATTTAAGCACAAGCTTGAGTTCATGCTCTCTTGCTCCAGGACTCAGTTTCAATCTGCACCTGTGGGTGCGAGTATGGATAACCAGCCTGGCTGGGAAGGTGCATTCAGGCACCAGGTTGTGCTGTGGGTACGCTGCTGAGACCTCGTGCTTGCTCCTAGAGGCACATCAGAAGCTTGCTGGATTTCTTCTACCACGCCCATGGTGGGACTAGCTGTTACCTCCGCAGGCCTGGCTTCATGAAAGGGCGGCCATGTGTTGTGTGCTCTCCCAACAGCTTGGAAGAGTTTGTCTTTCCTGATAGATTTCAGCCTAAAAGGAATAAACATCATGTAAAAGAAATGCTGTGTGAAAATGGCTGTTCTCATGAAATCCTGCTCCACCTACTTCTCCACATAAGCTGGAGAAGAGTCTTTCCCAGCATGGCCTGGATGCCAGGGCCAATGCACTGGGAACAGGGGAAGGCTGGACAATTCCCACCCAGAGACTCAGACCTACTTGTCCTAGTTTTGGCTGGTCTCCTCACCTGGCACATACCCAGATAATGCTGCGTGCCCAGATCACACAGGGCTTTGTGAAGTACAACAGGCAGCTCCTGGAATTGATGCTGCTGGGCTGCCTCTGCCTCCAAGGATGAGCCTGACCCCTGGTTTTATACTACCTTAACTCTGCGCAGCGGAATACCCCTTGCTACCTCGGACACATTAAGTACAAGTCTGCTACAGCCCAAACTACTGAGCCTGTGATTCCTGCTTTTAGTGCCGAACATGTCTAGCAGCACCACAGTCAAGAAGAGGCAGTTAGTCTGCAGCTCACAATTCACACCAAAAGAATAACTTCTCCTGAAAAACCATAATTAATTTAAAAAACAAGCACCACATAATTGTAATGAGTAGTAGTAGCTTGGAGCAGGGCTCTCATTCACAAGGCACTGATGGGAGAGGGCGTCTAGCAAGGTCATTTCCATAAAAACTTCAAAAGGGGCCACCAACTGCCCAAGGTCCTTACCAACCCTTGTGCCTGGGGCAGGGCAAATGCAAATGGCTCACAGTGGCTCTTTTTGGCTGTGCACACAGCACCTGGCTGCTTTTCCCAGAGAGCTGGACATATTCAGTCTCCCACAGAGATCAGGACATGTTTTGAAGTAGCTCAGAAGGTCCATTTTTGCTTTTTCCAGCTGGAAAATGAAGCCATGGAAACCCACTAGTGATAGTGCACAAAAACCACGTGCCGCAAAAGCCAGCAACTCTCCTGGTTTCTCTCCCCCAACCCCAGCTTCCTTCCTCCACCCTGCTCACAGCCAACATTTAGCTGTGAGTTGATTCATCATGAATTTAGGCAGAGATGTCTACCATTGCAGTTAGACTGCATCAAACTCCTCTCAGCTGCAAGGCGCTCCTTTGCATAGCACAGTCCACAGTGGAAACACAAGCCACAGGGTGTGTGCGTGTGTGTATTGCCAGTACCCCATGCATAGCTGGGAGGCTCTCAAGGCTCAGTGGTATTTGGCCAACACCATTTGCACTGCCTTAAAAAAAACCCCAAAAATCTACTGGGAGATGGAGCCCGAGACACTTGAGAGCTGAAGATTTCAGAGGGGGTCTGAGTGGGTACATAAAGACTAGCAAACTTCATCAGGGCAGCCTGGGAGCACAGGCAAGGGGGAGCTCCTCGCAATAGCAGACCTCAAAGGCAGTCAACTCAAAAGAAAAAGGGGCTTGTGATATTCTCGATGTTCACTACCCTTCCTAGGAGGTTTCCTTGCCGGTAACGAGGGTGACGTTAATCTAACGGCAGCAGGCATGTGTCCTGCAGAAGCAGGGCGGAAGCCAGGGTGTCAAGGATCTGTCTGGCTAGCGGATTTACAGCCGAGCCTCTAGAGCTTGCGGTAAGCAGGCGGCACAGGGATATGCGGAGGAAGCATGTGTGTAGGTGGGCAAGAATGCAGGGCATCGCTCCGCCACTGCTGCTTTCACGTCTGGGAGAGAAAAACAGCCAGAGAAACAGCTGTGGACTACTCTCCCATTACCCATCTGTGCACCCTCTCTACGGCTTCATTTTAAGCTGTCATTGAAACGACCACGAGATTATGTTTTAGCAGAGGCAAACATATCCTCAGGAGGAGGCTGTTGGGGATATATAATGGTGTGTCGTCCCCCCCCCCCCAAACTCAGTGCCAGGATACCTGTGTGCTAGCCCCAGTCCTGAAAGGGAGAGACACAGTTCCCTGACATCTCTGCGGCTCCCGTCCTGATCTATGGGTCTGAGGACCTCTGAATGGCTTGGAGCTAAGGAAGACAGGGAAGGGGAGATGCCAGCTTTGCTCTGAGCCACCTTTGCAACTGCTGGCTTCAGGATTTGCCTGGGATCAGCCCCACCCTTTACACCAGGGGATGAAACGTTTCATTCGCAGCTTGGGTTTTCCAGGGGAGTGGTTGTGGTCATTTTGGTTTTTTTTAAGTTAAAATGAATTTCTTTTAAGAGCAAGAAGTCTGTGGGATATTTGGGGATTTTTTTTGTTAGAAGAAGTTGAAGAGGGGGAAATAATTCCCTCCCACCAGCAATAACATGTCTTTAGCTTGGCTATCCAAGGGAACAGGAATACACAATGTCAGTGTCCCTTTTGAGCACATTTTCCAATTTCAACTAAATATTATAGATGTTTAAAGGTCTCAAAGACATTAAGGTTTTAGGAGTTTCGTGAACAGAAGCAAGCAGAAGAAAGACAACTTTTCAATAACTCCAGTGAAGGGAAAGAGACAACATGAGTGTGACCCTCAGACTTTGGAAGATCTACACGAAATGCTGTGATGGTGGGAAAAGCTTCCATAACAATTCATGTTTTGCTGCCAGCCAACAGGGATCTCTGATCCCACTGCTCCAGAAGTGTCAGATTTCTGGCTTTTGGCTCATACAATCCTCCCTCCCACCCCCCCAATACTGAGAGACAAGCACAGGGAGAACAGCAAACTTTAAAAATAAAAAAAAATACAGCAATTCTACACACAACCTTCCCCACTCCCCCAGCACCTTTTGTTCCTAGTGCAGACATAAACCACTGGCACTGCCCTGCGCAGGGAGCCCAGAGCTGCTGGTGGGTACATGAGGGGCTGAGCCCAGGCAGCAGCTCCAGGACAGCACTGTGCAGATACAGCTGCAACGTCTGCAGTCCAGGGCATGCTTGGTCACTGATGGCCAAGTCTGGGCCCAGGACTGGTGACAACTCAGTAAGCGAGTAGTCCAGCACAACCCTGGGCACATCCAAAAAGAAGCTGACAAATGCATCTTAACATACCACTCCCCACATCCTCCTCCTCCTGCTAAATCTGAACATATCAGTGCTAACAACTGTGGACTTTAAAATACACACCAGCTTCAAGCTGCTGTCTGCATGCGATACCATGCATCTGGAGGTCTATGCTGTCTTCATGTTGGCCATCAACTGTTACGTAGAGCTAGAAAGTAACAAAGTAGATGGCACAGTTGCAGCCCTGCTCAGCAGGGCAAGGTGAACTGCTTTCAGAACTGTCTGGTTGCCTTTGGTGTCTCCTCTTTCACATTCGTAGTGTGAGAGCATAATCCACTCGCAGTAAAGGACAATATAGTTTGGTGTTTTCCTTTACAGGGGTAACAAATGGTTTCATGAGGCACAAACTGTTTCTTGAGCATTTGTGCCCAGGATCTTGTCTCAGCAGGGACTCAGATGACAGGGACTGACTACCCCACAGTGGAAAAGCTGAAGTCTTCCATGTTCTCCCCCCTCACCATCACCTACTTTGTCGTCTTTGTCTGTCAGGACACGCTATAGTCCTCTGCTTCAGCAACCCTGAAACTATTGATACTTCCAAGTGACCCAGAACAGCTACAACAGGAGCTTCCAACTTCTTCCCTTTCTACTCCAACCCCACAGCTTCCAGCAAAGCATTTTTTTACTCTTTTCCAGTTATACCACAGGTTTGTGGAGACTTCCAGCTCCCATGGGACAGTTAGTGGCTTCCCTTGTTCGTTCCAGGTTTTCCTGTCTCCCAGGTCCCAGGGCAAAGACTGGCGCTAGGAGCAAGCCCAGAGCACCCACCTCAGCAGACTAATTGGGACTGTACTCTGGGCCTCCCACAAGTGCCAGCTCTGCATGTTTCCTTGGGATCAGTCCGAGCCAAAGAGCCTGCCTGGGGCTGACTTCACTTCTAATGCACCAGCCTTTATATCTCACTGATCCCTCACCAAGACCCTCAGAGATCTGGTTTCCTACAGCACAGTCTGGTGGCAAAACTTCAGTACAGCTATGGATGTCCCCTCTTCTGGAGGTATTCCCACCACTGAGGGCCACATTGGCTCTTTTTTTTCCAGAAGTAGGAGCAGTGGGAAGTTTTGCCCCTTGTTTTCACCTGCAGGAAGGAGATGGTATGAAAGCAGGCTTGAAGCTGAACACGCATTTCAGAAGCTGCAGTCTCAATTTTCTCATATTGAGGAGGAGTCAAACAAAACTCTAACTGTAAGGGCAATGCCATCAGTGAAGAGCAGATATGAACACCGGAGGGATGTCTTTTAGCTATTCTTGAACACCAGGGCTCTTCTCTCTATGGAGAGGGAGCAGAAGGAACCATCTCAGAGACCAATATCAGGACACCAACACCCCAAACCGGAACTGGTGCTCCTGTTTGCTCCATCTCCCCAGCATGCCATAGAAAAGAAAAACCCAAGCCCTATGGTATTCGTGCATGTGGGGAGAAAGTGAGTCACAGAGACCAGTGACTGCAGTGATAAGCCAGAAACAAGGCCAAAATCAGGCTCCCCTCCTGCAGTCAGTTCCCCAGCAGTGCTCCGGTCCCAAGAGAGCCTGCTCTGTCCTCAAGAGCTGCAGGACACCGTGCAACTCCCGCAGGAAACTCCCACTGCCTGAGGCGTGGAGGCAGCAAGAGACCTGCCGGGCAGAGGGAATTTCCCTCCCTGACATCAGTGCAGCTGCACCACTGTCTCCGGGCGTTCCTGAGACATAGTGGGGCCACAGCCTGGGCTAAAGCTGGGCTGGAGGTCGGAGCACCCCGGGACAGGTGGCAACACCCTGCCGTTGGGTCAGGATTGCATATCAAAGGGGTGGCAGGAGCTGTGTAGGTGGAAGGCTTGGCCTCCCCATACAGCTGCCACGCGACATGTCTGGCATTCTGGCAAGAATTTCACCACAAATACACACGGCGTCATCACGCCCCGAGGGGTCAAGCCCAGGTTGGGGACAGAAACCCCAGTGACCACATCCTTATGGGTTGGGGCCTGCCCTGGCTCTGCTGTGCAGTGGGGTGGGTGGCAGAGGAGGGCAGGACCAGGAGCTTCCTTTAGTTTTCTAGCACAGGCTCACACTCATCCTCTCACCCCAGAGCTATCCCAGAGTTTTCTCACACTCTGCTCCCATCTCCCAGGCTTTCACATCAGAAGCCGCAGTGGTTGGTGCACGGGCATCAAGGATATTAGCTTCTGAAGTGCTGGTGACAGCCAGCAGCACCAGACCAGAAGCAAATGAAAGAAGATATTTGCTCTACGTGAAGCAAGGTGAAAGCTTTCAGCGAGTTGTCTGCGTGGAGAGATTCACCCAGAAAGTCACTAGCAAGGATGGCATTTATTGTCAGCCTTGATGGAGGGGACAGAAATGCAGTAGACTGAATATTGCTGCATCACCCATCTTTCACCCCCTCTAACTTTTCCTTGTGAGTCAGAGCTGAGCTGAATCGTAGCAATGTCTTGTTGCTGCTATCATCCCCTGCTGTTTTCCATCTCCTGCATACTCCACACAAGCAGAAACCTCTCTGTCCTTTTGGCAGCTTCAGAAAATAAATCCTCCATGCAAAAGCATCGGTCTCAAAAGAATTTCTCATTTCCAAACAGGATACAACAAAAACTCACTGCTTGTCTGGCAGAGCTCTAGTTCCCAACATTAAGGCTATGCCTGTCTTGCAATCTGAGGTGCAAGCACAGCTCCTGCAGGCATACTCAAACTAATGGGCTTAAAGCCAGTTCAAGAACCAGTAGCAATTAAAACAAAAATCCCCAAAGCATTAACCACTAGCGATGGAAGCCCTGGTTGCAAACCTGCACATCCTCTGCTGAAGCCTGCGCTTCCACACCTCCCCAGCCAGCAGTACCGAACTCACCCAGAATACCATTAACATGGGTGTGTTCACACAGGGAATAATTGCCCTCCTGACTGTGCAGGAGATACAGCCTGAGAACACCTGCATTTAGGGGCACAGGGGTCCTTTTCCAGGCTTACAGTTTGAAAAAACAGTAAGGACAGGACATGCTCAGCTCTGCTAGTCAGTCCATCCTCTTCAGGATGGAGTGCAAAATCCACTTAATCGGTGACGGTAAAGTATGTGGGCATAAAGTAAGGGTTTGGTGGCACTTAAGTAACGTGAAAGTTAATAAAACCTTTTTTCCCCTCTCAGAGAAAAGCTCAGGAAAGCTGAAGAGCTAGTGTTTCATGTCTTTATGAAGAAGATGATGACTTAAGGACAGTCTCTTGCATTACCCCCATCCTTGCACTTTGATGTTAATAGCCCATATATGCATTCTTGGGGGGGGGGCGGGGGGAGAAAACCCTGAAAAAACCAGAACCTCATATGCAATATGATCAAAACATCGCACCTCACTTTTTCCAAAGTGAAACAATTTCTGCTATGACTCAGCCTAAGCACGTCATACACTGCACCCTTGAAGCAGGCAAAAGATTAACCCTCTGTCCCAAGCTCCCAACTCAGCCTTCAGCTTTTCAAACCAGGGTAATTTCCTCATTGCCATGGGAAGGCAGAAGCCAGCCTTGCTCTTCACTAGGAAGCAGACCTGCCAGAAGCGACACACCATCTGGGTAATGCCAGCTAAACAAGAGGTACATAACACATAAGCAATCCTACATTTTTAGAAACCCATTCCCTCCTTCTAGGGGATCAAACCTCCCCCAAGCAGCAGTGCTGGTATGAGGTGCAGCGCATAGCAGGCAGAATGACAACAGACAGTTGATTTCCAAGAATCAACCTCTTAAAAACCTCAGTGATATAACATGTTTCGAGGCAGCGCACATCTGCCATACAGGAAAGTGAGTTATTGCGAGTGCACGTAACAGTGCCATCTGGTGATCCCTGCCATCGCATTATTGACAGCCGCGCAGTCGCAGGCAGCCACCCAAACCTCCCGGTACTCGTGGGACCAGCTCCAAGGTGCTCAACCGACACTTCTCTGCAAAGTCTCACTGCTGCTGTCATCTCATGGGGCAGCAGGTCAGAAATACTCCATCTGGGAGTAAAGATGAGGGTGGGGGTTTGGGGGTTTTTGGTTGGTTGGTTGTGTTTTTTGGGGGTTGGTTTTGGTTTTTTTTTTCCTGCCTACCAGCTTTCCTGAAAAGTGCTGCAAGCATGAGTTTTAGTGAAGCTGAGCCAGGTCTCTCCATTCCCCATCCTATTACCATCCATCAAAAGTCTGAGTGAGCCAAAGCCTGCCTTTTGCAGTATCTCTGCAGCCCCCTGAATTTTCCATACCCTTTTCCAGGGGCTGTTCCAGATTCACTTAGAGACCGTGGTCTCTGTGGGTGTGAAAGTAGAAGTCGGCTTTGTCCTGCAGGGGTGCATTAGCCCTGGAGAACAGGGTATTTTAGCCCCTAGGCTCACATTTGAGACAAATGCTGAGCTGGGAAGCATTCCCGCCTTTTTAAGTCACCCTGTTTAAGGGTAGGGCTCCAAAGCATGGTACAAGTTGCTCAAACAGCATCAGTTCAGAAAACCTTAATGTTGCCTGTCTCCTGCTCAAGGTTTTCCAGGCAACATCCACAATCTGCATTAACTCTGCTAAAAGTAGCAGCTTTTGCAACTCCTGTGGAGCCCACCTACCATACACACAGCTCCTGCACCCAAATCTGCTGCAGCTTAAGATGGCACCAGAGGGACAACCAAAATGTGCGGCATGCTGTCACCATTAACCACTGAGCAGTTACGGGCTGCCCGCATGCCTATAATCCACAATAAACATCAGGTAATTGACATTCCCTTCACACTTACTACACAAGAGGTGCCTCCCAAGTCCTCCTGGGACAGGTTCTGGAAGAGCAGGGGCCACCCGAGGTTGATTTCAGCTTTGAGAAAAACCTGTCACTTAATACAGCTCTTTCCAGCCTGCTGGAAGGGAAGGAGGGGACACCTCTGAAACCTCTCAGGCAGCTGCAGCCCTGGCAAGTGCATTGCTAATCTACTGATGAATGTCCCAATATCCCAAGTAGATACAGGTGAATCTTTTCAGTAAGTCATCTGAGAAGATGGGGAAGGGAAAATTAATATAGTTTGCTCATAAAAGCATTTCCTCTTGTGTCTTCTTAGTCTCCAGGAATGGTCCAGAACTGTGCTTTTTCTCCTTGCAGGAGAGCTGGCCTCTCATACCCTTGGCAGGTTGTATTATAGCCATCCCTCTGCCCTAAATAAATAAGTAAAAAAAAAAAAAAACCCCAACAAAAAAACTCAAAAACCAAAAAACACAAACAAAAAAACCCCAACACCCCAAAAACCAAGCAGAAAAAAAAAAAATGAAAACACAACA
Organism: Fregata magnificens; assembly: GCA_013389945.1. Classification (NCBI taxonomy): domain Eukaryota; kingdom Metazoa; phylum Chordata; class Aves; order Suliformes; family Fregatidae; genus Fregata; species Fregata magnificens. Next base: position 456,063 of record WAAD01026224.1, read on the forward strand.
AAAGACCCCCAACCAAAACACAAAAAAACCTAACCCACCAAAAAACATTTCCACAGTCTGCAAAGCTCATAGTAATACTGTTCTTCATGTTTCTTTGCCTGATGCTAGCTCCTAGCCTTGTCTCCCAGGAAATGAGAAGCTTATTCACTTGCTTCCAGTTCTAATGTTGTGAGGTCTCTAATAATCCATACTTCAAAGTGGTGTTAAATATGCATTAAATTATTATTACTGATAACACCATTTAAAACAGCTTTGTAAATAAAATGTGTTCCTGTCTAAGAGCACCTAATTAATTCCTCTTTCCAAATAACTTATCCTAAAGCATTAGCGATCAATTACTAGGCAGACAGGCTTTAAGAACGTCTCTTCTAAAACAGATTGCAACATGCAGATTCTGTGCTGTTAAAACAATTCACATGCCTTTTTCACACATGATTTCAAGTTACTGAGGTAAATGAGACCACACAATATAACTTAATACATAGCAATCAAAAATTTCCACACAATCCTTTAATATAGAGCCATGTCCCCATGTAATAAATGATGCAACAGACTTTCCCTGAAGTCCCAATTCCTGCAATTGAAGCTTAAGCCCAGCAAAGAAAGAATTAAAATTCTTCGGTTGCTGCTGAATCACTGACTGCATTGGGTTATTTTACTGTGCATTAGACTTTAATTATAACTAAGCTCTAGCCATCTGTTCTACTCCCTAATTATAGAAGCAACAAATATTTCACAATTCCAACCGTTAAAGAGATCTAACAGAGCTCAGTCTATAGTGTGCAAGGTTGGCTTCATTAGGACCCTTCGCACTCTTGTTTAAAGTGCTGGGGAAGAGGAAAGAATACTCTGCACATGAAGCCTACTGCTGTTATTAATCCCAGGAGGTCTTTGCTACATCAGCTTTGACACCTCTTGGAAGGACTGCAAACTACTCTCTGCCAGGGCACAGAGGGCCAAACTACTGCTACCTGCTGGTGGCCTCTAACCCAGATGTTGGTGGTACCATAAGAGCTTGAGAGAGGGATAAGCAATTCAGATCACCTGCTAAAGGCTCACCCTGGTGCATCAGCAGTTACAGCATTTGGAAAGGACTCTGGCAGACAAATTCTGGCCTTTTTTGCTGTGGAGGCTAAAGATGCTTCCACCCCTAGCTGTCCACCTGGCTCTTGCTGTAGTTGTTATCACACCATGCGCATCCTACTAGGATGAGTCCCCGCAAGTGCTTCAGCTGTATCACTTCATGGACCAGCATCTCATCAACACCAAGAAAGGTGGGACTGTCTTTAGACATCATATTTGGAACAGCAGCAGCTGAAGACAAAGCCCCCATCCTGTCGCCTTCATGCCTGCTGCAGCAATAATCATCTCAGCACGATGGCCAGGCAGGGAGAAGGATTGGATGAAGGTGTGATAGCACCCTAAACAGCCAGAGCTACCATGCAGCACAGCCCGCTTAGTGTGAGCACTGTTACCAACTCTCCCTGCGGAGCCGGGGCTGGCTGCCCTTGCCCATAGGCTGGTGGATAGCCCAAGAGGAGAAACTTACTGCAGACTCTGGAGCCCCTCAGTCACATTCCCAACAGCTCTGCCCACTGTTATGAGACACAGCTGCAGCTGCCTGACTGTGCCGCCACCTCCTCCCTCCCCTGTCCACAGCACTGCCCAGTCCAGAGCTTCAAGCACACTTATAGCCATATAGCTATAGGGTGTGCTTGCACCTACAGAAACCACCGGGGCAACTGCCCAGTGTTTTGTGATTACGCACACCGCCACTGACCTAGGCAATCCCTTGACCAACAATAAGTAGTCAGATGCCCAGTGAGCTCCAGAGCAGTTATTCATCACAAAAAGATTCTGTTTCACAGCAGCAGTCTGCAACTGCATTCATACCCAGGTGTGGAGAGGAAGGTACCTCTTTTTCAGGTACATGCCATGGGCTACTTTTTGCTTGTGTGTATCTGGGGAAAGCATGAAGAAAGTAGACAGGAGAAGAAAATGCTGAATTCACAGAGCTGAAGTTTTAATGTTTATATTCATTAGTGTACGAGGAAAAATAGAGCTTTGTAGACAAAAAGAGAAAGCTGAGAAAGGGTAGAGTAACCCAGAAGCACATACGGTTTTCATGGTGGGATTTCCCATAGTTATATTTTAAACTATCTCATCTCCTGCATCCACAGTAAGTTTTCAGATGAAATCCAGTGGTTTCTCACCACAATCATATGTAAGACCCTCTTTACATTTCAGTCCACTTAGGTATATGCCCAGACTTTCACTCTGAATGTAATGTTAAAACGAATTAAAAAAAAAAAAGTAATCAACCAACACTCTTCTGCTGTGCTTTGACAAGGACCCAAAACCACCACGTTTCTTGTGGTTTTCTTCTAAAATCATTATGACAGGGTTGAGTGGAATCACGAGGCAGGTTTGTTGAGTGGTTTCATTCTGAGAATATAATAGAGTCCAGAGTCAAAGCAGTTATCTCTGGCATCAGGGCAAGGGATCACAGTGTTTCTGTGGGCACTCATAACCATGTGCTTACATGTCCTAGCCTCTGGGTGATTATATATCACACAAGGTGATAACATGCACACTGAGAATAACTCTGCAGGAGACACCATGCATGGAAAGCAGCGACTCTCCGTTATTTCCTTGAAGTTAGTCCCAGAGCTAAAGCCAGAAAGTCCTGCTCTGTCATTCTAGTTCAACTTTAACCCATAAGAAAAGCAACAGCAGAATAATATCTTCCTCAAGGAAGAAGCAGACCCAAGTCTAGCATTTTCCAAAGATCTCCTACAGCTTTCCAGAGCCATATGCAGAGTTCCCTTTGCCCTCAGGCAAGCCACAGTCTTACTTATCTCTGCAAAGGTCCTGGAAACTGGTGGCTTCCCTTTCCGCCACAGATGCCTGTTTTGTTTAGACTTTAATGTTGCATTCAGTAACCATTTGAGAAGTGACCAGAGCCAGCTCCCACAAGGGCAGTCCATGGATGAGAGTGCAGCCTGAAGTTCAAAAGCCAAATATAAGCAGAGGTTCAAATGACACAAAAGCATTATTAACAGGACACATCCAGATCTGGGCTGAAACTCTGTCCTTATTCAAGTCACAACAGAATTCTCACTGACTTAAGGTTTTTGCCACCGGGATATTCTTTTCAGTTTAATTAACAGGCTACAGCTATATCTCTCCCCTTTTGGTACTTTCCCACTTTTCATGCCCTGGGGAGTACTCAGCAAGCAAGCAGCCTGGGGAACACGTATTCAGAAATCCCTCTTAGCACAGGAGTCAGCGTTGTGAGCAGCTTATCCTGTGCTGAGAGGCTGACATAGATACTGTGAGCAAACGCCTGTGAGGAAGCTAGATTAGGGGATCCGCTTAAGGAGATTAAATAATTCACTGTGGCATTTTTCAAGAGCTAAGTTAAAAGGGAAACAATCTCTTCATTTGAATGATTTCCCCCCCTTACATAAAAGCATAAAAACCTGCCTACTTTTCTTCCCACCAATGATCAATTTTATTCAACATGATTTCTGTTTCTGATCTCCCTTTTTGCCACCCAGTCAGTTTCTTCATCCGCCCAGAACCAGACAGATCAATACTGTAAGCACAGAGAAAGGAGGAAAGCAGCAGAGTGAAAGACTGCAGCCCAAACCGGAGCCGTTTGCTTTGAGTCAAAACATCAGATGTGTGTTTTCACTCACAGACGTAGTACAAATTCTGAATCAAAAACCAGGATTTTCCCCACCCACTACTCCATATTCACTGAACATTGCCAAGGAATAAATTCGACGTGTTGCGCTGGGAGATTAAGTTATGCTCCTTGCATAGCAAGGACAGCTGCACTGCACCAAGGATACACTAAAAATGTAGAATTATATTGATTTTGGCCGATCTCACCACTGTTGACCTCAAGACACGTGATGCTAGATGAAGATTAATGGTGAGGAGTCTAGATGGGATCGATTACTAGTTTCTGTAGACATATTTGGCATGTCTGTGGGATATGTGCGTTGAGTTTCTCTTCCCGCTCTTCTGAGCGGACGCAGAGTGAGCTCTGCCCTAACCAGATAAGATTCAGCTCAGGACCAAAAGCCCTGCAGTTATGCAAGCCTGGCTGAAAGCCCAGACCAATATACCCAGCACCAACATAGCCACAGCCACACGTCTCAGACCAGCACTGGCTTTTTTCCAGACCAGACAGGGGCCCACATCTGTCTGCAAACACTGCATTGCCATCCTCTCCATCCAGCAAGCTCTGATCCTGCAAGGCTCTGTGCTCAGGGTGTGCCTCATCCCTCATGATGCATCCAGCATCATCTCAGGTCAGACCATCCATAAACCATAGGAGAACATCTCACATTTCACAGTGGCCAAGAACAGTGCAAACCAGGCTGGGGAAGGCATTCAGCAGACTCAGGCTGTCCTTAGATGATGCAGCTGACCTAAAGCAAGTGATTTGCAGGTGATTGGATCATAGTAAACAAGTCATCCTGCCTGCAGCATCACAAATATGCAAGTTACAGTAACTTCCCAGAAAAGGAGAGGGAGAATAAGTGGAGACCTGCTCCAAGATGAGTAACTGGATAGAGTCATCTGCCCTAACCACGGTGCACCTGCTCTCAGGCTCTCTTGCTCCAGCCCTCAGCACCCTCACCTCACCTTCCCCGCGCTGCCACATAAAGGCGAGCACAAAGCACCTCTCTGTGCCCGAGGCAGCTCGAGAATTCTCAGCGGCGCAGGAGCGTGAGCAGGGAAAGGGGCAGAGCTGGGACAGGGAGCTGGGAAGGGTAAGAGAAAGGGCAAAGAGCCCTGCGGTCGCTGCTTCTGTTGCCATATAGAAAGGATCAAAAGGGAGCAACAGCCCCTTTCTGAAAACATCCCCTGCCCAGCAAGAGCCGTATAGGCCAAGGTTTCCCCCAGCAGGCACACAGCTAGTATGGCCACCAACATGGCTTTCCGCGGCTCCAGTCACAATGAAATGGAGAACAAATCTTGCGAGGACTGCCTTGCCATTTTAGCAGCCAGCTAACACAGGCAACTGCCAGTGGTTAGAGAGAGCCCTAGAGGTAAGAACACCAGAATGGCTCTTGCTAGGAGTTTCTGAAGAAAATCAAAGGGGTTTAGACCATCTGAAAGGTGTAGAAAAAGATGTGTAAGAGTAGGAAAAAATTAATGACTCTGTCAGGGAATAGGAAAGCAGCCCTGAAGCAATGAAAGATAGAAAAGCATGATTATAGCAGAGATTGCATCCAGCACAGACAGACCCCAGCAGAGAGGATAGGCTGGAGTCCCAGAGTTAAGGTTGTAGGGACTCTCTGAAGACATGTTTCAGCACAGGTCTCCTCCAAAGCTGAATACGTAGGTGTAGAAACTGGGGCTGGCAGAAATGGATCAACAGTGCATTCACCATTTGTGCAACAGGTCTGAAACATGCACCATTCTGCCCTCTGAAAGAGGTTTTTGCTATCATCCTAGAAAGACATTGGAAAGTAAGAATGGATCTCCAAAGATATGGATGGGAGGGAAAAAAAGAAAAAATAATCAATCTAGGGATGTGTCAGGGAAGAATCCTGACAGGGACACACTATAATTGCCCTAGCTTCTATCTATTGTCAGTATAACCTATTCCTTTTCTTTCCAATAAGGTTGGGTCACACAAGAAGGTACAATTTTAATTCTTTTGGATTAACGGGTCAAGCTGAAGTAGGGCAAGTGCTGTCATGTTGGAAGTTTTAGTACATATGCTATATCAATGACTTAAACTGGTCAGACAGCCATGACCTTGTATCAACCCACGACCTTCAAAGAATGAGCTTTTGCAACAGGCTTCACCACAGAAAGCACATGCGTGTGGATGAAAAGTCTTGTAAATGTCACGTGGTTTCCTTACAGACTCATACAGATGCACCCACAGGTATAGACAATGCACATAAGTGTGCAGCGGTAGAGCAAAGAGAATCCACCAAATACGCAAAATGAGGAGGGTCCTGAGAAAAACAGTGGAGAAGGTTCTTCTCAGCTGTGTGCTAACTCAGATGCCAGGAACCATGAAGCTCTCTGTACTGAGCTTTGCAAATGAAAGGGATTAATCAAGAACATCCTAAGAAATGCTGGGCTCAAACACCAAGTTTTCTTTCTAATGGAAATGACCTGCTAGATATTGAACATTGTGGGTTAATTGCTGGTGCCAATGAGGAATGAGTCACGCAAGACTACTCCAGAAACATCAGAACTCAAAATATTAATCCATAGCTTGCAAAAGAATGTCACTTCAATTAAGGAGGTGCTGACTTGTGTTTGCAAATGTTGGAGCCCCTGAGGCTTTTATGGGAGCGAGGAACAAAACAGCCAAGCTGTTCTGATCCAGCGCAGTGGCACACACAGGGCCACTACAAACAAAATAAGAACAGACAAAAACCTCCTCCTGCCAGAGCCAGACAGCTAAACATTGCTGTGACACTGTACTGCTCTGGCAGAACAAGGTGAGGATAAGCCACATGAAAGCTAACTTGTCTACACTGGAAAACCAACTGGAGTCGGTATTGTGAAATGCTGTCACCTGCCACTCTGCAGTGGCTCCCACTTGGCCACTCTGTTCCTGAACAGAAGTAGCTTTACCTCAGAGCAGTTCAAAGACAAGTCATCATCCCTGGGCAGCTCATCTTCTGTTTTGTACCCGTGACCACATTGCAGAGCGATTCTAGTCTGGTCAGCGTCCTCTGGTAGACAAAGTCCTGGTACTTGGACAAAGTCTGCCTTTCTAAAGCAAGATAATTATACACAACATCATTAGCAACAAAACAATTAATTCCTAATTCCAAAGTGCTTATACAAATAAGATGGAGATAAGAAAGAGAACAAACGCTTTGTAAATGCAGCAGAGCATAGGGTGTCTGCATACGCCTCACTTAATTACCTATTCAAAAGGAACAAAGCATCTTTCATACTGTGACTCCAAAAATTAATTAGTCTCAGTTCTCATTAAATAATGATCCAGTTCAGCTCTAATTAAATTAGGCTGCCTTTGACAATCAGCTGCAGTCTAGCTATTGAAGGTAACTAGCTCCTTTTTGCTGCATCTCTCCCAGGCGTCAGCAGAGGCAGGGATGCTGGCAGCGTCCTGCAGCCCCGGCCCTGCCACCAAGCATGACCTGGATGCCCACAGGCCCTGGGAGCAGCAGGCATGCAGGAAACCTCCTGGACTTCAGGTCTTCTGTTGCAAGAACTAATGCCTCAGGGAGAACTAACTTCTCTGCAGCAAGACTACATGCATTCAGCATTGTATTTCAGCATGATCTGCTTTTTGTCACTGTTGTGTTCAGCCCCAGGTATTCCACATACTCCTGCAAATTCCCTTTCTCTGGCTGCCCAAGGAGACTCAACCTGACTCAGCATTTGTCCTCTTCAAGGTTCCCAAAGGGCAAGCAAAAAAACTCATGCTCTGGGCTTCGGCTAAAGGACAAAGGGTGTGGAGGTTCTGCCCAGTCAGATACAGCTTCCTTAAAAAAAGGAAGGGGGAGAAGAAGTTTATTACATCACCCTGTCATCACTGATGCTGGCCCAAAAAAATCTGCCCTGTGGAGGCTCAACCCAGCCTTCAACACGGGTTCCCTTCTGCATGACCACTTGAGCATGGTGGGATCTCAACCGCAGCAATATCTTTCTTGCTGAGCTGGTGCCTTGCAAGTCTCATTATGCTGTAGCTGAAACAGGACAATTCATCTCCCACATTTTCTGCTCTTCCATCTGACCCTGAACAGAAGGTTAAGGGAGAGGGATCAAGCACACCAGGCTCACCAGGTCCGTGCCTGCCGCACTTCAACAGGCTTCAATGTTTTCCAGCTCTAGGAGACCCCAAGCCAGAGATGTTAATGTTGCATTTAGTAGCCCAGTCACTCATCTTTCACTAGTTATCTAATTTTAAACTGGAAGAAGCTTTTTGTACCCACAGCTTCCTCTGGTAACAAGTTACATGGTGTAACTGCTCAGAGCAGCTCAGATAAGGGGAAAGAACATGCACATCTGCAAGTTTCAGTCACTCTCTCCTATGGGTTGCTCTGCACTTGGCAGCCACCAGTCTAGTTTTATACACCTGCTCCTGAGAGTAAGCAAGCATGAAGGCTCTAGATAACCTTCTCCATGCCACTCACTGGTTAGTTGGCTCCTAACACACTTCCCCTCTCCCTCACTTTTTCCGAGGCTGGAGTCCTCACCTGCTTAGCTGTTTCTTTTATGGAAACTGCTTCGTGTCTTTGCTCATCCATCAATTCTTTTGGAGTTTGATCGGGGTACCAGAGACCCAAACACTTCCCCAAAAAATTTCTGGGAAATACAATGCGCAAGGAACTCAGGGTGGGGAACCGCCACACCAAAACAGCTTTTTCTCCTGTAACATTTTACAAATCCCAAGAGAAGGAAAAGGTATAGAGGCAGGGAGATTATAATTGTTTATAGATCAGCAGTGTCAAACCACAGATAAGCATTTCAGAGAGTTTGCATAATAATCTGTGTGTCAATGTGCTGCCAATAAAACATGACTGAATAGTAACCTTGTAAAATGAAGTCCAACTGTCCAGCAAATAACTACATCAACTTTTACAGACACCAACACTATCCAGTCCAATTTGAAATGTCACCTTTGCAAACAAGCACATGCCCATCTCCCTGGCACACTTGCATCTTTATTTCTCCAAGGCGGCTATTAGGTGCCAACCAATGTCCTTATTCATTCAGTAAATGCCTGCTCTAGAAGAAAGGCAAATGGACCTGCTGCCTCCCCCACCACTCATTTCCCAGTCAAGTACTGCAGCTCCAAACCCCACCAAACCTCCATGCTCTGATCTGTGGAAACTTGTAGTGTTCCAACAAGTTAAAATAACCCTGAACTCCCTGCAATCTGAGAGCTCCCAAAGTGCCCCCACATTAAGGGGATTACACAAAAATGTGAAATGCTCAAGTCATTCAAAATTGCCATGTGATCAGTACAGAGTAAAGGGACATTACTGGACTGCTTTGGATGGTTCTGTAAAGCCTTGTAGCTTGGGATTCAAGCAGCACCAGGAGATGTACACACATCCCATAAGAGGTATCAGATGGAGACTGAAAGGGGCAAAGAATAGCTGTGGTAGGGAGACACTCCTTGACTCAGGTAAGGTCTGTATGCCAACCACATCCAGATGTTGCAGCCCTTCTTACTTGATAAGACCTTCTGGGAAACACAGAATGGTTTCCATTCACTGAAAGATATATATGTGGTGGTGAGAGTTAGGAATGCGAGAACATGGGGAACAGGACAGGATAAGCAAGCTGCTAAAGAGAGACAAACTTGCAAGAACAGAGTCATTTTCTCAAGCATAAGTAAAAAGAAGTATGTGTTCCCACTTGCATCCCTAAAGCACACATACAGAAACCTCCAGAGAACTGTTAAGATGCCTTTCTTCTGGGTCTGGGTCACTGTAACAGTGCCTGAATGCTGTGTTCCCACCTCTCATTACAAAGGTTTCAGCAGAAGGTACTGTCTTTGCAAGAAAGCTTTTAAGAAGATTTTGATAGTGTGCTTTTCCTCCTCTCCCTCTGCAACATCCATACTCTCCTTGCTTTTGGAACTGGCCAGTTCCCACCACTGCTGACAGATGCTCATAAAAATACTCAATTCCTACACTTTTTATGTCGCCTGGTGGCCAGGTAGATAGAAAACACAAGTGCCCTATGCTCTTTGAAGGGAAGGCTGCAAGAAGTGGTCCAGCTTTTACCAGATTTAAGAGAATCTTAATGAGAACGTTTATAAAACCAGGATGTAGGAAAAGTACCAATGGGGGACACTATTTTATTAGACAGCAGGGAATCGATTCCTCCATCAGGGGATCTCTCTGCTGTGGATTTCTAATGCTTATTATTGCATTGCAGCCTCAATGTAATGCAGTAGGGGAAAGAAAGTTCTGGCAAAACAAAAATAAAAACCACCCTGCGTTAAGCACCAGACAAAGCCCTAGAAAATCTGACTTCACTGTCTGCGAATCACAGAACCCACTTGTCTGTTGTTAAAATTGAAAAATTTCATGATTTGTCCCAGCAGGGAAGGAAGAGAGCCTGGGAATGCACTCATTTTAAAAGCTTTTCTTTCCCACTTGCATGAGAGGAAATGGTGCTGGTGGTTTTGCTGCGGAAGGAAGCAACTCTGGGCCCATACCCCAGAGCCCGTGCTGCAAGGAAAGAGCTGTCCTGGCGACACACAAAGCAGACGTGCACATGCAGGGGAAGCCCTGCAAAACCCAAGTGACACAAGGTGGTTTTTTAAGCTGCGCTGCAGCCCTGATTGCAACCACTTCCACATCATTGCAATGAAACTACCTACCAGTGCCAGACCTTTGGAGGGACACACACCTGAATAGGAGCTGAACATTGCACTGTGCTCCAGGGAACGGCCACAAAGACATACCTCAGGGCCCCGGGGACACCCAGCCTGTCACTGAAAAAAAAAAAAGTCATCAGTGGGCTGTAGGATTAGTTACTTTGGAGATGTAAATTTGGATGAGCTACAGTATGGGTGTGTTATTTCGGATGCCAAGTGTCTTTTTAAGTTAGTATCATTTCTTAGTGTTGCATTAAGGGAAGAGGAGGCAGGGGAAGGAGGAGACTGAATTCCCCAGCCGAAGTAGAAATACAGCTTCTCAAGCCGCAAAATGAAAGAGTGTGAAGGAAGTAGATCCCAAATTCAGAGTGGGCTGGGGGGAGCATTGGTCCACACTGAAGGCTCCTATTTGAGTGGGGTGGGAGATGCACAGTGGACTTCTGTCTTGGCCCATGAGTCACAGAAAGACCATGTGGCCAAGTAAACCAGCACACAGCAGAAGCCTTTTCCCTAAGAGCAGCTCTTGGACCCAAAGCCTTTTCAAAGCCATTGAAAGAGGTATCCTGAGCTCACATTTATGCTGCCATAACAAATTGCAAGAGAAGGATTCCACTTCTTACATTGTACATATGAAGATTTCAAGGGCTTCTGACTTCATCTAATCAAAAGCCATTTTCACCACAATACTCAAAGACTTTGTGTGAAATCAAGATAGTTTCTTTGCCAAATTTTCTCTGGGTAAACTATTGCTCCTCACGTGCCAAGTTGAGTAAAAAGAAAGAGTAACAGGTTTTAACATTTTTCTCTGCTATTAGTCAGAGAGGAGAGTTAAACCACTGAGGCTTAAGTTTTCCACAAAAATTCAGTCTAATTAAAAAGAAAAAAATGCATAGGAAATTTTACCAGGGGGCCTGAAAACAGGGACAGAGGATAGAAAATCTAAGACAACTCGAGCCAAATCAGGGTCCTCTTCTCTCCTACGGTAAGTTCCGTCTCCATGATTGAGGTGTGGGTTTTGCAGAAGTTCAGTCTGAGCTGCAGACTTTGCAGAGTTCCCACACAGTTCAAACAAAAGCAAGAATCTCTCATGCTGCTTGTGAACATTTCTGCAAGGCAGTGCCTCACCCAGTTCTTAACAGGAAGCTTCCCATTAACAATAAGAGAAGGATGACAAATGAATGCTTAAACACTCTCCAAACCCATTCACTTCTAATTATTTTATGATATAAACCATGCTAGTCACACAAGTGTTTCAGAGAACTTGTATTCTATATGTTCAAAATGAACCAAAATGGTTCTGTGGCATATCTTGTCCCTGCACTGTACTGCATGCTGCACAAACTTACTTGCAGACAATCTTGAGATGATGGTCTGGCTGGCTATTACAAAGAGCATACACATGCTCTGCAAAAACTCAAGAACAGATCTGCATCCCATAGGCCCCTTATTCACATAGCTTGTGTCAGGTATTCATAGAAAAGGCGGGGGGGAAATTAATCAGCCTTCTGTTTTGTAGAGATGAATGCAAAATCACCTCTGATATGCTGTGACTAGCCCCCAAGAGCAACCCTACACTGAGGGGCTTGTAGGAATTTCCCACTGACCACCTGCTCTTGAAACTGCAGGGGGAAATCCCACACACTCTGGGATGAAGGGAGTTCAGTTAAAAACAGCCCTTAACAATTACAGCTGCAGGTTATTTTTAATTGAATTCAGATGATGAATGTGAAATAGATGATTTCAAACAAGATAAGCACAGAGATTCTTACTCTTGTCAAGAAGGTACAGAGCACATGCTCTCCCCAGCCAGCCTAGAGAAGAACTTTTTAATCACTGAAAGCGAAATTATGGGTCCAAACTACCAAGCAGGAGGTGCTGGTTCTCATCTCTGGACAGACCTAGAGGACACTGAGAAGCTTCATCCTTCAAGGACTGACCGCGGAGTTGGTGCACAGCTCTCCCTGTCACATCAACACCATGGCTGTCCTCAGCCCCCGGGATGGGAGAGGGGGGATGTTCTCACACTTAGTGCACCGCAGTTCAGAGCTGGCTACAGACTCCACACACAACCTCAGATGCATTGCTGAAACTGTCTGAGCAATAGTTTCCCCATCAGAAAAACAGGGACAATATTTTCTTTCTCCCACTCTTTGTCTTGTTCATCTAGATGATAAGTCCTTTTACATGTAAAAGATGCTGTGAAACAACAAGGCAGCCAGAGTTTTTTTATAATGTACGTGTACCAGTAACTAAACTATGGTTTTGGTCCTGCAGTACCTCCAGCTGCTTTTCTCTTATCACTGTGCGTTCAGATGAGTAATTGGATGCTGAAAGAGAAGCTTTGTAGGCACAATAGATGCCCCTTGGCATTGACAGAGAATAAAAATAGGTTTTATAAGTTTGGGGTATTTTTCACAGAAGCTGACAAAAAATTAATTAACCTAGAGACACTGTATCCCAGGCTGAATAACAGAGCAATGTAGACATGTGCACAAACTAGTAAGATGGACATCTCCCCACACCAAAACATCTTTTGTTTAGATTCTGAGCTCATTTTATCCATGCACGTGGTAGAAGGGTAAGAAAGACAAAAAGTCTTTTCTAGGCTATTGTTACATGAAAATACAAGTAAATTCACTCCAGCAGAACTTGATCAACACCCATTTCTAATGTAACGAAAAGAGCACACATGCAGCTCCTCCCTTTCCCTCAACCCCAGACCTTTGCAGGACATTATTTCCATTAGAAAAAATGAACTGTAAACGCATGTGTGCAAAAGAAAGGGATGGGCAGAGCTGGGAAAAAAAAAAAAATCATGCCTAAAAGCATACACAGTGTTTCACAAGATAATTGCAGAACAAATAGAAAGCAGAGCAGAGCCACATAAACACAGACAGCCTGCACTGGATTCGCATGACCCTCTCAAGAGCATTTTAAGGCAAAGGGAAATGGAGTAGATAGATTTCTACTCAGCCATTTCCTGGTATCTCAAAGATGAATAAAAATAAAAATTAGAATAGAAGCACTACTGAGTGGGTACAGGTCTTGCATACACTGTGCACATTCAGCGTCAACGCCTATATGCTTGGAGCAAGGCATAGCTCAACGCAAGATGGAACCAACCTATTTCTTAAATGTGCTCCACAGCCACCACATGGCAAAAAAAACCCAGTTATGACTCGACTAGGTAGGATTTGGGCTGGCAAGCCCCCTGCAAATAGTTTCACAAACCTTCACTACAGCCTGCCCTACCATTCTCTCTGCGTAAAGAGATCCAAGTTAGCTGGGTAAGTTTTATAAAACCATGCTAAGAGGAGGAAAGGAAATCCAGCAGTTACCTGCCACAATTTAAATGCAAAGTAAATTGCAGGAAGCCACCATCCAAAGAACGGGAGGAAAAGACATCCTGAAATAACGCATCCCGTGGAATGTCTGCCCCCAGCTCAGCTTATCTGTGGGGCAGGTGGTTCACCTGCCCAAAGGGAGCACCATTGTGCTCCACCCTGGCTTAGCCCTGGGCTCCAAGGAGCTGATCACTGTTAGCTTCCTAGGACCCTTTCAGAAGTAGCAGACACTGCACTTCTACCTGGAGTGTATGCTGATTTGTTAACTAGCTATTGAAATTAGTAATCCTCAGTTGAGTCAACAGTTAGGGAGTTGCTTATATTGCCTTACAAGGAAAAAAATATTGACACTCTTATAGTGTCAACAGATCTAGAAGTAGGCAAATACAGACAGAGATAGAGTATTCAGATAACCTGCCAACCCCTGCCAATCGTAAGCAAAAAAATATAAACAGAAGGCTCTCCGCTTTATGAAGATTTGCAACAGAGCAGCAGCTACATGAGGAGCCCTGAAATCATCTTCTGCGCTGAGTTTAAGGCCAGAGGAGCATTATTTTGCTATCTCAAGGATTTTTCTGCTCAGAAGAACTGCTGGTGTTATGGGCTTGAGCAACTGGAAAGCGGTGCCTCTGTCCCCTTTAGCAGAGGCAGCAGGAGTTTACAGATTCAGCTGCAGCTGCCAGGTAACCCAATAGAACTAGACCAGTCTGGATTTTGAGCCACTTTAAACCAAAATCCCTCATTTGATTTAAAAGAAATCTTGATGTTGTCCTGCTCATTGTGGCTTACTGACAAAATGGACATTGGTATTCCCAGTCTAGAGCCCACCCCAGATTTCAGGGATATAGTACATATCCCTGCTCTTCATCATTCACCATTTTCATCCAAGGGAGATAAACAACAGAAGATGCTAGGCCAGCAAATGCCTTGGATTGTCCTGCCTGAAGCATCTTTTATCTTCTATGCCTTTTCCCATTGCTCTATCTCCTGCAGCAATTCCTTCCACATATATCCTAGAAGTCGTCCTTCAGCTACCTCCCCAGAGGGTTCTTTCCTTGGGCACAGCTCTTTATATACAGCTGCGCCATCATCTGCTCCCCATGCCGCATGACCTGGGAGGGACTGATGCTTTAACAAGTTACTTCTGTGGAAATACCTCTCAGAAGGTTCCCTAAAAGGCCAAATGTCCTCTTACAAAATCAGGCTAACTGTTCTTCCTCCTAGAGCAGCTGGGACAAGGGCTGGGTGAGCAGCTGGTAAGCCTTTCAGCAGCGAGTTGTGGCTAATACGACTGAAAATGGTAGAGCTCCTTTGTCGTGCAAAGACCTATTCTTTACAGAGATATAATTGCCAAGATTGCCTTCAAGGCAAAAAGAAACCCCTCCATCTCTACACTCAGTCCCTTGCTCTAATTTTTCTGAGTCAATCCAAAGGAAGACTATTCAATCCCTTTCCTCATAAAAACCACACAGACTCTCCAACAATGACAAGTAGCTGCTTAGGCTAACCACATGCATCCCCACAGCCCCTACTTTCTAACACACACTTGGCAAAGCCAAAGGGACACATTGGTTTGTGGTCCTGTGGGGAGTAAATCTCTAACGGAGGCTTGAAGCCCACACCAGTCTGGGATTAGAGTGCATGGAGTAAATACTGGCTGATGTTCAAATAATTAACCTCAAGGGAGGGTAGAGGTGCAGACATGCAGGAGAAAGATTTTAAGATTTCAGCCATACTTTTCACAATGTCTGTGAAGGTTCAGCTCTGAGGACAGGCATGTTCCAGGTTTAGGTTTGTGAGGTAGAAGACGACAAAATTTAGGCTCGGCTCATCAAGAAATGGGCAAAGGTTCAGTCTGAGCTGCAACTTCTTCTACCTGAACCAGTTTGTCCAACCATGGAGATGCTACTCAAGATATTAGCTTTGCTGAGGTTCCCACCTGACATCTTTCAAGGAGGGCAGAAGGGCTCAGAGAACTCCAACTCCACCTTGGCTTATAAACCTGCCAAACATGTTTCTTGGCAAGGCAGCAGAGTCATTTCCCCAAAGGCATGGCGGTTTTGCTTTGTCTTTTACCAGGTTCTAGCCCTGTGGTGCTAGCAGTTGTCACTGGGAGACAATCTTAAACCAAGAAAACAAAGCAGAAAAAAAAAGTAAATAAATAAAAAACAACAAAATCGTTAAGGCCACAACTACACACAAAAACGAGACGTTGTTGAGCAGACAAAAGCCAAGATGGATGAAAAAAAATGACTCACTTCTTTTCAAAAGTTTTTTGCTTGTTCCAAAGTAAAAACAAATGGTGGAATAAGTAATTTCCATTGTGTTTAGCTGCTCTCTGTGGTTTTTACCAGTAGCCACAATTGTCTGTGTTGACTTAAGTATTATTTATAAGGCACAAGGAATGAGTTGTGGAAAAGTCAACCAGGGATTTGACAAACTGCAAGAAAGAGCTTGGAAGTTTTCCTGGTCTTCACTGTGCCTGACACTCACCACCACTGGCCTCTTTCAGTCTCTTTCCCTTTTCTGCCCTCGATAAGAGAGTTTTGCCATTTCCCCCTCTTCTGTATTACAGGCTGAGAATACCTCTGCAGGAATACATCTAACACCAGCAGTGACACATACTCTTTCAGCAACAAAAAGGAAAACACTGGCACCTCATCTGAGAAAACATTGGAAATGGAAGAGGAAAGAAGATTAATTGATTCTCTAGGGGGAGACCTACAACCAATCCAGGCTGCAATGAGACTGTCATCCCCCCAAAACACAATAGATACAGAGATGTGCCAGTGCAATAGGTGCAGAGATGCCCAAGCAGGCTCTGCACATGGCAGCCTTGGGTTACCAGGATCGTTGAGGGCAGCACAGATACTTGGGTGCTGATGGCACACAAACCAGCTTGAGTTTGGCAATGACATGGCCACATTTCCAGGCACCATTGTATAAACCCAGTCACTTTGTTTCTGGACAGGAGTAACATGCCGAAATGGCGCTTTTCTGGCCTGCACTTACTTACTGACTCATATCTCTGTTTACAGATCCCCATTTTATGATCTACCATGGCAAAACCACCTGGTCCCCCTCTCCTCTCTTTCTCTTGCCTGTCTTGCCTCAGGTGTACTTTGAATTGAAATTTCTAAGCAAACCAAAAATTTTAATTTTAAACCAACCTTTGAGAACTGCTTCAGAATACTTAATACCTGCAGATACAGAAAAATGTTTCATTTCAATCAAATATATAACAGAAGTTTTATTCAATATTTCAAGGTCAACATGCTGTGTTTGGTTGCAGAAAACCCCCTCATTATTTCCTGAATATCTTGACACTCTTTCTCCCTCTTAGGATGAATGCAAACACATCTTAGAGTTTGCCAGGGGACAGAAATGTTCTTTTCTCTCCAGTTCTGCTCTGTTAGCCACCTGAATACACTGGCTGCGTATTGGGGCCTGGAGTTGACTATTTACGGGGAAAGTGGACACCTTTGTTAAAGGGTGCTTCTCATTAAAAATAGCAACAAGGCAATCTGGGATGAGAACGGAGGAATCCAGTCAATGCCCTATATAAACAAATGCTCTGAACCTGACTATTAGAACATCACAGGCTTGCAAAGTTTGTAAGAACCTTTTCTGGGTTTGATTAGCACAAGATGCCCCAGCTGCTTCCCTTGACTCACCTCCTAACATATCAATTTTAGACTCAGATCGGGGCAGAAGTCAAATACAGGCAGAATGATTCATGCACCTCTCACTTCAATCCACCCTCTGCTTCTTGGAAAATGAATTGTCATTTGCTTTGAAGTTATATTTCTCTCAAGTTAACTTTTATAGGAATTGCAACCTGCTCGCTGAGTTGTTTTGGCATAAATTGTTCTATTACTGCGGCGATCTCACTGCAGAATGCAGCAGGGTGGTGACAAGAAGAGCTTTCCTGCAGCAGGGCCATGCGGTCCTTGCGTATTCAACTCACTTAGATGTGTTTTATACACACCACAGCAACTCTACTGGCACACAAGCAGAATCAGAATGGGGCCCCAAACTGTGGCAAATTTTTGACCTATGCAGCCTTGTCTGTTGTAGAAGGGTTGACTCTGGACATCTTAAGTCAAGGCTAAAGGCACTGCAAACTTGAATAACCTCAGTGATCCTTACCCTGTGTAAGAACTGTAGCTAATTTCATCTATTACCAATTAAAACAGATAAGACAAAAAGAGGTCCAGCTCCAAAGTCAAGGGAATCTGGACTAGTTAAGCACAGCATCTTCATTTTCTTCACGTCTTGCTGTATCCATACTGATCCTCTCCTAAGTTGTCTTGGCAAGACTTCTCCAAGCTCAATTTTAAGTATGTCCTTCACTATTGTCTCTTTCTAAAGCAAGGTATCCTGCCCCAGGCTAGCAGTCTCTTTCATTTGTACTGGTCCCTCATCAGAATCTAGTGAACTGTCATCAAATTCCCTGGCTCCCTCAAGCCAGCCCTTGGTATTATGAATTTTGGACATTTTGAAATTGCATATGAAATCTTCATTGGCTCAGCCATTCTTAAGCCATGATTAATAATCAAAATAATAAAATGTAAAAAGAAAAGTTAATTACACCCATGCTGGTAACTAAAGTGAATAGATCTCTTGCACACAAAACAAATCCCTGTACATTGACTTCCTCTGAGTCACGCCCCAATACACCCACGCCTCGCCTCACTAAGGTATTTCTCATGTCATCATAGCCTAAAGCAAACACCTACACTCTCTCAGAGCTTGCAGAAGAGAGAACCCAACCTTGCAGCATTGGGATCAAAGGTGCAAACGCCACCATCTTCCCCAGGATGTCCTGCAATTAGCAGGCGATAACATGGAGAGGGTAGCTTGGCCTCAAGTCATTTTTCTCAAGGGAGGGGGTGTGTGATGGCTTCTGATATAGCAATAAGCTCCAGACTTTGGGCCAGGTGCAGCAAAGGAGGACCCAGCTCCTCTGGCCTCATTCATTGTGGCCCCTCTGAGGACCATAGTTTGGATGGAGTGAAATGAGGCTCTTGCACAACATGCCTAATTTCAGACTGGGGCTTGCAGAGATGCTTGGGCAAATGTGCATGGCTCTGCATTCAAAAAGCAGGGAAAGACAGACAGATATTGAGAAATGGAAGAGAAGGCAGATGCAGTGATAAGAGAGGAACAAGGGAGAAGTAAAAAAGAACAAAAAAAGATGAAGATTGAAGTATTGGAAATGTTTTCAATAAAACACAGTCTCTTGCTCCTCTCTGGTCTGTTTTGTTAGGTTTGCATTTGTGAGCACATCCCCATCTGATAGCTCCAGTTTGTTGCTACAAAGCAACCCTGGGCTTACAGTTTTGCAGGGTCCCACTGCATGGGCAGGGTGTTTTAGAGGTGAATGCTCTTTGTGCAATGACCTTCCACAAAGCATCTTTGCATCACCTCTAGCTCCTGAAGAGTGGTGTTTTCCACCAGACATAGAAAATTTAATAAGTATTTGCACTCTTGGGTTAAGAAGAAGGGCAGGTCATGTTAAGGTCATGCAGTGCCCTTAGCTTGCTATGAACCAGCCTAGTTTGAAAGCCTCAGTAAATCTCAGCCGCCACAGAGTGACCTCAGGTGCCTCTAGGCTGCAGCTGTTTCTCCTCACTGCTGTGTCATGTGGCCTCAACTCCCTGGCGAGCCTCCTGCCTGCTGTGGTTGTCCTCCTGCCAATGCTGCAACATGGCTGGACACCAGTTCCCAAAGCTGACAGCAGAAGCCATGTCCTGGCCTGCCACCATTACACTGTTATCACCCAGCACACCCTCTGCTTGCCCACGCTGGCTGCAACTGCACCAGCAACTCCCCACACTGGTCATGTCTTCCACACACCTGCTGGAGACAGAGCAGAGGACACTGACTGTGTCCTCCCTGGGGCCACCAGGCTTGCTGAGGAGGGCTTTACTGGGTCAAGTTCCCACCACCAGCTTTAAGCAGCTGTAAAACCCTCAGGTGGGGCTGGGGCTGACCCTCAGGTCTGACATATCATACAGGACCTGTGGGTTGGATGGTGCTTGTCGTGGGCTATTTTGGGCAGCCCAATCATTATTTATTCACGGCAAGACTCTTGTAATATCCAAGCCAAAGCAACACCTTTCATGCCAGCAGGGTTAGAGGTATAACCAGCTTCAAAACCAGGGGCATTAGATATAGAAAGGACACTGAGTGATCAGTCTTCATAGCCGACGTATTATCTGCAAGGCTTTCCAGCCTCAGGAGTTAGAAACAAAAGTTAAAACTGAGGTCAACAGAGTGAGTGAAGCAGCATTTTCTTGCCATGCACTTCCTTCTCCCAGCTGTGACCAGCAAAGCAAAGGCTGGGGCCACTGAACCGGATTTTTGGCAATAGTGCCCTTGAGAGAGATGAGGAGTTGGGAGGACCCTCACCTCCTTTCCAGCTCACACGGACATCTGCTGCATCCCTGAATTTACAACGGCTGAAAATCCCAGGAGACAGAGAGAGGTGATGTGGGGAGCAATTACACCCGTGTCAGTAACTGTGGGCTGAAGTGCTTCTGTACCTGTCCAAGTCAGCAGTGTCCCTACCTTTCCTAATGGTATAGAAAAGAAACATAATCAGCAGCATGCAGCATGCTGATGTGTTTCAAAATCTTTGCTGGAATACCAACACCCAGCCAAACAAACAGAGCAGAGCATGCTGCAACGAATATCTGCCCCATCTACAAATAAAAGCTCTCCCAATTTCAGTATTAGTAACCTGCAGTGAAGAATTCAGCCTACGGAGCTGCCAGGACTATGCCAGGCAGACATATATCAGGGCTTCTCTGCAGCAACCAAACAGACAGAGATCCATGAAAAGGTGATAGTGATGGCACAGTTGGATAGTCCCGAAATACCAGTTTCCCCATAAATACGCAAATCAATTAAAGGTTACGAAACGCAGTAATTTTCTATGGGTGTAGCTACATGCTTCTGAATTTAATGAGCAAGTAAATGAAGTTGTGAGAGAGAAAGCAAAAACACACTTTGGGCATCTACTGTTTTGTTCCTCAAAACCTACAAAACTTCACAAGCCTTAGATCTCACCTGGTGACCCTTACAGGACCTTCCAGTTCATGTCATCCTGCAAACAGTCCTGCCCGACATCCCCTTGGGCCTGAGGACTCTTGGGAGGAGAGGGAAGTAGAATTGCCTGTCAGGCACAGAAAGTCAGGCATTTAGATGGGATATAGTCCAACCAATTTTACAGATGTTGTGGGGAAAAGAAAATGGCTAGGAAAAATGTCAAAAAACAAAGACCTGCGGAGAGCATTAGGATTGGAAATGGACAAAGTCCAGTATTGCCCCATTTTCTGTCCTTTGAAAAAAGTTTTAGCACCTTTCCATTTCCAAAGCCAGATAAGGAACCTTAAGCATCCAGAGACGTTTTATATCTCCTGCAGGAGGATGTCCCTATCCCTACAAAAGACAGGCATCTGTGTATGTTCCTCTCTCAAAGAGCAGAACAGTTTCCCAGATGAACTTCAGGTGAACCCTTCATAATGCCCCAACTTTGCCGCTTAGCTTATGACCTGGTCTCCTGGGTATCCTACCTTTAAAACGAAACAATTCTTTGGTGCTTTGGGGGCAATCTTTCCCTTATGCCTATGAGCCTTTTGGCTTGTTTGCTTTGCTTACTTTACACAGTGAAAATTTCTGCCAATTCAGAGCCATGACTGAGAACTTTGCCCTCATTTCATTCTCTGCTGTACTTTTTTTTGGGGTCATCCTTTGCAGCAGCCCATTTTTTATGAAGAGGTGATATGGTGAGTCATTCCACTGGCTTCCCAAGGTCGGGGGAACAATGAGGACTAGCCCATGCACAGGCAATAATAGGCTTTCTGAATCATTCTGCAACAATTTCTTGGCATTGCACTTGGGAGATGAGATACACCTCCAGATTTCTCCACTCCCCAAAATAGAAGATACTGCCACTTGGGCACATTTAGTAATAGAAAAAGTAGGAATAGAGTTGCTGTGCCATTAGAGTGGGTCATAGAATTTCCTTATCCTAGTTTTTGGTGCACAGTCCCATATTTGGTTGCAATTTGCTGCCTTCAAACCCACTTCTGAGACCACATTTGTCATGCTACGTGACTTAGTCCTAAATGCTCCAGCCATGGTCGAGGGCTTCACCCCAGGTTCAGGAACTGATGCTCTTAGGTGTGACCAGAGATCTGGCATTCTTTCCAGGAGAGGGCAGCAGCCCTTGCTCAGCCCAAAGCCCGGAACTACTAAAACCGCTGCTTTCCGGTCAGTGGGAATTTTGATAGTCAAAAAAAGAGATTTCTGCTGTGCGGGGATGCAGACAGAAGCACACTGTTTTCATTGAAGAACAGGTGTGGAAAGCAAACACTTTGCTTCTGATTTAAATGTTTTGGTTAACCAGCAAGAGATTGCTTAAAAGAATACAAAAGTTCAAACTCTACAGTATAAACTAAAGTGAGAAGAAAATTGTTAGATGAAATGTTCTTTTAGCCAACCCCCCCAATTTTAAACCCCTTATTTAGATGCACTCCAAGCTTATTAATTTTACAGGATTAAAAATAAACAAACAAAAAATTCAGTAGAATTGAATATCACAAACCAAGGAATCTATAATTTTTCATTAAAAAACAGGGGTAAATATTTTGCCTGGCTTCTCAATCTTTAAAAAAAATCTGACTTCCAGCACTACTATATCTGAACAGGGTGTTTAGCTAACAGATGCATCAGTAGGATCAATATGACAGTATTCATGTCCTGGAATAACTTCTGTTTCTCTTCAGTTACAAAAGGGAGATCATGAGTGTAATTGTCAACACAAGACCACTCCTCAATAACATTGTGCTCTCCCAAACCAGATCTCAGCTTTGTACATTGGACTCCTCCTCAGGTCAATTTACTGCTGCACAACCATCGCATTCTCCATGTAATGGGGCAAGAGGAATTCATTTTACTTCTAATAAAGAACCACTCCACAACCCTTATTTTAAATTTGCATTACATAGAAACCTTTAAAAAGAAGGTGTCGTTAGGCCAGAGGAGCTGGCTCTGCAACATGCTTCTTAGGTAATAATATCTTTCACGTTCTGTAACTTCTGAAATATAGGCATGACATAAACCCTATGGAGGCTCATATCACCAAGATACTGCTAACTCGAGCCCTGCAGCCCATCTTATTGGGTGCAGAGCAAAAACACTGCAGCCAATCACCCTCCCATAGTATGCAAAGATGCTTGGATACCGTGCTCTGGAGTCACATCCTGCCTCCAGTGGTAACCCTAGAAAGACTATCTTTTCAGTTTGGTCATTAGATAATTTACAAAAATATCCCATGCTGTGATCCCAGCATGCAGGGCACACAAGAGGTGGAGCTCTGCCTTGCCTCGTGAGGATGCTGAGTTAAAACCAAAGCGCAGGTCGGTGCCACCAAGGGCAGTATGACAGCATTTGGCTTTCTGGATAGGGGTCCTGGCATTTGGAGAACATTTTTTGTTACTCTGGGAGACCTGAGCTCAGCTCCCTGCTTTGAGACGGGCTTCTTTTCAAAACAGGGGCATGTACGTTGGTTTTGTGCTAGAGTGAAAAGTTTTGAGGAAAAATACCTTCAAGACAGATTTTCAGCTACTGTGGTGACACAACCACACAAGGATGCCAGGAAATTAGATGGTCTACTTCCCATCCTCCTCCCACACTGGTCAGGACGTGAGGCTCCAGTGCATGATGAAGTTGCTGTTGCTTAATGAGCTATTGCACATCGTCTGACATGGTGCAAGTGATTATGTCTTGGTCTTTGCCTGCAGCAAATGAAGCTTGGCTTTCTTTCCTCTTGTAATTTGCTGCAAAGTGGGTGTCCATGTGTGCACTGTTATCATACGGCAATGGATATTGTTGAGCTGCTGTAACGTGAACAGTGCCTATGCCCTTCCTGGCACAAAGGCTTGACTTCACAGAGCACGTAAGCACACGCTGGCTGACACAAGCTGGCCAACTGAAGTCAATAAAACTGCTTTTGGGGCCACATGCTTTGCTGGAGCTGGGTCCCTGCATCAAGGGCATGAACGTGAAAGGTGCTAGCATGTGCATTTCACTGAGCCAGCTAAGCTTTATGAGAACTACCACCTGGTGATCAATTCACTGTGAGGCACAAGCCTTATGTACTGTGTAGTTTGTAAATAACTCCAAATTCTGAAGGTAGCATAGCTTATTCTTATGTTTCTCTTTTTTTTTCTCTTCTCTTGCTCCTATTTATATTAGGTAAAGAGATGAACTGGCTGAAAAATATTTCTTGCTTTCCTAGGGAGCTGCATTTGACACAGTAAACAAGAAATCAATCTCTTGAATGAAAACTCTGTAAAATGGTGTGGCTTGTAAAACAGGATGGATTTGGGCAAAAATACCAGTCAACACTATGGGAAAAATAAAGCTTGAAAAGAGCACAGATCACTTGCACAACCTGGGGAAGGAAAGGTCCTGAAAATCCAAAAAGCAATCAGCTAGGGATCTAGAGATCTCCTGACAACGGCTTGTCTATTAAGTTAGACACCTCTGTCTCTCTGCAACTCAGTCACGGGGTTGTGTGCTTAATGTCTAAAACTAAGGACTGGGAGCCAGGCTCATGCATCATTGTTAATCCCAGCTGAGCCAATCCTTCATGATTTTGATCAAAGAAATGCAATCCTGCAAAGCATAGGCAAGACTATATGGAAAACCAGATGCATAAAGCAGGACAGAAGATCGAGCTGCAATTCCCCAGAGGCATTAAACTCACAAATTCGTAGCTTTTTGTTTGTAAAATACTCTGGCTACAGAGAACAATATGGACTAAACAGTATCTCAGAATTGGGCTGTCTTCCAGACTCCATCTCACCTCTCCTGAGAGTCTGCCTGACAAACCCCTGGTATTGCAGAACAAGAAATGTTTGAAGGTTGGCGCCTCTGGCTACTCCTATGATGCCTTAGGTGCTTAAATACCTGCATCTGTGGTCTTGAATAAATACTAAATTTCATGGAACAATCTTGCTTCATGTGCATTCATTTCATGTACAACGGAGAACATTTTTCCTTACCGAAAATAAAGGGGCGGGGGGGGGGTCTTTTAATTTGTGAAGGTCATTGGAGAAAGACAAGGAAGGTCACCAACTCTTCAGAGAGGTACATTCACCCTGAAAGTGTTTGTGTGGGCATCATGAAATTGTTGTGGGCTTCAGCTACCTGGGGAGTGGAAGCTGTGCTCTTCAGGCAGGTGACTGATGAGACACTCCTCACAGCAGCTGATGACTAGTGCATAGTCAGAACAATCGTTGCGGTGAAGAGCCTGTGAATAACCAGCAGGGTGGGTACATGGCCAACAAACTCTAGGTGAATAATTTCATGCAAACAAATTTGTAAAACTGTCTGTTTGCAGAACATGAGCTCATACTTAAGGACAAAATTTGGTGATAAATTTTGTCTGTTGAGGTGAGAAGTGATGGTTGCACTGGATTTCAGCGACAAAAGGAGACATTTTGTAAGAGTCAATTTCCTATTTGAGGGCCTCCTTTTCCTCTGTTGAGTCCTGACCTGACATACCTCAACCTCAGCACAGTTCTGACTGCTGGTGGGATGGAAAGGGCCATGGTCTGCCAGGTAGGAGCCATGTTTCAGGGGCATACTGACTGCAGCATGTCCTGGGCATACTGACTACCACAGGGTGGTGACTACCTGGGTGTCGCAGCAGGACAAAGCACACTTTAAATAGCCTAAGCAATACATGGAGAATTCCTCCCAACTAGACCCAGACAGCTGTGAGCTTCATGGAAATTTTAGACCTTCATCCAAAGATCACAGCTCATTCTTGTCTCAGAAAGGACCAAATCAAAAACCATACACACAATGCAAACTTAGTAGCCAGATTTAGGTGATTAGCTGTTATAGAAACTTGGACTATGCTAGGCAGTAAATAAGTAGAGGAAAAATGGTAACTGCTTACAAACTCAACTAAGGTGCAAGAGAAGCAATGGGTGGCCAGAGGCAGCCAGCAGGGAGAAGAGGCAGACAGCAAAGACTTCTGCACAAAAAGGTGAAAGTCTTCATACCAGATTCAATGCTTTTAAAGCAAAATGTGTAAGCAGGGTCTCCTCCCTCCCCTCTTTTGTCCTCTCTATCAGATTAAAAAAGAGCACATGCACGTGCGAGAGAGAGACTTCCTTAATCTCCCCTCCAGAAGAGCAGGTAGGTAGTGGCAGCTTTGAATTCTGTGCTTGGGGCAACTGTTGATCTGATCTCCAGTAATGCCTATTCTCCATCTATCTGACTGTGGGACTGCAGAAGACCATACCATTTTTTACCTCCTTGTCACGTACCTTGTGAACGCCTGAGAGGCAGATGTTACTCCTTTTCTGTGATTGGATACTAGTTGCAAGTTTCTCAAAAACTGCCAGCAAGCAGTTATTAGCTTGATTTCTTCCCCAGTATGAAAAGAATTCACCATCACCTTAGAAAAAATAACCTTCTTCTTGTCCAAAATAAAGAAAAAGCTAGCCTTTGAGAAAAAAAGAGACATACAGAAGCACAAGAAAGCTCATGAAAAACTCCTCCTCTGATGTGTGTCAAAGGAGATACAAATGGAAGTTATCGCTTGCTCAAGGAGGGAAGTACATAGTGTCTCCAAGTGTGAGTATGTGAACACACTTCCATTTGTCAGCTGTAGCAGCAGGTTGCCTTCCAGAAAAACTGGCCACTAGAGGAGAGGAAAGGAGATCCATTGACTCTATGTAAACACATCTAAACCTGCAGAGCAAAAGTAGTGGCATGCATTAGGGACATCATGGCTGGCTCTCTGCCATGGTGAAGGTTCCCAATATTACAAACCACGGTACTTTCGACAGGTAACTTGGAAGCCTTGCAGATGAGCTCTCCTTGCATCTTCATAGACGCACAGAGAATGACAAGCTGCAAATTCACATGCAGGGAAAATTTGTTAATCCTACCGCCCACCATCAGGAAAACACATTGCTACTGAGGGGCAGCTGGAAGAGCAATGCAGCAGGAGACATGAATGCCATGCTTTTCTGGCAGCTCTGCGCCAAGCACATTGGTGCACTTTCATGTTGATCAGTTTCCCAGACCCTTTATTGAGCTTGTAAAAAAAACCCCAAACCCACAAACAAGCATGAATTGTGAGGGTGGCAGGCCTCTGAGGGCCAGCAAGTCTGTTAACACCCTGAGGGACTATAAGTGCCTTCATTAGCTTTTTTGCCAAGGCTGCTTCTGTAAAGGGTCATCCAGGGAGCAGAGGGAATGACAGCACAGTGTGAAAGATGAGAGGGAAGGAGAGGAGGGTACGCGGAGGTGCCTGGGCAACGCCACCATCCATCAGACAAGGCAAGCAGCTGCCAGACCCCTGAGCGTAAAGGGAAAGGGACTTGGGCAGCCCATTTGTTTTGCTTTCACCACATTCCCTGCACAGGCTGTCATGGTCCTGTATTGCCATGTCCCCTCATCCGTGATGAGCTTATCCAGCACCCATTCCTGCAGGATGCAGCTGCCCCGCTCCGTGCTCCTCAGGGTGACTGATTTAGGGCACTTACTATGGCAGTGCAGTTACAAAAGAGAGCCTCTGAGCCTGAGTGGCAGGGTCTGAGGGCACAGGAGCTGGCATGCCCAGGAGGAGAAAATCCTTTCGCCCCGCAGAGGCCCTGACCTGTGCTAAGAGCTGGCCAGTTCCCATGGGACTCCAAGGCTCCCAATCTGCCCTCAAAACTTGGGTCCAATCCTGACACCCCTGATGTGTAGGCAAGTTCAGTGCAGAAGATGGCACATATCTGTCCCTTATAGCCAAAGCTGTCAGGGTGAGGCTCACAGCCAGCCTGGACAGGTTTAGAGTTCACCAAACAGTTATTTCTGCAGAAAGCCCTCTTAGATGTGTTTTACAATCCCACATCATATATGAGGACCGCCTCTGTCACATAAGCACATACGTAAACCCTTCAAGCAGACACTGACCTGAACTTACCCCATCTCATTCACGTAAAACTGCTGGGTTCCCCATTTTGACCCCACGTGGAGTACTGTGTCCAGCTCTGGAACCCTCAGCACAGGGAAGACATGGACCTATTGGAGTGGGTCCAGAGGAGGGCCACAAAAATGATCAGAGGGATGGAACACCTCTCCTATGAAGAAAGGCTGAGAGAGTTGGGGTTGTTCAGCCTGGAGAAGAGAAGGCTCTGGGGAGACCTTATTGCAGCCTTTCAGTACTTAAAGGGGGCCTATAAGAAAGATTGGGACAAAATTTTTAGTAGGGCCTGTTGTTATAGCACAAGGGGTAATGGTTTTAAACTAAAAGAGGGTAGATTTAAACTAGATATAAGGAAGAAATTTTTTACAGTGAGCGTGGTGAAACACTGGAACAGGTTGCCCAGAGGGGTGGTAGCTGCCCCATCCCTGGAAACATTCAAGGTCAGGTTGGACGGGGCTCTGAGCAACCTGATCTAGTTGAAGATGTCCCTGGTTATTGCAGGGCAGGGGTTGGACTAGATGGCCTTTAAAGCTCCCTTAAAACCCAAACTATTCTATGAGTCTATGATTCTCATGCTTTAAGTGGTGATGGACCCACAGCATTGCGCACAGCTCTGCTCAACCATCTTTGGCTTCTGCCTTGGAACAGTGATCAGAAACAGCAGGGCACTGGGGCACCTTGCTGGGGCCAGAACAGAACAAGATTTTTCCATAAGATTTTCTATTTTTCAGAATACCAGCATTTTTCACCAAATATAACACACAATTAAAATCCAACTTTTATGAAACTATCCTTGGGTTGGGCAAGTTTCTAACATCTGGAGCGGGATTTCTGATAACTAAAGGAGAAAGAGGATTAAGAAAAAAGCAAGCAAGCTCCTGCTGCACAATGACACTGTGATCATGTGCAAAGCTGGAAACCCAGGGCCAGGGTCAGCTCAAGGATAGACCAGTTAGGTCACTAAAAGCTTACATGAGTGGAAGAGGTAACCGAACATATTCATGGAATTTGCAGCTATTAAGTATCAAGAAAGTATCAGGATGGTCTGGGAAAGCACCTGGGGCAAGCACCACTAGTCCTGTTTTCAGACTTATTCCAAGCCATAAATGGGTACAGCCAGAGACAGGGTTTGGGCTACACAAATCCTTAGCCAGTATGGACATTTCTTAGTAGCTCTGTGGGCTCCTTCTAGAGTTCTCCTCTTGGAACTGCTTCACTTCCATTTAAGTGCCTAAATGTTCATTGGATTAATGTACATACATTGGATATTACAGTCCACTGGTCGGGGTTGGCAGGTCATAGAATCATAGAATCGTTTAGGTTGGAAAAGGCCTTTAAGATCATCAAGTCCAACTGTTAACCTAACACTGCCAAGTCCACCACTAAACCATGTCCCTAAGCACCACATCTACATGTCTCTTAAATACCTCCAGGGATGGCGACTCCACCACTTCCCTGGGCAGCCTCTTCCAATGCTTGACAACCCTTTCAGTGAGGAAATTTTACCTAATATCAAGTCTAAACCTCCCCTGGCGCAAGTTGAGGCCATTGCCTCTTGTCCTATCACTTCTTCCTTGGGAGAAGAGACTGACACCCACCTCACTACAACCTCCTTTCAGGTAGTTGTAGAGAGCGATAAGGTCTCCCCTCAGCCTCCTCTTCTCCAGACTAAACAACCCCAGTTCCCTCAGCCACTCCTCAGAAGACTTGTGCTCTAGACCCTTCACCAGCTTCGTTGCTCTTTGGACACGCTCCAGCACCTCAATGTCTTTCTTGTAGTGAGGGGCCCAAAACTGTACATGGTATTCAAGGTGCAGCCTCACCAGTGCCGAGTACAGGGGCACGATCACTTCCCTACTCCTGCTGGCCACACTATTTCTGATACAAGCCAGGATGCTATTGGCCTTCTTGGCCACCTGGACACACTGCTGGCTCATATTCAGCTGGCTATTGACCAACACCCCCAGGTCCTTTTCTGCCGGGCAGCTTTCCAGCCACTCTTCCCCAAGCCTGTAGCATTGCATGGGGTTGTTGTGACCCAAGTGCAGGACCCGGCACTTGGCCTTGTTGAACCTGCTACAATTGGTATGTATGTACACAGATGGTATAGAAAGCTTGAACACAAGTTCTCTGATTCTCTCTTGGGTTTCAGCATGTGAAAGCTTCAGCTGTCATTGCAGTGAAAGGCCAAATGACACAATCTTGAGAGGTCCCCCAAAATTCAATTCCCCTCCAGCAGCTCCAACTCTATGAAAAGCTGAATTTGCAAAAGGTGATAGAACATTATAAGCTGATGATATCACCCAAGACACCAGCAAATGGCTCAAAGGTCCCAAGCTCTGTTTGCTGGTAACCATGGCATCACTCAGAACAGGCACGTGGCTCAGCCCTACCAACATTGAATTGAACCTTGTAAAGCACATGGCTAGATTTCATTTCTACCTCTTCTCATCTGTAGGGGGTACCAGAAGAAGAAAATAAAAACCCAGCAAGAAGACCCTTTCAATTTAATTCTGTTCATAGAAACATCAAAAGACTAAACTGTCAATCAGGCTAATTTTGCAGATGCTGGATATTTCCCTGATGCAAGACATCTAGCCAGGCCTTTTCGAGTTCACCTATCACTACTCAGTCAGTAGGAGTACAACTAAGTGGCTGGTCACCAGGAACCACTACTCTCAGCCATCCCAAGCTTTGGAGATGAGGCTGGTGTTGGACAGAAGAGCCAGGAGTGAGCTGGGCCGTGCACCCTTGGGGCCTTAGGAGTCCAATTTCCATTGATCTCCCACTGAGAAGCAAAGAGCTTTGATGCTGCTTAAAAAAACTCAGCACAGAGATCTCAGCGCTCATGAAATAACCAACTGGAAGTGGCCTGACCAGGCTATGTCAGTACCGGAACCTGAACCCAACAATGTGGTACCTGGTTCAACCTCCCTAAAACTCTGCACTGCTCCATGAAGACTGTCCTTTGTCCAAAAACACCCTTATGTCCCCATTGGGACCACGTGCCTTGGAAAATGTTACCCATCTGTCCAACAGCCTAAACATCAGCTGGGGAAAGAGGAAGAAGGAAAGCAAACAGCCACTGAGTGTTGCAGAGTAGGTGCAGTCAGCAGCCACTCTGCTGAGTCACTCCTGTTCTCTCCGGCATGTTGGGGTTTTAGGGCAGGATAAAGCACTCTCCATTGCCCTTTCCTGGCCACCCTACGCAGGTGTTTCTTGCAAGCATGAGCCTCAAGTGCTTCTGCAGACACTAAACTGAATGTGGTTAGCCCAAGTCATAATTTACCAATACCAGCTGGCTCCTGGGATGAGCAGAAACATGCTGGGGTCACGATGCGTAAAGTAACCCTATTAAATTATTTTTCACTGACTGCCTGTGCTCGTGCTCGCGAATGCAGTTTGTGCATAAGTCATGAAAGGAGCTGTGGCAAGAGCAGGTGAAGGAGAGGATGAGGTTCATGCTCCCCATGATTGCAGTGTGGCTAGTCTAGCAGGCACCACAGCAAGTCCTTTATTGGGGAGCAACTCTCGCACTGATGCTCAGAGTGGAGTAGAAAACTCACATCAGCCATCCCACTTCTGCTGGAAGGTTCCTCACCTTACAGCTGGCAACCTCTCAAAAGAGACGAGGTCAAGGATCAGTGAGTGGACTGGGATGGAATACAAGCAACCCTTATTCCTCTCTTCCCCCAGCTCCCTGCAGTACATGAAACTGTGCTTTGGAAAAGTCTAAATTCACTGTCTCTAATTCTCTTGATTCCTACATGCACCAGCCCTGTCCTCCTTCAGCACTGTAGCATAACCTCCAGAGAGCTAGTTAAGTGGGGGTTTTTTTCAGAAAGTCTGCTCTCACAGCATTTTCAACTCAATTTAGGGCACCAACACAACCGGCTTCCCTTCTTGCACTCAGAACTATTAACCAGCAAGCTTTCTACCCCACATCTGTGACAGTTTCAGGGATAGGTCAGCACCAAACCTCTGGTTTGGAAACTGGCTTTTTTATAACATATGGCTCAGACTCAAAGGCCTGCATATAGGATCAAAGTGAAGTTTGGCCCCATTATGTCAGTGGCAGCATTCTCATGCTTCATAAAGGTTCCCTGAGCCTTCAAATGCAAGTGTACCACCCAGTGCAGAAAACCTCTGCTTCAGAGGCTCAATACCCCTGTTACACACCAAATGTCCAAGGGGCACTTAACTGCATCTTCCATCGGCGAATGCTAGTTATGTGGGAGAGCATGTGTACTGCTGCACATATGGGTGCTATTCACAGCTTTCTAACTCCTCTTTTTCATTTCAGTCTCTGCCTCAGGAGAGAAGTGGCCTTTACCATCATCTCTGTAGCTTGTAGATAATGCAGGTACTGAGCAGAGTCTGGGTGCCTTGAAGTTACTATGAGCTCGAAATGCTTTTTCAGAAGATGCTGTACTGAAGTTTAGATATAGCAAGAGAGTGCCATGGATATTAAAAAGATGGCAGATAGCTCTTCTCAGTGTCTGAGAGAGAGACCATTGGGTCCTTCACCTCCCCACCCCACTGGCAGCATTTTCTGTGGCCACTGCTTGGTCACCTTCTTGCACAGATCCACCTGGTGAATTGAGTGAATTTGCAGAGGGAAGGGTAGTGCAAAAGGAAAGCCCACAGTCTTCCCTCCTAATTTATTTTCAGGACCCGGTTCAACCATGGTTGTTACTTTGGACTTTAGGGAGAGAAGCATACTTGGCACAAATTCTGCATATTTTCAGTCTCTGGATCTTCTCCACTCTCCATCAGATTACACCCAACATCTGGATCCGTGCACTCTTTGGAGCAGGGACTCATTGCTCGCATATGTATGGCAACTAGCAGACACCATCCCTGTAGTACTGCACTATCAGTAACAGAATATAGCAGCGATTTTAAACAAAGACTCATTACAAACCTGCTTAGTTTTCCAGTGAGAGTTTCACCAAATTAGGACTGCAAGATCCACTCCAGATACGGTGTATCTTTTGCTAACCACACTAAGCTCTTTTAAAAAATGCTTTCTATATGACGGAAGGCCCTAATTAAGCACACAGCAGCCGAGGCAAGTTCGTTGTATTACCTTGTTGAAGGCACACTCAGTTAATCCTTGTGGAAAGTCCCCTCCAGTCCCCTGAAGTCATTGTAACATACACACAAGCGTGCGTGCATGGGTATAAATAAAAAAATGCATCATGGACCTTGGTCACCAAATCTGGCCTTATTTGTAAGCGCTCCCCTTGCCACAGCCTTTTCTAGCCTTGACGTGATGGGGAGGAGGAAGGTGTCACCTGTTGGTGTCCTTGACAGATGTAAGTGTGAGCATGTGAGGGGAGGCATTTTAGAAACAGGGAAGGAGGCAAAACCGCTCTCGGCAGCAACAAAGGGTCCGGCAGAGCCCCCTGATGAAAGGTTCGACACTGAACAAAAATGAAAGCTACTTGGAGTAAAAGGGAATTAGGGGCTGGAGAAAATGCAGAGCAGCGCATCTCTGCTCTGGGACCAATGGAGAGCGGTACTAATGGCAAAGCATATTAGCATGCAGAACCAGACTCGACGTAACCTGCTTCGTCTAGCGATGATAACAGCTTGCTAAAAAGTTTCTAAGAAAACATAAAAGAAATACGTTTTTTTGGATCACATTCATGACAAAGCTGTCACACAATCACCCATCTTCCATGGAATGTATTTCTCATGTAAGCTGCAAGATCTGAGCTACTTTCTGGTGAAATTTTAAGATTTTATGGCAGTTTTGGGTTTTGTTTATAATTGTTTGTCCTTTCCAAGAAAAAAAACCCACCCTGTTTTGATTTAGCGATTTTCCCTGAAAATTTGAACTGGACAGGAGAACTTGTTTCCTTGTTATGCTTCTTTGTGTGCCTGAAATTACTGAGATGAAGAAGATTTTCATATCGTTTTACAGACCCCGCTCTGCTCCTTCACCCCTTTCATCATCTTATGTTCTTAGGCTTGCATACATGTGTAAACCTCACTATACACAGCAGTGAGCACAGTCATACCATCTTGGGTTCTGGGCACTGCTGTAATGCAGCCACTAATAGGACTCTGCACAGTTCAGCATCTGGTGTATCCTCTGTTCAGGACATTAGAGCAAAGGAATGGCTCCATGAGCTAATATATTAGTTATTTATCTTTGGCTTTGGCTTCTTTAACCAGAAGCAATTGTATCCTTGAAGCATGGTGAAAGAATATTGATTTAAAGTGTGTCTTTATGCACTCACATACACACACGCGTGCATGTGTATAGAGCCTCAAACAGAACTGCAGTGAGGATGCACACAAACCCCATTCTCCCATGTGTTAGCAGTGCCAGAAGGCCACAGGGAAAGAAAAGCATTCTCTACTTAGCTGAGCACGGGGAACCTGTATTTCAAGTCATTTCTGTTTGCAGAACTAAGCTGAACTCCCCTGCAACCCAGGTGGGAGGCAGAGCAGCCCTCGCTCCCGGCAGGGACGCCAGCTGCAGAGCTCCCTGTAGCCCCCATGCACACAGAGGTCAGCCTGCAGCACAGCCAGCCCCAAGAGGAGGAAACCTCCACAGCAGGCACAGACAGAGCACGTGCCAGTTCCCCAAAGGCCTGACCTGCAAAACATCAGAGACAGCAGCTCTGCTAACCCTCAATGAGCTGAAGGTCAGGGAAACAGGAGTTTGGGAAGCTGCTGCTTAGGTACCAGGGAATAGGGACAGTTCCTTCAACCTCTGATGCCCAGGGGCATAAAAAGTGCCTGATACCTCATCATTATTTCAGCAGCATTTGGGCAGCCCAGGATGTTCCAGCTTGGAGCAAGTTTAGACAGGAGACTGCAAGTGTTCCCAACATGAGGGATGCCCTATTTTCTACACAACCACACAGCTGCCATACCAGAACTGGGCAGAACTGGAAAATTATACCATATATTAATGCGGCATGTGAGAGGGTTATGGTATACCTTTTGTTCTTATTTAATGAGAGGGCGGGAGAGGAGGGGGTTAAGGGAGGGGTGAGATCATGATAGATGAAGAGAACTTGCTTGGCTAACTCTCCATAGCCTGTAGCTACTGCAATATTTATGAAAGGGAAGGTGCACCTTGGCAAGTTAACCCGCCTGAAATTGGAAGGTTTCAGATGAAAGGAAAACCCTGTAAAGTAAAAATGAGCTGTGCTTGAGAGGAGCACGATGGCAGGGAAAGAAATGCTATCTCCTCACCAAGAGTTTCCATTTCTGAATGCTTCGCTTTGCCCCCCAAAAACACAAAAGAAAGCAACCTGGCCAGGCCTGCCTGCTCCCAAGAGCACAGGAACCAAAGTACCTACAAACATCAAATTCCCTCTTCTCCACTCAGCAGAAGTCCTCTGCCATGTGTTAACACTGCACAATTGCACTGCCTGTGAAGGTGGAAGGGCCCCATCCTGACATTGGCTGATTTCTACTGCAGTTTGCTGAATTTTGAGGTTATTTGCACAGAAAGGGCAGGGCCCTTGAGTATCCATTACAGGTCTGCTTTTTCAAGAGGAAAGCCTTGAAGATGCTATCATTAATGGCATTTCCTGCTTCATGTACATTTCTTATTGACAAAGAGAAAAAGAGAGAGGGGAAAGGAGAGAATTTTCTGTCATTGTTACCAAGATTTCTTATTTACCAAACACTGCATCAACACAGGGCTTGGACCTTTTTAGATTAAAAAAATGTCATTTAGATGAAAAAAGTATGAGTGTCAAGATCCTGCAAAATATTCCCTTGACTTCTTTTTAGCACAAGACATGGAAACAACTTCGGAATTTTTCAGAAAAATGTTTGATACAATATAGATAAATTTTAATTAAGATCTTGCCTGTGGGCAGAGCCACAGCCCTGGCTTCTTGACTCTTATCTACCAGCACAAGGCACTCGCAGTATCCTGTGCTCCCATGGAAGGAGCAGGCTCTGTGCACGCAGGGATGGGTTTCTTTAGTTGCTTAACTGTTTCCTCCGGAGAGACAGTTCCAAAGCAACAAGCCACTGTTGGAATTGGAGGAGGGTTTATTTTTGAATTTGGATGAAAAATCTAGATCTTTCTCATTCTCTCCTCCCACCAAAAAGAAGGGTTTCAACCAAACTGGACGAGTGGCTGTGCTTTCTATTGCTTTCATTTTTTAATTATAATGTCCCTAATTTTTATCTCAACCTATCAGTAAAAACAAAAGAACAGTCTGAAAGCTTCAAATGAGAATGGTGTGATTTTTCCAGCAGGTTTTCTTATTGTCCCTCCCTTCCCATGCCAGCCCTGGTGCATGGGGGCAGGGGAGGGGAGTGCTTGGCAGTCTGGAGGTTCTCACACCCCTCTCCTGTCTAGACCAGGGCTACGTCTGATTTTCTATCACCCCAAGGCTACAATTTCCAGTGAAAAAAATATTAAATTCAAAGCCATCTGCCCATCTCAGCTCCTTCCAAAAAGTCAAAACCCGTCAGAGGCTGAATTCCCACGTCTGGCATTAGAAACCCTCCCGTCAATTTTGCAGCTTTAACATCGTTGTTGCCCAACCCATGACGTTAAATGCTCACACAACATGTTTGGGGCAGGGATAGACATTCATGTTAAGCAAGGATTTAATGGGGGCACAGAGAAAAGAGTGGATATAGCAGGGGGCAATGGTGCTGGGAGCTGGGGAGGATTTAACCAATTTTCATTTACTCCTCTTCTGACTCTTACCACTGACCTCCAGCCTTTCCCTCCAGAGACCTTCAGCTCAAGCTTGCCTGCTGCCAACCGGGCCAGGGTTTCATCTGCAGCATTCATCACAGGCAGCCCTCCCCGACGTCTCGGTGGCAAGCCGGGGTCAGTGCTGATGTGCTGGAAGGGGAGGAGGAACAAGGCTAGTCAGTCAATCCGCTGCCTGGTGTCACGAGTGATTTATGGCCCGCTTCAAACACAGCCATTGATCTGTCCTGCTTTCTCCAGCACGCTTGTCAGTGTGTAATAAAGCCAATGGGAATTCCTGTGTGTTGAGTCAAAGAACTTAAGTATGCTCAGGTTTGCTTATTTAGAAAAACACACCTGAAGTCTCCCCATTTGGGAAGCAGCTCAAGATTTACAATCCTGTAGAAATTTGCAAGGGTAAGAACAAGAAATACAACCCCAACCAGCCCTTCAGGCAGCCGGCCAATTAATCTTTCCTTTGCTGTCTGCTGCTTGTTCGCCTTTCCGCCTTCAGCAGTTTTGGAAGATCTAAGCCAGGCAGCGGTGGTGACTTCCTCCCGCCTGGCCTGCAGTGAACCCCCAAGAGCCGTCCCGGAGGTGAACCCAGCGAGTCCCTGGGCTGCACCTCTCGTACGGGCTGCTCTGGAAATCACCTGCCACTCTTGGTGTGGGCTACCCTCAAGACCAGGCCAAACGCCGTGCACTCCCCAGCGAGGCGAGGGTCTGCATAGCCACCTGTGGCCTACAAGCAAATGTCCGCTTGAACTTGGAGCACCACCAGCCCCACTCTGTGACTTGTGGACCTTTCTAAGAATGGTTGTCTCCTCACCTGGGATTGCTGCAAGGTATGGCGGCAAGCCAGGTCAGACAAAACATGTCTGTGCCATTGGCACTACAGGATGGTGCATGCTAAGGGACAGCATGGAGCACTGATTTCTCTCCCCACTGTTCCCAGAAAGTTGCCTGAAGCCACAGCCCACATGTGGGTTTGCATCCATGCAATATAGGTTGAAGGAGAGCATGGGCTGAAGGGCAGGCCAGGCGCCTTGCCCAAAATACAGCGCACATTACGTCACCGGCCACGAGGGGGTTAATATTGTTCTGCCCTTGCAGGGTCTGGCCTTAATTGTAGCATCAGTGATTTCTCACTTCCACTACCCATCAAGAAGAAAACATTGCTCTGCTGCTTAGCATGGGCTATACATCTAAAATACTGAAAGGGTAACACTTTTGTCCAGTACAATGAGAGAAGGCATCTTATTCTCTTGCTTTGCACTTGATTAAAAAAACCCCACCCCCCAAAAAAAAAAATCCCCAACAAAACAAACCCACATTTTCTCATACAACATTTTAAACCAAAAAATTTGCATCTCAGATCAAAAATATGTCAAGCAAAGATGTCAGCAAACTCCCAAAATTCGACTTGTCAAGAGCCGTTTTCCTAAATGTTGCATTTCCAATATATTCTTCTTTTTCTAATCAGAAAACATTGACTGATGAAGCTAATCAGAAAGAAGTTGATAAGCTCCAGCAATTTTTATTCTGACAAAATATTCACTTTCTCTGCAAAGAAAATTCCCATTAATGATTGCTATGCAGTAGAATAAATCAGGTTGCAGAGCAGAGCTGTTCCACAGATCTCATTAAAACTGCTAACCTAGGAGCACAGCCTGCTCCATTTCAGAGCACTCACGAATGCTCAGCTCCTCTAGAAAGGCAGGGGTGCACCATGCACATCAGGTATCTCAAAAATCACAGAATTCCCAATCAGTGGCCCTTTAGAAGATATTGGCCCCAATTCAATGGATTTTAAATTTCAGCTACTGTACATGTCATAACAATCAAACTGCGTGAAAAGAGAGACAGAGAGCAGCAGGTTCCTAAGAAATATTAGCGCCAAGTCTTCTTGAGTAATGAAGGAAAATGCTCACCTATGGGACTTTCCACAATTCTTATCAGTTATCAAAAACCCCCCAAGAGACACACATTCTCCAGTCTCATTTTTTTCTGGGATGAACTTCCCAGCACCCTGGGGAGGGGGGAGAGGAGCGGAAGAAATAGAAAATCCTTCTTGAACAAAACATTGAAGTAAATGCCATTAAAACGTTGATATTTAAAACACCCACTCACATGTGGACAGCCTGGGAAGGTCAGCCCACAGTGGTGCTGGATTCCCCAGGCCAGTGCATAAAATAGCTTCTGGTTTTGCGCAGCCGAGCACTATTTCCAGTAAAGACTGTCCTCGTTATTGTATCTTCCCATCCTGCTGCACAAAGGGACTGGAAGAGTGGGGAGGAGGTGAACCCATAGGAAAAGAGGCCATTCTGTGGCAAAAAAACCCGTAACTGCTAGGACAGAAAGAGGGATTTCTTGCTTTCTGTACTTCAGTTTTTCCTTGCCCTCGCCCATCACATCAGAGGTGCCACTTCAAGGAAGGCAGAGATATTGAATACCCCAGCACTGGGAGTGCAGGCATCTCTTGTGTAGATTAACACCACTAACTCCTTCTCCTTTCTGGGGCAGCTTTCATGGCTTTTCTTGTCCAGAAGGCAAGTCTCAGGGTAATAAAACCAGCCAGCGTGTCCTACTGGCAACACAGATGCTGCCTCATCTCCGTAGTAGAGGGAAGCTTTTCCCCAACAGGCCCTGCCTGGCTAAATCCTACTGTAGCAACCAACTGGAGTCTACACGTAAACAGCGCACACATCTGAAAGCAGCTGGGCAGCTTGTGTAAATGCTGGCATTTGCAGTTGAACACTCAGAGCCCTGCTCAAGTGGAAAAATTTTCTGCAGTGCAGTCCTTGCAGTAGGGAGCTCTTAGCTTCGTGATCGAGCCTGGGAGCGGTTTCCCTGAAAATCCAGAGAGCAGCACAGATTAAAGTGGCTGCAAGGGAAAGACTTTGCTGGTACACTTTGGCCCCTGACTTCAGTGTTAACAACCTCCCAACCAAGCCAGAATAGGTCAAGAAATACATAGCACCCCCTCAGTGGGAAAAGAAGAGGACAGACTTATAGGCATCTGCGGACATTGGTTTATACTGGCTGAAAATCTAGCTCTAAATATCTTACAAAATTTGGTAGAAATCTGTGCAGACCACTGCCAAGAGGGATGCTCCATCCCAGAGCTTTAGAGAAAAGACAGAGGCAAATTTGAACCTATGACTTCCCCAAAATCACCCAGTAGAGGCCCAGCAAGAGAAGCGCTGCATTTGAAACAGGCTCATACTGTGCCAAACACTCCCTCACACTCTCCCAGATAAAGGGAGAGGAGTTGTTCTTCCACCTCCCAGATCAAGCCTTGAACAAGACAATTAATTTGAAGAGGGCAATTTGATTAGACTCGAATTTGCCTGGGGTAAAAAACATCCATTAACAAACACCAGCTAATGGGAAGGTGCTCAGTTTCCCCTGGGCTTTCTGGCTACATAAGTTGGGAACATGTACTTGGGTGGATTCGTCAGAGGTAAGGGTGGCAAGCTGGGGTTTAACAAGAGACACTGTAAACTTGGCCTTTTTCAGACTTCACATAGGAAACAACCCCAAGATGCTCAGCTCTTCACAACACTGGCAGCAAGAAGGGGTGCATGGGCAAATAACACACAGACACCTGCCTGTGTCCCCCCACCCCTGACACTACCCCAGGGAAGGAGCTGCCACACCAACAAAACCAGTGGTAAAGTTACCTCCAATGAACAGCCGCATAAAGCCATCAGTGGAAGGTCGGAGATACTACCATGGTGGGAGATGCTCCCACGATCAGGCCACAGCTAGCTTGTCTCACTGGCTCAAACACCCATAAATCCCTCATCTCTACACTAAGGCATGACCTTACAGCCACAACTTCATTTTACCAGTTTAAATGTTGTTTGTTAAGCCTGTCTAAATGCTAGATGACAACCCTTCCTGGAGGACCACACAGGTAGAGTTACAGAAACACTCAGTGCAGATGCAGAGCCATCACTGCTCTGGTGCTGTGCCTGCTCTCAGTCGAGGATGCTGGAAGGTGCTCTGTACAGCTATACATCACTTTCTAGCTCAGTGACTGTGTGTGCATATCCACCCACTCATGTGGGCTCATTCACCGCTCTGCAGTATTTTCTAGGCACAATCTGATGATAAGCAGCCCACATTGTCACGGCCTGAGGTACACAGCCACCAAGCACATGCATACACGTTTAATCTGGCAGCAGAAACAGCAATGTCTCTTGGGACGCTCAATACAGACAGAGTTGCTAAGGGGAAAACCAGCTACCCCAATCATGCAGATGCCTTTGAGAGCATTTGTCAGTATTGTCATAACACAGTATCTGCTGGTTCATGTGCCAGCAGATTCATTTAGCACTAAATGGGTAACATTTTGACTAACTCCAGTTGTTTGAGCCAAGCTTGCAGAGGATACCTATGTAATCATGGTACACATCACTACTGCACTGTCCTGTTGGGCTTGAGCTCATGGCAGCCCCCTTGGAAAACCCTGGAATATCTGCTTATTGCACAAATTTTAACAATAGCTTTTGTGCCCTGCCTGTGTGTTTAAGCCATCGACAACGCCGAGTTCCTTGAAGTTGTTAATGGGTTAAAGCTGGGACATCTGGTGAAACACTAGCCTCAGCTGTTCCTCAAATGACATCTTCTTGGGTCAAATTTATCTCTTCTTGCCAGTCCATCTGCTCGCAGCCTGTCAATGGTAAACACTTGAGAGCCACAGAGCAAGCAAGGCGGCAGACAGCAGTGAGGGACAGCATCTTGGAGTCTAACTAGATAGCGATACAGGAGCAAAAATAGCCCCCATGCTCTCCCCCTCGGGTCACTTTCCTCCCGCTGCGCTCCAGGGTCAGGGTCAGGCCAGGGAAGCAGTGTGCCACCCTGAACACAGAGCCCAGACCAGGCCACCCGAGGGCTAATGAGAGACTTGTTTGTTCCCTGAGGCAACAAAGGAAAAGCCACCACACACAACTCAATACACTGCTGTACTTGCTCGTGCTTCGAATACCCCAGGGGAGTGGTTCACACCCATGCTGCCAGCTGGTGAACAGTCATTTCTTTCAGCAAGGCACTCCAGAGCCTCCTGGTCTTTGCTTGCCACCCCTGGGCAGTCCTGCATGCGTAGCACCAGCCCAGAGCAATGCAGCAGGAGGCACAGGGGACCTGGAGGCTGGCAGGGAAGGCACAAGATGAATGTGCTTCTCCCTTCCCAAGGAGTTTGTACACTCAAGGGCCATTGCCTCCTTGCCTGTGTCTCTCAAAAGGACACCTTTCATCCAGATGGCAATGACCCTCACTGCAGACATGACTATAACCCTGCAGACACACACACTCCTCTCCAAAGCACAAACTCAAGAGCCCCAGATCACCTGGCAGCCTGTAAAAACAACAAGGTGGGAAACGTACATGGCTTCCCCTGCTGCTCCTAGGAGATTATGTATCTGAGGGAGGCAATGGTATAAAACCCATCCAAAAGATGAAATATTGCAAGGATTCCTGGAGGTCAGCTGGTGTGCAAGAGGGGGCAGAGAGTCACCTCACAATTAGAGTAATCTGGGAAAAGCAGATTAAGCTGTCCTCAGTGTCATCTGACCAGGAACAACCTCTGAAGATGCATTAACCTGATGGGTTGCGATCTGGTGAATAAATCTTTTGGTTTAAAATGGGCAGACATAGCACAAAGGCCACAGTTTGTCCCATGGGTTACAATGACATATTCACAGTTAAACAAGCACTCTCTGCTGTTACGTCTTGCTACCACAGTGGTGATGTCCTGCAACTAGTGAGGATCAGTTTCAAGTTGGCCTTTTTCTAAGCGATGAGAAATTTCTACCTTGAGTCACTCAGATTCTTTCACAACAGTGTCATAACACTGCACTGTGCTATTGCAGGGGACCTGCTCATCTCCCGATGCTGCCCAAAACATGGCGAGGAAACATCATTGTGACCCCCATGAAGCAATGAGGCTTTCTAACATGCTATGAATACCCTTGAAGAGAAAAAGCTCTTTCACCCTGCCAGTGCTATGCAATTGCTCTAATGAGCCACACAACTATAACAAAAGCATTTGCCTTCTCCTTCACAGACTTCTCCATATTCCCAGTTCACTACATTAACATCATAACTAACCCCCTGTCCCTGGTGCATGCTGGCAACTGGCAAAGCCCAGGTTTCAAGATGTGCTTGATGCATTACTGCACAGCAGATCAGGAGACAGACATTTTAGTGTGCGTCAGACACCACATTTCTCCATCCTCGAAACTGATCCTGCCAGAGTGTGCTCTCTGCAGAGCCAGGATTTTAACCCGAGAGCACAGCTGCATTTTTAAGTATCATGTTAATACAGCGTTGTGGTGGGGATTTTGTTCAAGGGAGGATGGCTCCACTCTGACCTTTGGCTCCAGAGGCACGCTTTAAAATTAAAACCTTACTTCTTGTGTGACCCAGCACTCATTTCTCTCCATTCATACAAGACTGCGATTTTAAGAACTGGTCACATTCTCGTCTGCTAGTGTGCATGGCACTCTGTACATGCCAGCAGACACCAAGAGAAGAGCAGTACATACTCTAGTATTTTTAACCCAAGAAGTCTTTTATAGATGTGTTCACTCAGAAAACAGAGAAAGACCTTGGTATTGTCCATCTGGCCTGGTGGTATCCCAGCTCTGAGCTTGGGTTCAGAGCCACAGCTCAAGAAATTACATTAAGCCAACAGTAGAGCCAAGCCAAAGGGCTCCTTTGGGACCCTGGACTCTGGTGAGGAGGGAGGAAGGAGGATGGTGTCCAGGAAGAGCAGGATCAGCACTGGGAGCCCTGCTCTGTTTCTGCTGCCACGTACTCCTGCTTCACTGCGGCAAGTCCTCTCCTCGCCATGAGCTTGCTTCTGCTCCTGAACTGCCCTGTCTATCGGGCAGCAAGTAGCCTGGAGGCACTGTGTGTCCACGGGGTCTGCAGAGGTCTGTCCATCCCCGCTGTGCATCCCCCAGCACAGCCAGTCCGACTTCAAGAAATGCGACTTCCTTATGCTTTTAATTGTGCTACCCTCTAGTGGCCAATCCCATCCCCTTGAAGCTCAGATCATTGCTGCTGGCAAAGAAGAGGCGTTGGACCGCAAGCCTTCAAGACCAGAAACCAGCATGGTGCTGTGCAAGAATGACTTGTACATTTTAATGGAGTCAGAGACCTGGTAAGGTCAAGTGCTAGCCCAGGCAGAGTGCGCTCCACCACCCCATCTCTGCCTTGGCCTTAGGAAGGGGAAGATACCCCTGCTCAGGCTGAGAGGTCTTGGCAAGAGCAGGGTGAAGCCGGCTCAGTATCAGGTGCTTGCAACACAAAAACCACCACCAAATTTGGGCTCTTGGCAGGCTCTCCAAGAGAATATGCTTCCTTCCTCCTCCCTGCTTGCTTTCCCTGCTGTCTCACACCAGGCACTCCAGCAGCTTAGATGCAGAGCAGAAACACTCAACACATCAATAAAAATGGGTTAGAATTCAAGGAACATCCTTGCAATTACTGTGATAATTGCTACATTTCAGAACCAAACATTACTTAATGGTGCTCAAT
Organism: Fregata magnificens; assembly: GCA_013389945.1. NCBI lineage: Eukaryota > Metazoa > Chordata > Aves > Suliformes > Fregatidae > Fregata > Fregata magnificens. The sequence goes on from WAAD01026224.1 coordinate 500,000, forward strand.
TATCTTGTGGAAGGGCCTGCAATGGCAGCAACTAATTGCTTAACTAAAGACTTTCTTCTTTCCACCCTGTGTCAACATGCACGCATGCAATTAGACCATTGCAGGGAGGAGATACCTGTTGTGAAAAGAGGGGTTAAGTAGCAGCCACAGCCATGTTTCAAAGCTCAGAGGACAGGTGTCTTACTTCAGACCTTATAAGGGTGTGAAGTAGAAATAGAAAAGCCCAGGAGGGAAAAATGATAAAGGTTTTTGCTTTCTGTCTCTGAACAGGGAACTTAAATGACTGCACAATGTGACTAGTGACACTCTTACAAGTCTGTATGCCCCCCAGGCTCAGCTGCATGTCAGCAGCCTTTTCGTAATTTATCAGTCTGGAGAGTTCATGGATACTAGCAAAAAAAAAAAAAAAAAAAAAAAAATCCCTAACAAGCTAATAGAAGACTTTGATTACTTTCAAGCTTGTTGAAAACCTGCTTGTTCACCTCTTCACTGAACATCTCTTTCATATGAAAGAAAAGCAGAGGGAAAACAGGAGTACTTTCCTTGTTACTTGCCGTTTCATCACTTCTTCACAATCCTCCTTACTATCTCAATAACTCTCCTAACCAGAGTCTTTCACTCTGCTTTGACACAGAACTACTCCTGGTCCTCCAAGCCCCCATCCCTTCTCCCTGGCTTTTTCAGCCTCTCCTCTATCTGAGGGGGAAACACAAGACCCCAGGTCAGGCCATTACCCTTGTGAAAACATCAGGGCTTGGTTTCTACCCCTTACTGCTCCTGTTTGGTCTGTTCCTCTGACCAGACAGAGCTCACCACAGAGCCAGCCCCAGGCCTTGTCTCCTGAACATCGGGTACCCTGGATGCCAGGGCTGTGCCTGTTCAGCTCTGCTCATCCTTTCCAGACTCACATTTCTCAGGCATGAATTCCCAAGACCGTTTTGTTGATCAATTATGAGATGAACTCCCTCCCTTCGAAACCCCTCCTCACTACTTTTAATGCCATTTTTTTCTACAGTTCATCATAGTTTCCACAGCACTAGTAAACAAACTAGGGTTGACTGCCCGGCTCAGAGACCTCCTTGGGGGCCTTCAGCTTTATGGAAAATGGTCTGTTCTCATCCTGGTTTTGTCGATTTGACAGTTTCAAACCATAGCAATAGTTTACTCTCATCCTTCAAGTTACTGAATGGCCCTGTAAAGATTTGAGACAAAGGCTTCAAGGCACCCCAATTATACCTTTCAAATCTCCTTTTTCCTCTTTGCTACATTAACAGCTCTCATGGACTAAAGAACATAGTTTCCTTTCCAGAATGCCATGCTAGTTCGTCCTCGGGATTTTCTCCCCATCATTTAAGTCCTGTGCTTACTCTTTGGACTCATATTCCAGTTACAAGCCTAGGAAGGGGACAGGATCCAGTGGAGTATTAGGTTTTCTTGACTCAAATTGGTCACTTAGAAGAATCATAACTCAGTAAGGGAATAGTTAACATCCCTAAAATTGAGGGCAGTTTTATAGCAGACACTTCAGTTTGCTAGCAACGCACCCTCTACCATTTTCACAGGCACACACATGGGTTAATTGTTTCACAGTAGTAACCTCACCTGCAATTAGCCACTGTTTTAAGTCTTTGATCTTTATAACTCTACAGAGGACAGCAAGATTCCCACATAAAAGCCTTTTATTATTTTATTCCACATGTGGGAGTGACCCTATGCTCCTGTATTTATTAAAAAGGAAAGTCCTTACCTGATCTCAGAGATTCTCTTTGAGTTGAGTGAGGCTGTGGCAAGGGGGAAATCTCACTTTGGGGGACAGCTCTCCCAGGTGCTAATGATAAGCAATTACAGCCCCAGCCTGATGGCCTTCACCTGCTCCCTGAGCAGACTGCTGCTCTGCCAGCATCCCGAGCATCAAGCCCATCATGGGGACGGACTTCTTGGCGACGTGCCTTGTCTTGCTGATTCATTTCCTAGGGTTATACTTATGTGTTTGAGCTATAGTCCAATTCACAGTTAGGGACCAGCACACGTCGTTCCTTTCCAGGGACCTTACCGCAGCCAATGGAGCTCGGCTATGCGCCGTGGAGGAGAAGATATCTATATCTGCTCCCCTAGCACACGCTAACGCAGGAGGGTGCACGCAGCTCCTGAAGAGCTGGTTGCTGGATTTTGCCTGGCTGTTTTTTCAGGGAAAGCGTTGGGGCAGAGCAGGTAGCTCAGAGGCCCAAGCCATAGGTCTGGCCCCAAAGAAAACAAAACGTCAGGGCTTCAAGGCTCTTAATTAACGCTATTAGAGTGATAATCGTGGCCTGCCCAACCCCAGGGGAATGGAAAAAACCCTCCAGTGTGAGATGCGCATAAAGGTACTGGACTGAAACATGAATATTTTTACCCGCTGTCAGTGGTTAGAAGGCAGTGTGGGGAAGGGGAGAAGGAAAGATCCTCAGCTCGAGGACCTGTGGTTTAGCACCAACATGTAGAATGCGACCTAGAAATCAAAGAGATTTCTGTGAAGTGCTTTTGCTTTTTGCAGGACTGCTTTCAAATATTTGAAAAATTTAGACTCTATATCCTTTACAGTTCATTAGTGCACAGTAAAATATGCCCTTAACCCCTTCCTTTCTGTCTCTTTTTTTTTTTTTTTTTTAGATTTGCCTTAAAACTAAATCTCTTGCGCATTTCCGTGCAAAGGAGCTGATGGGACAGTGCTTTAGGAGAGCCAGCACTGCTTCCATGCCTCTGTGCAAGAGTTGGGCTCCAACGATGAGGCTCTTTTCATCCCACAGGGATGTGCTTCCAGAGACTGATCCGAGAGAGCGGGAGAGGTGCCTGGTTCCCACAGCCACCAGAGTCCGGCCATTTGCTGGCACAGCAGCTTTGGACACCTTCCAGAAAATTCCCCTAGGTACAGCCAGCCGGTGGAGCTGATTTGGCACTGAGGAAGTAACGCCATGCTGTCCTACATCGCTTCCTGCTGAAGGAATGAGCAGAGAGGTTTTGTGTGGTTCTGCATAGCAGAGAGTCCCATGGGTCTAATAAGCCCTTCTCCTGGTAGAGGATGCACTTCTGTCCCTTGGGTGCCTCTTTCTCCCCCTCTGGATGTGAAGAGACCTTACAGCAGCCAGGGCAAAGCCACTCCACACGAGGAGCACTCTGGGGCTGATGCAAAAGGACATAGGGAGGCAGGCGGTGGGAGGCAGGAGCTACTCATATCACTCAAACTGTGTGAGTTTGGGGTTTCAGAGGTAGCACTGGTGAAGATGCATAATTAGAGCACCCCAGAAGCTGCTTTAAATTATGAAATCAGCTTAATTTGTCTGCTGCCTTTGGAAGGAAGAGAAAATTTCAAGCCCTCTTTCTCCGTCTGAGTCTGCAGGTGGGAGATGCTGACCTGTGCCTTTCAGTAGGATCAGCACAGTGTTTTCCCCTGCCATTTACAGTTGTGTATCTCCAGCACAAGCTGAAAGAGGACATTTTAGAAGACAGCCTGAAAGGCAGCGTTGTCAGGGTGCAGGCCTGGCGGGCTCCCCTGGCTCTGTATTTGGTAGCAGCATCTCCTGCCAGCTGTCCACCAACAGAGCAACTTTTGTGTTTAAGCACATGGCACATGTCACCAAATTCAAAATCCCTCACCTGCTATGCACCCAGCTCAACCCAGGGCCTCATTCCTGAGACGCCTCTTTCATCTTCTTTGGTTGTAAAACCTACAGCATTAGCTTATCATTTAGAAAATGCCTCATATCACAAAGTCTCTCTGAAGTATGGTTTGCCCCAGTTATAAAAAAAAGTCAAAGACAAATAATGTGTACTCAAAATCATCAGTTAAAGGTTTCCTTGGCTTTCTGGTTTCTTCATTTTCAGGCAACACATGCTTCACCCTTTCAAACTTTCCTTTGCAAATCACTTTGACCTTAATGAACCCTGAGATGGAGGCAGAGAAGTGCAAGTGACTGACTGGACCTGGCTCACCACGCGACAGCTTGATTCAGCTGATGGTGCAGCTACTTACTCTGCACCAGGGGAAGCATGTTACTCTGAAAGCCTGAACGCTCTGCCATGCTTCTGGAGCTGGCATGCTATGGGGGAAGAAAAAGGAAAGGGCAAATAACATGAATTTCCCAATTAAAAAAAAAAAAATCACTGAATGGTGACCCAAAGTCAGACTTTATTTTCAGCTTTAACCCCAAAAATCCACTTGGATGCGAGCCCTTCTGTGTTGCTGCATCTCATGGAGGGCACACCTCATCAGCCATTTCATCAGTTCTCTCCTTTAATCTTGCAGGCTCTTTAGCTTCACATGCGACTGGAAAAAAGACTATATCAGCCAGAAAGCATGGTCTGTGCTGCCCTGGTACCTGCGGGTAGCATTCAATAACAGGTGCTGCAAGCACAGGGCTGCTCCTGCCAGAAGCCTGTCAAGCAGCTGCTCTGTCTAAACCATACCCTGCTTAACAGAGCACAGTGCCTGCCTTTTTTCCCTTCTCCTTCTCTGGGAGCTCATATTTCTCACCTCCCACTGTAACACTTATCGGAGAGTATATCCTTCACCTCTAGCCTCAGTGTCCCCTTCCCCAGGCTGGAAAGTCACCGATGATGGGGGTGGAGGGTGGCAGCTTGTTCTCAGCTCATCAATCTATCACACGCGTTGCAAACCTCTGCAGTGGGCAAGCTGGCTCCAACCCTCATTTATTTTCAAGCACAGAGGATGTTTGTGTTTTGATCGGATATGCTGGCTAAATGATTTCAAGCTGTGGATTTCATTTCATCGCTAATCACAGACATGGGTTGAAATCCTGTTCATGAAGTTGTCAGCTAAACTTCCATTGACCTCCCTGGCAAGGTGGGACACGTGTCACCCTGAAATAAATAATAGTCTAAATTAGATCAAAGGGAGTCACAGGAAGGGGATATGCAAGACAACTTCATTCATATAATCCTTAACTTTACTCCTGGTCTGTGGATTCACATACAAAAGGGATACTTGCTTTCCTGTGTAGCTGTGAAGCAGAAACACGTCATTAAGGAGTCTCACAATCCCAGCTAAAATAAACCCCAGAACTTTCTAAACAAGCCCCAAGATGCTCTTATCAATCAGACCTTTCAGCTTAGCTAATAGCTTTGTTATCCCTCTGGATAAGGGGTGCCTCTCCTCTGGGCATAGAGAAGTGTCTACCTGCCTCCTGCAGAAAGCCTTCCCATGAGGCTCCTGCCGTGCCACTGGAAGTGGCACTGCAGGGCTCGGGGCTGGTGGCACAGCTTTCTACCTTCAGCATCGTTCACTTCCCTTTTCACTCCATGCCAGCAGAGTAGATGACCTGGACTCCCTTTCCAAGGATGTGAAGGGTCCTCCCTCCAAATTGGTAAATCATTCAGGTGCTCAACATGGAGCTCCTCCCAGGAATCAGGAGAAGCAATGGAACCATTTCATTTCTTACTCTTTTTTTCTTAAATGCTACTGATTGTGCAGTAGGAGCTATATATGAATGCCCAAACCCCAAAGTCAGACCAGGAAATCAGTTATTAAAGTATCTCTCTGCACCTCTGCTGTGCCCAAGCAGGCTAGACTGACAGTTCTTCAGTGTCCTGCATGAAATGAGCTGGTGAGTTCTCAGCCCGGCCCTGCAGTATGGCATTCACTTTGAACAAAGCCCCTGTATAACACCACAAAGGAGAGACAGAGGGGAAAAAGGAAATGGAGGTAAATGGGTGACAGGAAGAATAGAGAAGACAGCACAGCAAAGAAAGATAGTGACCTGTGCTAGTGCAGCAATACACATCTGCATTTCACACCTTGTAGTCTGTGCCCTGGAGCTGCTCTAAAGGCCCTCTCCCACTGCTGTGCCATGATGTGCTGTGTTCTTCCCTGTGCACAACGGGGCCAGGAGGGAGCTTTTAGAGAAAAGCTGCTCAGCTTTAACTATAATGCCTGTGCTCAGCAGGGCAGTGTGGGCATCACCTCCCTCTCTTAATGAGGGATGGCCTCAGCATTGCGACCTCCACAAAATGCACTTGCTCGCATCTCTCCACGGCACCTCGCTAGCCTCCAGAGCCTAATTCTTGAGATTAGGTACTAGGGCAGAGGTTTTTGGTTTCCAAAACAGACAACGCGCTGGAGAGTGGCCAGAGGCTGTGGGTACACCAAGCACGGGTGGGGTAATCTGGGGGGAAGCTGTCTGCCTACAGGGAGAGTAGGATGCGTGAGAGCAGGTCTACAGCACTCAGCTGGAGCAAAATTACCAACAGATCATCAGCTTGATAGCAGGATTTAGTGCAGGGAGGGCCAGGCCAGGTGAGTCACTGTGCTGCTGCTGCCAGTTGCTGGGGCTGCTGATGGCTGTGATATCCCAATGAGTGCAGAGTGGGGACCAGCAGGGAGATCGCCAGGTTAGTTACGGAGCTGGGCACCCTCGAAGGTTAGCAGCTGCTGCCTGTGTCTGTGCCCCTTTGCAACACCAGATGCTGGGGAGGAGAGAACACCATGGCCCGAGACCTGCCAGCTTTTACCACTCTTTACTCGCGTGGGCTGCACCCTGCACATGGCGCAGCCATTCCTCCCCCAGGAATTGGGTGAGGAAGCAGGTTTTACCCCACCGTGAGCTCCTCCTCTGGGGTGCACATAAGGAGCTGAACTGTGCCCAGCCCCAGCGTGGTAACAGTTCAACTTTGCTCACTGAGCCATGGTCAAGCACTGGGGACCCAAGCCTGTGGCCAAGCTTCTGGGCAAGCCCAGACCAAGACTCTAAAAGAACTAAACCAGAGGGGGGAAAAAACCCACTCCAAACCAAGAAACAGTCACTCTGGTCATCTTCAAGAGCACCAGGCCCTGGTAGGACAGGTGGGTCCAGGTTCTGCTGTCTTCAGCTCAATCACTTGCCACAGCAGATGAATGAGCTCAGATACTTGCTCGTTACTTCAGACTTTGCATACCCAGCACCCTGCCCACTCTAGCAGGTACCATCACACCAGCTATCATTTTGACACAGTAGTATCTTACACTTTCTCTGTGCAGGTCTAAATAGCACTGGGATGGGCTCCCAAACAGTCAAGCTCAGCCTATTGATCAGGAATCACTTCGCACTAGAGGGTGTGGAGAGGCCCTTGACACTGAAATGTTTTGACGATCAAACAAACATCCCCAAGCGACTCTAGGCATCGAGCACAGCTGATGCACGGGTAGCCAAAGTGGCTTTGAACTGTCTAGCCATGCAGCCACATAACAGAGAGCTCAGTAAATCCTTCCTGAGAAGCTGGGTGAACTCTTGAGTTACTGCTACACATGAAGCCAGCTGTCTTGTCTGCAAATCCAGTGCTACCTGTGCTGGCTAGTCTGATGGTAGCTCCAGTCTGTGCAAGCTGAAACCCTGGTGCAGGCCAGTGCTGCTACCTGCGTGGTTTTAAGGCATCACATTCACCCTAGAGAGTACAGTAAAGCCATCACCCTCTGCATGCCCTTCCACATAGCCAGCACTGCACCCACCAGGCCTTCCCCATGGCAAAGAGAAACACAGATTGCAGGTACATGCTGCTGAACAGTACCTGCAAGCATGAGGCTCCACGGACTCACCACTGTAACCAGTAAGGGATGCAGAGTTCAGGTCCTCTGGCTAACACTACTGCAACTCCTGTTTAAGAGGAGAGATAGTTACTTCCCCTGCTTTGTAATCAGGGTGTATGCCCCATGGATGCAAACTATGCCCAAACATATCATTCACCCATTGCTGGGGCTTCCCCCTTCCCTTTGCTCCAGGTGGAGGTGGTGACTGGATGTGACGAGGTGCTACTTGGCCTGAAAAATCTTTAGATGTTGCAATTCGGTGCTCAGGGGCTGCAGCTGGACTAGATTAGGTTAGACTGGGCTAACCAGAGGGATTTTTGCTGGGTTTCTCCAGCACCATGTTAACCACAAATCGTGAAGCAGCAAGAAGACCTAAGAAAATGTTCGCATCTGAAATGCTTTCTCACAGAGCAGGTCCAAAAAATAAAAAGTCCCATGAGGTCAAAAGAGAAATGAAAAGTAATCGTCAGGGTCTGAGGTTCTACAACGCACAGAGTATTGAAATGACTCACCCTGCCATAGTTGAGCTACCAGACTTCCTGTTTGCTCTGCCCCAATCTTTGGGTGTTTTTCAGCCACTGGAACTATGAATTAAACTCCTACACTAGAAAACAGCTGGTGGCAATGGAGGTGGGGTAATTTCATGAGGTAACTGCGACACACCAATGTGAGAAGGCTTGTGATCCAGTTTTGGTTTAAATTTGGAGACTAAAGTTCACCTCAGTCCTTATTTTGTCCAAATGGCTTATTCAGCTCAAGAACATATTTTGCATCCTTATTTCTCCTGCTGCACGATGGAATATGATGCCATGCACTCTGCTTGTCATAGCTCAGATCCTGTCTTACATTTCTCTAATGCCTTGCATGCTGGAGAGTCTTGGCATGTTTCACAAGCTGCTGTATACGTAGCCAGAATCAGACATGTGGCCACTTCTGGGGTGGAAGACAGCAATAACTGCATATGCTGCACTAGGAGGAATAAGATTCTGTCCCGGAAGAGATACTTTTGCATAACATGTCATTAACGTCAATCTCTGAACACCCAGCAAGCTGCTAGCTACAAGTTTAGCTGCATCTGAAGGACTGGAAATATTACTGCTGGGATGTGAACCTGTAGTTCCAAGCAATCTACTTCTGCTTAACCTGCTAGGCTGTCAGTAGCTGTTTTCATCACTTAGATAGACCATAGATGAGTAATAGATAAATATCAATGTAGATCACAACCTTCTGGGAGGGATAATGCCTTCTCAAAGGATGGCCTTGAGAAAGGATCCAACACCAGGTGGGAAAGGAGTCAAATTGCCAGAAAAAAGTCATCTTCTCTCTCCCACCTCTCATCACCTGCAGGTCTCTCTTCTCCTCACTGCCCCAAAATGTGGGGCTGCAGCTGGCAGAAGAGGCAGCAATGCAAGAAGGAAGCGAATCCTGCAGGTTCAGAGGGCAAAGGCAGAGCTGCAAGGAGGGAGATTGTGGTCTGGGCTGATTCTCAATGAGTTGCATTAGCTGCAGAGGTTGAGGAGTGCATGATAGTAAGGGTGTGACATGGGCTCTGTCCTCCCAGTGCCTTCTGCAGCCCTCAGAGTCCTGCACATCCCTCCCCTGGTTGAAGAGATAGCAGTGTGACAACTCAATTGACTATCACAATGCAAGTTTGGTGCCTGGAGCTAGCATGTCCCCATTGAACACACTCCTTAATTCAGGGTCCAAGTCCTACTCCTGCATCAGATGCCAGACTCCAGGCATCCTTCAGCTTCTATAACACCTACCTGGAACCATTTGCCACAGCCTGCCTGCTCATCTCTGTCTCCTCTCCCAAAAGCCTGGGTGCCAAAAGCATGTCCTTCGGGAGGTCCGAGGCAGAGGTTCCAGCAAGGTTCTTGTTCAGGTACCTGCTAGTCACCTTGCAGCACTTGGGATGGTGCCAGTGAAAAGGCAGGTGATGCTTAGCAGATAGGAGGTTGACCAAGGGCACCTGTGACCTGGTCACAATGCTGCTACCAGCTCCTTCCTCAGTTGGGTTTTAGTTTACTTGCTGTTCTGATTTTTGACAGACCTACAAACTAGCTATTCTTAGGGAAGGAAAAAGAGAGAAAAAAATCCTTTTCCCCAACCCAGCCTTTCTTAATGTCATCCTGGAGCTAGAGGGGAGAGTGACGCCCCTTTGTCCCACACCCGGAGAAGTTACAAAGGAAAGAGCAGTCCTTGTGGCCCTGAGCACTGCCTAGAGCAGTGGCTGGCAGCTGAAGAAGACCTGGTTTCCAGCCGTGCACCCAGCTGCTGCGGTGTGCATCCTACCTCAGCCTGAATCACAGCTGCTGGCAGGAGTGAACACCCGGGTTTGCAGGGGAATGCTGCCTTCAGCTGCACCCAGCTCTTTGTGTTGAGGAAACCACAGCCCTGGTTTAGTGGTGTAGCTGTAACATGGGTGAGTGTCTTTAAGCACACTCACAGCAGGCAGACTACAGCTATTTTTTAGAAGACATTTGCATTTTGGTGGGGTAGAGGATACAAAGTGATTGCCTAAAAAACAGGGTCTAGCACACTGAAAAAAATGATCGCTGCTGACACAGAGTAGCCCTGAGCCAGTCAATCCATCCCTGGCTCCCAATGGCCATGTGGTCACAACAGCCTCCCAAAGCAATCAACTAAATATTCTGCGTGCAGTGGAGCAGGCTGCTGGGTACCGCACATCTAGAGTTTGCTGAAACATTTACTTGGCTTCCTTGAGCATCTGTGCAGAAACAAGAGGCTGCTTAAAGAGAGCAGAGCCTCTGAATACCCCGTTACAGGTGAAATGGACACTTTGAACTCATTGCTCTGCACGCAGAGCAACTCCGTATCACACACCCAGAGCAGGGGGGACTGGGCATCCTGCACATCCACCAGCATCTGGTCCTGCAGGTCTGTTCTGTGAAGCAGCACAAGCACCTGCACAGCGTGGCCTCACTTGTGGCTGCTGGGCCACAACAGGTGGGCAACATGAAGAAGAGCCACTGCACTTCTGTATCCCCAGCACAGCAGGGAATTTTGACCAAGTCTATTCATCCAGCCACCGTGCAAGCCCTCCTGAAAACACAGAAAGTGGGTTATATCAATAAACATTGGTCAGCAGCAAGCACCTATTTTACTAGGCACTGGCTACTTAAAAGTTCTTCCTATTTCTCTCCAACCTTAAATCAGTCATACTCATTGCTTCAGGTAAAGACTTTTGTCTTTACACCAGGGCAAGGTTTGCACTGATGTAGGAATGAGAGGTCCACTGGTGAGCCCATGCACCAGCCTGTCTTTATAGGATGCTGTGGCTGAACAGGGCTGAGGCCTCACCTCCACTGAAGCTTGTGTCTGGATACTGAGCTTGAAATCAGGACAGAAACGGAAGAAAATCAGACTCATTCCTGGCTCTGCCTTTCTTTGCCACCACGCGCCATCCCAGATGCTTCCTGCTCCTCACCAGCATCTTCCACTTTGCGACACTTACAGCATTGCCCTTCATCTTAAAAAGCAGCGTGTGGGGCAGAGAGACAGCAAAGCTGTTGCCCGATGTCTCACAGCCGTGTCTCTGACTTGCGCATTTCTGTGCAGTGCTGAAAAACATCAGGGTGGACAGCCCTGGGATAGCCCCTATCTTCAGCCCTGCCTCTTCTTCCCGACCACGTGCAAACCTGGTACTGGTTCAGGCCAGGATGTCTGTACCAGCCTCTAACAATGTCATTTCTTCCATCGCCTGGACCTGTTGTTTTCAAAGGAGCAAAGGGCCAAGGGATATATTTGTTGATGGTGTGTATGTTGGTTGCTACCAGGATTGGCAGTTTTAAGGATTTTCCACGTATCGCGTGTCCCTCCACGTTGTAGTGCACTGACCCAGACACAACACTGACAGCTGCAGGGTAAATAAATAAAAACAGAGTATTTTGATCTTGGAGCGGGAGGTGGTTTGGAGGGGAAGGGGGGCCGGGGGTGTCAGCCAGACAGAACAGGGTGGCCACAGCTGTGATGGGAACAGATGCGGCACAGGGAGCGGGAGCACGGAATAAAGTTCTGCAAATGTAAGCAATGCTGGAAAGTCTTGGAGAATGGCATGCATATTTGGGACAGGTGGGAAGTGTTTACATTCAAATAAGAAGGACGATGCCCTGAAAGAACGCTGGTCATGTTACCTGTGACCCAAACTGACCGACCGCAGCTCCGGAGGGCCCAGAACATCTCAGACCACCATTTCTCTAAATGCATGTAGGGTCCTGCCCAGTGATATTGGTGTCTGGTGCTCTGTGGAGTTTGTAGGTGTTTTGTCCCTCTCACAAGCAAGCTGACATTGGCTCTAAGCCAGCCTTTATCCCAGTCTAGCTTTTAGCAGGTCTCTGTACTACCCCTGTGCAAGCCTTGGGTCAGACAGGTACGAGGCAGTATCAAGACCAGGCTCACCTGAGCCAGCAAACCTGCCAGTGTGATCTCCAGCACAGCTGGAGCACAGCTGGCAGTGCCTGAGGGCACCCATCTGACTGACCCCAAACTGACCCCTGCCGTGGCTGCGTCCCAAACTGGGTACAGGGGTTTGATGGGTTTGGGTTTGCTTTTTTTTTTTTTTTTTTTTTTTTTAAGTCTAGCAGAAGCTATTTCTCAACTGATGTCTAAATGATGAAACAACTAGAGTTGCACACTTTTTTAATTCTCGGAAGCGGCCCTACTGCCAGGAGGAGCTCAGCGAGGCTCTTGTGGGACAGGTAACCTGCTGCTATATGCTGGCCAACTGAACTGGCATTTTGGTACAAAGCACTTGTGCTGTGTGCTCTCTCTGCTGATGGTCATTAAAGAGAAGAGGTTGTGGGGCTTGTTGCAGGGGATCTTTGCAATGCTTCAGTGAATTGCCTCCATCCTAAGGACTCATCACAACTAATCCTAAGGACTATCACAACTTTGGTTAGGCATTGGAACAGGCTGCCCAGAGAGGTGATGGAGTTGTCAACCCTGGAGGCGTTCAAAAAAGGTATAGACATGGCACTCCAGGGCCTAGTTTAGGAGTCATGGTGGTGTTAGTTGATGGTTGGACTTGATGATCTTAGAGGTCTTTTCCAACCTTAATGATTCTATGATTCTATGATAATGACATGAACAAAATCCTGCTTTTCTCCTGGCACATTATACCCTTTCCATAAAACATTAAGGGCTGGATTTTTCAAGAACCCTAGAGGCACCTGTGTCCCCATTTAAAATTAACGGAGGGTTGGGAACCCATCTCCCTGAGGTGCTATTGAAAGCCCAGCTACGTGAGTTAAGCTGAGCCCAGCAAAGGCATACAGTGCGGCTCTGACATGGCTGCGCAATGAATGCCTGTGTCACACCTACATTACCCAAGAGTGGTGAGAAGACTTGTCCAAGGTCATTTCATGCGGCAGTGGTGCACTGAAGAATAGACACCAGAGGCTCCACCTCCTAAGCCTCCGGTCTGCCTCCAAGCTTCCCTTTTGCTCCTGGCTGATTGCTGCCTCGTGTGACCCATGGGAGAAGAAATCCTTAACTACAGCTATTTCACCAGAGGATGTTCAAAGGCAGCTTGCAAGAAAGATTGAGCATTTCTAATCAAGTTGAAGGAAGGCTCACAAACACAAAGTCATGTTGAGAGACATTCTCTGCATTTATTCACACCCTAGCCCCTAGATAAAAATAGCTTTATATGTTAAGTTTAGGACGACAGAAAGCCCAGAGGATAGCAAGGGATTATCACAAAAGGGCAGCAAGGCAGTCAAAGAGAGCCTGGGGGACATCTTGTACAATTTCCATGAAGGGAATAATTAATTCAAACTGTATACAGACAGCTCTGGGAGCGTCCACTCTAGAGATGTTCAAAGAGTCCTTTGCTGCTTTGGGCTCACTTTAAATCAAGTGTCCTAAAAAAACACTTTAGCTATGCATTTCATTTCAGTTATACAGAGTGTTTAAATGCCAAGGGATCAGGGAAAACTTTGTTATTAAAGGGCTGCAAGACTGTAATAAAGTACACAGTCATTAGAAAGTTGTTGAGTCATGAAAATACTCTCAATAATTTGAAATTAATGTTTAGTGTATGCTGTACCATAAAATGCTTAGATGTTGTGGCCATGGATACTAAAGAAAAACCTTAAGGCCATGCCTACACGAGCAAGTTACCGCAAGGTAAGCTAGGCTGTAATTTCAGAGCACACCACTTACAACAAGGTAACTTCCCATTTGCCAGCTCTTGTCCCGGGACCAGGGGAGGCAGCTAAGCCCTGGCTGAGCATGGCACAGGCCACCCTTTGAGGGCTGCTGGCTGAGGGCATGCATGTGACTAGGTACAGCAGAACAGATAACGTGCAATAAATCTGTGCAGTAACTGATCTTTTAGTAACTTTGCTCTCCAGCATAGATGCAAGGATGGATGGACTATATGCAGCAGCCAATGCCATAGAAACAGACACAATTAGATAATGAAGAAGCTAAATGGAAAGGGATAGAACCTAATGTGGAGATTCTGCTTCATGAAAAAAATAAATACATATATTAATAAATGCTTGCAAATAATGAGGGCTCTAGCTTCCCTATACCAGTGGCTCTGTTGAAGAGGTAGGGAAAAATGACTAACTACCAAGAGTTTCCTTCTCTCCTCTCTTTTCCAGAAAAACACAACTATTTGAATTAAGACTGCTTCTGGTGATCTGCCCTTTCTTTTCCATCTCTGGATCCTGCCAAGCAAAATTCATCGAGTTCCACTTATGACTTTAATAACACCAGAATTTCTGGATGTAGTTGTTGAGGAGTGTGTTCCTGATAAATAATTTAAAACCAGGACAACAGGGCTCCTGTCCCAAATCAAGGATTCGTCCCAGAGCCTGCCCTGAGCCTGTCCAGTGCTAGGTGGAAAATCACTGTCTTTCTAACCCCAGTGGCTAGGGCATCCTGCAGCCTGGAGATTTTTCTTTTCAACTCAATAATGGTCATTGCAGGACTTTTCTTTCTTTCCTCCCACTAGTTATTGTAATGAAGGGAGAGCTGTAAGTGTATTTCCTCTCCAAAGTTTCGAAACTGTTTATACCTCCTGTTGTAAAAAAGGGAATGGAGCTTCACCAAGAGAGTCCTGCTACTGCTCAGGTGAGCAGAAGGAAGCTTCTGAGTCCTCCAGACCTGCCCTCAGGGGCAGGTGAGCAATCCTGATATTCAGACCATCTCTATAGTCTCTTCCATCCAGGCAGATGTTATAAACCTTTGGGGAATGAAAGAAAGAGACTACAAAGGAAACCATGAGCCCGGTGAGTACAGAAATCAACTTTCTTTGCCTCCCACAAGGTTAAGACTTGATCAGACGAGAGTGCAGCTTCCTTTAGAAAGGTGCATTATACTCAGCAATGACACCTATTCATCCTGCACATACCTCTTGTTTCAGGGTAGGAACTAATGATCCCATAATCCAGGCTTGCCTCCTTCCCTTGTGGGCTGGCCTGTAGATTGGGGCTGTAAGACTCTCACTGGTTCATGAGCACCTTACCCAAAGCAAAACTATAAATATAACCTGCTTATATCCCAAAAAACAAGACAGAACTAGAGTACCTTTGCAAAGCCTGGCCTATGCTACATAAGTTTTGCAGGCATTGCACACCACTTTGTGCTTTCTGGGTGGGGAAAGTGGGAGAAGATTAAAGGGAAGAGGAAGAAAAGGGTACTTTTCCCCACACTGATTGTTTTCTTTCCTCATGCTGCTACGACCCTCCCCCCCTCCCATGACCTTTCTGACCAAGGGAAGAGGGATGTATTTTGGAGCTGTCACACTTTACACTGCAGAGGAGCATGCCATGGTGGGTGCTGCTTAGCATTCCTCATACTCCTCCTGGAAGCAGGGGGCAGGATGCAGATCCCAGCCAACACACTGCCTGAAATTACATAGAAATTAAGCAGAAATTACGGTTTCCTTGCTAGTAAAGAGTAACCCACATTCCTACTGTTGCCTAGCTCTACTATGAAGAAATATTGTTCTGATGGAGCACAAAATAGTCCAACTGTCCACCACTGCTGTGGCTGTCTGAAGGCATCTGTTTTCTTTAGGTACTCACTATATCAGTGTCTCAAGAGTTAAAGTACCTGGAAAAAGGGGATTTTAGTAGAAGATCAGGAGCGGCAAACGTTATCAGCAGTGTTAATCTGTCACATCTTTCCTGGACTGTACATACCACACTCCATCACTCTGGCATGCCATGGCCTGCATTGTTACAAGATGTACCGAAGCTGTAGCCAGCCATAGCTTGGCATCTCAGTGAACCTTCTGATCCAAGAAAATACAGGAAGGAAAAAATAATAATGCCATTTAAAAAAAAAAAAAAAAAGAAAAAAAAAAAAAAAACCCTACACAAATCAACCCGCCTCTATAAAAAGCAACCGAAACTAACCCCAAAAATTCTAAGCAAGTACTAAAATAGAATTTTTCAAATACAACTATAGAAAAAATTGGTTTGAATTAAAGGTGAGCTAGACCCTTGAATTCACACCACTAAGGGATGCCGATGGCTCAAAACCTAGAGTTTTCCTTTGTCGTGTTTCTCTCATATTCAGACACATACAAAGAAAAAAAAATTAAAAACATTTGTTTTCCTGGTTCCCGTTTCCCGGTTCTGGCAAGAGCCCGGCCAGGAGCCAGGCTGACCTGAAAACATCCCATGTTATCTGAGCTTGGAAATGCAGCAGACTCAAGCTGGACTAGTCCTTGGAGTTGACACCACCGGAGTGCCCGGAGCCCACACCCCAGAGCAGACACTGGACTGCAGACACCAGATGAGAGGGAAGGCTCTTGGCTCTATTGTTGTTGTTGAGCTCCTGGAAAGGAGCTAGGGAGAGGAAAAATGTTCTGGATAGGATAAAAAAAGTCTCAAAGGAATGGATGATCTCACTTGTCCACACACACACACCCAGATGTACAAATATATATAATTAACTGGAAAATACTGTGTGGTACAAAGGTTTCTTCAGCTTGGGTTCATCACAGTTGGGCTAGTCAAGGTTGGTACAGCCATTACAAAGAGCACTTCCCACACATCTCCTGCTAAGAGCCCTTCTACCACATCATAGCATTTTAGTATGCATTTATATCTGTTGATAGGTACCTCTATGCTTTTCACACACAGAAAACTAGACATGTGATACAATTATTAAATATATATGTAATAGCCTATATAGTCATCAATTGAATATATGGGCTTTATGTACACACATGTTCTTATATAGACAGTTTGTTGACTCCTTTAAACTGTAGCAAGGGTGTACAAGGGGCAGGAGATTAAAGGACTGTCCCATTCAACCATCATAAAGAAGACAACCCAAAAGAAAGAATAAAACCAAAAACTACTGAAGGCAGTCTCCCCATCTGCTTTTGCCCCTGTGCAGGCCGCCTGTGGTGGAACAGAGGGAGAGCCATTGTAGTAGCTGGTACTAGGGGATTTTGGGGTTTCTTAAGCAGCCCCATGACAACTTGGGCAAAGTTGCAAAAAGCAGCCCAACTTACAGCCACAAATTACCAGTTTCAAAGGTGTCACAAAACATCTTCTGTATCCCCTTCCCCATTTCCTAGAGAGTGCCTCCTAAGGGACACCGCAAAGAACGCACACCTCAGAGCACAGCTTAGACCCTTACTAGCACGCCAAAGCAGCGAAGTCATTTCCGTGCATTGCTGTGATGCCATATTGCATGACAAACAAGTCTTTGCTCTATTCTGTTCCAGAGCGATATTTTTTTGTCTGGACTTGTTTGTTTTAAATGAAGCACATATGCCTCTGTTTAGGGGGTTTTTTTGGGGGTGGGGCAGGTTTTTGTTTTGGGGTCTTTTTGGGGGTTTGGTGTTTTATTTTGTTTTAAGGAAATGCTAATAAACTTTCCCACATACTCTCTGCTCACCCTGCAGATGAAGTTGTGTCCCTGAGTACAGCTGGTGGTGCCCATCATTTCCACCCTGGAGGTGCACAGGTTCCCACATGGGCATCCTCAGCTCTGACCAGGGCATACTTCATCCTCAGGAGCCACAGCCTGAGAGCAAAACCAAACCTTTTCCTTGCAAGAAGCCCCCATATCATCTCCTAAAATTTTGCAAGAGCCAGAACTGTCTTAATAAAACCAAGGCATGAGAGGGGGGGAGAGAGAGAGAGAGAGAGAGAGAGAGGAGCTGTGCTATTTCTGCCTAGATACCTCCAGAAGCCACTACATGCTTGTAGAATTAAACAGAAATAGCTCACTACTTCCACTGTCCTGCTAGAGTAGGAGCTGGTATGTTGTTTGCCTTGCACTGAAGTAGGCCAGTGTTTCTCAACAGGAAGGCTTGTCTGGATCCCAAACAAAGAGGGCTCAGGAACACCAGCCCTCAAATAACCTAACCACTCGCTCATCCCGACCCTTTACACATTCAAGAAAACTCACCACCACAGCTGCAGATTTGCATCCAGCTTCCCCACAAAACAGTTAACTTAAGCCCTGAGCAGAGATACTAATGAGAGAAGCCAAGAATGGTTATTTTTTAGGTAACAAGAATGCCCCAAACTTTACTGGCCTTACATGACTTTTAGCTTCTTGTTCCAAGCTCCAAGCTACTGAAAAGCTTGCCTGTTTTTTAAGACTCCAGGTCATTCCTTTCTCTGTGTCCAAGCTGTTCTTCCAATACCTTTTTAAATTGTGTGCTTGTTTCCAGTGAGTGGACTGCGAGCAATAGGAAAAACTCTGTAAGAGAGATTGTCTTCTTGCATATAAATCTTTCTTTGAAAGGAGACGGTACTTTTGCAATTCAAGGGCTGGGTTTTTTTCCCTGCAGTATCTTTTGTTCTGCCACTTACAGGAACCCCGAGTGTCTAGAAGGAAGATGCTTGTTCAACTCTAACCTGAAACAAGGGGCACAAGGTAAAAATCTCCTTTCCCAAACTCATTTTCTAGATGAAGGAGATATTTTCTTTTAGTCTGTTCAGACCTTTCTTCATTTGTCTACATCCAGGTGTGCAGGATTTCTGGTAGGGAACATGTCATCCCCTAAATACAATACAGCACAAATTTTTATTTTTTGTCTCCCTCTAAGATGCGCTGTCTGTGCCATGCTTCCCCTAATCGTAAATCAGGAGCAATGGTATTCCTGATACAGACAACTCAGAGATGCTTTGAGGTTCAGCTACACATTTTAAGAGCCTTGACCAAAACATTATTTATTACTGGTTACTCAACAACAGCAACAACAACAACAACAAATGTAAGCTTGCAAGAATGAGTTAGGAGTGTCAAAGGAAGAAAAGTTCTGCTTTATACAAACATGATGGCCAGAAAGAGCAGAACGCAATGAAGAGAAGCTCAGAAAATGGCTTAACATCACAGGCAGTGGGCAGGTTTCAGATGTGTGCAACCACACTCACTAAAGCCAGCTCCTCATCCTTGATGACTTCTTGCATCCATCCCCTGGTCTATGCACCACTGCTCTGACAGACTGGTTGGTAGAGCCTCTGCTGAATGCCTGTGTCTGTCACCAGGGACTGGAAGTGGCACAGAGCTGGAGAACAGCTAGCAGGCCCCTGGCCACACACTGAAAAGTCACTTAAAAATCCTCCTCTATGACTGAAGCCTAGTGCTATGGGCTTTTCTTCAAGCACAGGACCCAACATCCCCTCAGCACAATAGGTTGTAGCATGGTCTCATGCTTGGGCAAAGGAGCTACCAAGAGACTTGGGGACTTTGTGTGTAACTGATGGTAGCTGTCAGTAGAGTCTGACATCCTAGAAAGAGGAAACACAATCATTGCTCAGTACTGTGCCCAGCTGTTTGCACTAACCACTGAGGTACACCTCCAGGTGTCTAGTTCATTATAAGGCAAAGAGGGAGATATAAAAATTCAAGATGGGGCACTGGCTAATAGCTGGCTGTTCCTTTCTCATCCCCAGAGACAGCAGAAGACCTGGAAGATGTGGACAAGGGCAGAACAAATCAGCTTTCTCATCTGTTAATGCTTACATGGCCACAGTCAACACGAGAACAGGGAGAGGCATTCAGCTTGCCTTACAGTGCAGGTATCTCCATCCAACCTGAGCACTCTGGCCTCATGTCATAGCTGCTGGAGAAAAATAGGCATATTTTTAGGGGAGATTAGCCAGGCTTGTTTGGGCTGTCGGGTTAAGGTGACTCAGCCCCTAGACAAATCTCTTGCTCTCTACTCATTAGAAGGGGTGTCTAGACAGCTCAGGTGTAGGTGTTGCCCTGTCCACATTCAGTGGGATGAATCCCCTTCAGAGAACCACGTGCTGTGCCAAGGAGACCCTCTGACACTACCTCGGTAAGCAGGGCAGAGTGCTACAAAGAGGGAAAGGAGGTCTAGAGCCCCATAGGGATTTAGTGGCCTCACTCCTGGCTGACTTACACAGTCATGTGTGGGCTGCGTGCAAAAACCAGTGCTCAAACCCCAGCTCTCCTTTGCTCCCAGTATGTTTTGGCAACTCTGCTACTCCTCTCTTGGAGCTCTGTAGAGACAGCAATGAGTGGTGCAGTGAGGGGGGCAGGCGTTGATGAAGCTCCCAATTAACCTGCCTGATGGACAGGCTTCTCCAAGCAACTCTCGGCATCTGGATGCAAACAGGCATGCCGCCCTCACTGCTGCGTGGTCTCCAGGGCAACATCCGTGGGTGTGTACACAACAGGACCGTCAGGTAGCTGCTTGTGTGCCATTGAACATCATCACAACCTTTTATTCCTGGCACAGGGCACAGAGAGATGAATAAGGCTGATATGAAAAATGACACCACCCTGCTATAATGTGTCTAATTCTCCAGTGTCATTCTCAAAAGCTGACTATGTGTCTACATACATATATACACAGACACACAAACACACCTCACTGCCCTTTGTTGCAATACCACTCAGTTGTACGAGCACTGCTTACCTTAAAAGGAGTTAAAAAAGCCCCAAATCTGTATCTAACACATTCCAAGACACCATAATATCTTTTTTGTTGTTGTTTATTTTCACTACTCATGGTCCAATCCTAATGATGGCCGTCTGTAGCAAAGGGCAATAATCATCATGTTTATCTTTGGAAGTGGGCTCAAATAGCTTGGGACTGAAGAGTGGTAAATGAATAGTTTTCATAAAAATGTCTAAATGCAAACAGAAATTTGGAGTCCAGTCCTGCTTCCATTTGCAGTCAATTCCTTGAGCAGACAGGTCCCAGCAGTAACTCTGGAGATATCTCCAGTGAGAGAACAAGTGAGGTCTGGAAGATCCTGCAGACAAGTTGCCTGTCCCAAATGCAACAAGGACTCCAAAGAGAGGATCTAATGAATGAGATTTACTGCCTCACGCAGTGGGCATTCACGTGAAGAACTCTATTCTCTATGAACTAGATACAGTGATTTCACTGAGTGCCCTGGTGCTCTTGTCTGATGGCCTGTAGGTTGCCAGTTCTCCAAACCTTGGGAAGCACTGTTAAACAGCTTATTTTGCTCTTGCCACATATATCAAAGTTCAAATAGCTGCACCTCCTTTGGTAGCTGGGTGTATGATGATGACCATGAACTTAATCAAAGGACTTTTCAACCACTAGGAGCCTTGCCAGAGGCACGAAGAAAGGGCAGCCCTGGAGGTCGAGGGACAATGAACGCACTGACAAGTAGGTAGGCAGGGATTTGTGCAGAAATATCTGCATGTGCATGTGTGAGGGGAAGAGACAAGATGAACTAATCCCTTTCCTTGAGGCTATGTCTTTACTCTTTTAGACTGGCACGTGTCTCCTTTGTTTTCGATAATAGAGGTAATTATATCTGAAATGTTCAACTGTAAATCCATCACACAATTAAGGGAATTCAAACTGCACAGAACTATGGGAACATTTAAGGATGGATTATGGACAGAGATTCTGGAAATCACACTCCATGTTTTCCATCGCTTGACTCAAAGACTCAGGCAGCTTACTGCTTTCCCCAGGGACTATCTATCTTCCCACCACAAGATAAGAGAACCACACACTGATTCCAGTGACAATCACTAGTGTACTGTGGTGGAACAAAAAAAAACTTTTAGAGAGGTGTTTATGGTTTGGGTTTCCTTTATTTGTTTTTGACCCTTCTTATCACTAAACAAAAGCTTGTGGTCTTTCCTAGATAATCAACAGTTAAACTCTTATAAAACCACATGCCTGGATAAAGCTAGTCTTATGCAACTTGGATGAAGCTTTTTCCCACTGTAATTATTACTGAAGAAATCTATCATTATATTTTACAGGGAAGCCTAAAGCCCTTAGTTAAAAATACAGATGAACCAGTGTATTTCCAAGTCCTCCCACCCTCTACCACCTATATTTGAGAACAAAAGAAGAAAGAAAAAAAAGAGTACTAAAAGAGGAGATTCATTCTTTCCTTATAGGATCACCAGTGACACTCACCTTTCGTGGGCAGTGAAGGAGGGAGTGCCTGGGCTTACCTTACAGTTTTGTCTGCATGGAAGCCTCTCCAGTTCAATGCTGGAGTGATAGTGCTGATGAAAGCGTGGGTCCAAGGGTGGGCTTAAATACTGGTGTCCTTCATGCCTCTCCATATTGGTGGCTGCTGGCCAGGCTCAGGCCCAAGGCATCGGTCCTTGCTTAGAAAGGGTGAGCTTGGACTTTCTGCTGCTGGGATGGTGCACAGCTGCGCACAGCTGGCCTGAGCTGCCAGGCCAAATGAGGGGAAGGCACCGTGTGTTCCCCCTTGGGAAAGGGGCTGCCATTTCAGTACTTGCCTATAGGAAAGGAAGAAGGTGGTTTGAGCACAGCCTCAGACGTGGGCTTCACCAGCAAAACAGAGGAAGAGATCAGGAACTAGAGATTGCTCAGATCCTTCTGGGTCAATATGGTTCTTAGTGCACAGGCAATCTGTATCTGACATTAAGAGTAAAGGCAAGAGCCATTTGCACCTTTCTTCCCAGCAGTTCTTTCCCAATGTGAACAGAGAGTGATTTTTTTTGGGGGGGGGGGATCTTTGGGTAAGGAATGCCATTACTTATGCCACAGTCATTTGGGATAATATTTATTACTGATAGCCTTTTGCGGGGCAAGCTCAGGCAAGAAAGATCAAATCTTTGCTTCAGGGCATCCATTGACTTATAACTGCAGAAATGCCAACAACAAAAAAAGTCAAATGCAAAATGGAACATGAGTTTACAGGGGTTGATTCTGAAACCATGAGGTTTGGTGAGGTTTTTTTGGTTTGTTTTACTTTGGGGTGTACTTGGGTCACATTCTACATAAGTGTAAGGGCTAGAAACACATTTTGCGTGCTGGGTTTTGGGTTTTTTTGGTTTTGTTTTGGTTTGGTTTTTGTTTTGGTTTTTTAATGAGAACTTAATTTCTTAGATAATAACAGATTCTTTTTTCCAAAAGCATCACACTGCAAAATTCAGGATAAAATTATGAGAACTGGCTACATAGTAACTACTACTCCCACTTGTGCATGCAGCATTGCACAAATGTTAAGTTGATTAAAAACTAGACAACTTTCTTCCACTTGCCACATTTGGATTGTTAAACAAATCAAATATCTTCATATTTCGAGTATCAGCCAATCTTACTTGAAACATTTTGACTGGCCTGGGTTTGTTTCTTTGTTGGAATGAGTGGGACAAGTACTCCACCCCTCCTTTTAAATAGACTTAAGCTGTATCATTTAAGTTACTTGGAACAGGGTGCAGGGACCATCAGGAAAGGATTAGCTGTAACAAAATCTTTGTAAGGTTAAAAATTGGACAAGCTGGCCATTTAAACTCTGTGATGGGTCATTTGCCTGTAGCAAACCAACCTTCCAAAAAACAACCTATTTACATGTGTCTGCCTTAAAGGTGATGCATGAGGGTTTCTGTTGTTACTGGAAGATGCCCCAATGGAAATGCCTCCATAAAGCTTTTAAGAAGACACCAACTCAGATGCAGCGGACAAGTGGACTACAGACTAGGATTTAATTAGTCAGAGGCGTGAAAAGCCAGCAATCTGGCCCAGCATTCCCTGGATTTCGTCTCTGGCACAGGAAGGGTTTGCATGTTTCCCGCTTGTGGCTTCTATTTTAGCCTGTATCCATTGCTGAGATGCTTCAACACAGCTGTGCTGGTTCATTAACTGCCTAGTATGTCACTCAGCCCAAGCAAGTGGCTTTGGGGTAGTGTTTTCCAATGACTCGAGAGACGGGTAGACCTCTGTGAAGAAAGGAAGGTGTTGGTCTAGGAGGTATTTGAGAATCTCATGACATACATTAAAAATGAAGACCAGAGAAGAAGATTCAAGCAGGAGCAAGGCAGCTTCCCACAGCAAAAAGGCTGGGACTCAAGTGGAGATTTCAGGAATAATCCTCACCTGTTGAAACCCTCCTGAGACACCAGTGACCAACAAACCAAGATATCCCTTGTGTTACAGCTAATATCTCTCGTAGAGAGCTCACTGCTCCTGTGGCTTTCCCTGTAGGCTCAGAAGTGAACACTTTACGGGCACTAAGCGGACACCAAGAATGAGGGAAACAGATCCACAGCATCCCCACCCTCTTCTGCTCATTGCATCCTGCTCTCAGGCAAGAACGATTCACAAAATTAGAGCACACTGAAGCCTTGCCCTTGGATGCTTCAGTTAGGAAGGTGCCCTGCCCTATTCCAGAAGCTGCGTCAGAGATGTGCTGAGCTGTGCAGCTGCTGGTTGGGCACTGTTTCCAAAGAAGTAGGGTCCATATCGTGCCACAAGTGACTCATGCTGAGATCATCCCACTCAGGAAGAGACAGAAGGAGTGGTCCCATCTTTTCCTCCAGGGAGGGCTCGCGGCATGGAGGAGAAAAGCAGGTGCTGCAAGCAGGGAGGTTCGGGGCTTCCCGCTGCCTTGCTCCTTGGATCCCTGTTTTGTGCAGGGGAGAGGGAGACAGGCTATGGGGAACATGTTGTCTGCCAGCCCACGCTATGGCATCCATCACAGTGACAGCCCTTGGCCACGGGCAGCCTGGGAGAAGCACCCCCAGCACGCGGCCCCAGCACGCCGGCATGCCTCCACTCCTCTCCCCAAGCCTTGCTGTAATCACTGTGCTGCCCCACCATAATGCAGTCTCCTTTCTCCTGCCTCACCACGTGCATTAATACAACCCCCTGTAACTGCTCGCTTCATCCTTCACATGGGTAGTCTCTGGAAGACCACTATGGGCCCAGGTAGAGTAAGGGACTGTGGATGTGGATATTTGGCTTTAAAGGCAGGAGATTAGGAAAATTAGGAAATCCACATGGCACCATGACAAGCACAAAGTCTCCGCGACTACTGCCATGCTGGTGCTAACCCTAGCTCAATAACCAGCCATGGGGACACTCATCCAAAACATTTCCCAAGGCATCTGAAACTAGTTTAGAAAAGACTAGTTTTGTTCTAAAAATCTGATTCAGGCTCAGGCAGCTCAGCAAGAAGTGAGCACAGCAGCCCTAGAGCTGTCAGTCCAGTCCCCCACTATGGCACAGCATTGCTCAGCATGAACCATTGCTAGGTCTATCATTTATACGCTCACATCTACACCTCTAGAAGCATGGCTGCTTAAGAAAATAAGGACTCTGTAATGCTACTTCCCAATCCATCCTGGTCTGCTTGTCACTGTGTTGTTCTTGCCTTTGACCCGCACCATTACAGTTCTTCCCAAATGGGTTCCCCTGGTAGTCGCCTCCCATGCACATGAACTCACACGTGTCTGCACCATGCAAGCTGCTTACACCTGCTCTTCCAGGCAGTCACTGCTTGTTCAAATTGCCCATTAGAAACCCAGCTTGGCCCAAAAACTAAAGAGATTGACAAAAACACATTTTGCTGCTCTTCCTGCAAAACCCTTGAACTGCTGAAAGTTGAATACATGAAAGCAATCTGAGGTTAGCGTGTAATACACAAACCACATAAAAGAGGTAATTTAGCATTAGACACATGTTACCAGAAGCAGGTTGAAACTAATACAGGTTTTGCATTCAGGTCATAAAATACAGCACTTATATCATCTTGTGAGGCGTCCCTACTCAGTGTGCCTTGATGGGGGAATAACTACAAGCGCTCTGATGTCAATACAAGCTGAATACAAAAACCACCCTTCTCCTTCACCCTTCTTCCCTGTGAGAGAGATGCTCACATCTGTGGGACAGTCTCTGAATGGTGACAGACAATTCAGGAGAAAGATGGGCCAAAACTATTTTCTGTTCCCATTCCAAACTTACTGAAAGGCCACATGAACAAGCTGAATCCAAGCACTTTGGTAATCCAATAACACTATTTTTTAGCACTGCCATAATATGCCTTAAAAACCCGATGCCAATGATCCAGGTGGAGCACTAGCAAGGAGAATACACACTCCACTCTGCAACGCTGCCCAGCGACCGTGCCTCTGGCATAGAGGGATGAACACAGAGGTCAGCCTCCAAGCAGTATTAAGGAACACGTGAGAGATCTCTCTTCTGATCCTGGGGGAAGCCATACACAACCTAACGTTAGCAACTTCTGTCCATGGTTGACTCCTGTAGGATTCAACCATGTTACCACTATTTTTACAGCCCCCAAAGCTCAGCCTCTTACTTTAAGCCAGAAAAAACCAATAAATTTGATATATTTCAAAAAAGATGGAGTTCTGAAAATAGAGTTGTGTTGCACCTTTAAAAAGTATGTTGGCAGAGGAACTGGATTTACTTTGAAAGTTAGTTTGGTATGAAAGAGCTACACAGCAAAATGCTAAATCCCTTTAGAGAACAGAATGAAATAAAAGCAGATATTTCTTTTCTTAACACCTTGTCAGCAAAATTCTCCTTCCTGGGCAAGATTCTTTTTCTTTTGCAAAATTATTGTGCTAGTTTGCCAACGATGCTTTTCTAAGAACAACCACCTAAGCAATGTAGCTGCTTTCTCATCCTGCCTCTCCCAACACTTCAACGCTCCCTCCTGCAGCCCAAGTAGAAAATTCTTTGCCTTGGGGCCTGCAATGAAACTCACATAAGTTATTGGGACAAAATGCTGCAACAATGGAGAACCCACTTCCCTCTTTTCTCTGTCCCCATTTTTTCTTTAAGTTCCTGACCCTGACTTTCAACTGCTGTTCCAGCTAGAGTCTGAGAAATTGGTTTGATTTGAGATATTTCTACCGATGTATTTTAGACTCAAACAAAGCTACCGAAGGGCACTAAAAATATGAAGATCTATCAACTCATAGAGTCAGGCTGAAAAAAATTCCAGTGCGACCGATGGCCTAACTTGCCTTCTATTCCTAATGGTGTGCTGGGCAAACATGACAATTCAACTGGTTTTTGTGGTCTGCATTCAACTTAGCCTTTTAAAGAAAAACCTGGATGGAAATGTGAATATTAATCAAAACACCCTATCACTGAGAATTTTTAGGACCTTCCTGTAAACTGGGCAATCACCAAAGACTACAGGAGAGGAGGGTCTATGTCCTATTTTTAACTCTTTATTCACCAGCCAAGAATAGCTGGAAAAATAGCAAAGATATCACACACTGACCTTAATTAAGATGGTGATTCACCCTTCGCTCTCTGAACACAAACAGAACAGCTTGGAGCTGGAAGGCTTACTGGCAAAGAGAGTTTGGGTGAAGAGGTAAAATTTACCATGCAGGGCTTCTTTTGAGGGAGAATATAGGGTTCCTGAAAGACAAATTATCCCAGAGAACAAGCACAGTCATTCATCTGTTTTTTCTGGAAACCTAGAGAAATACAAGTACGGAAGATATTGGGTTTTGAAAGCCTGGAAATTCTGAGTTAACACATAACTTTACTCTGATCCTTATAAAAACAAGGCCTTCTTTAATCTAATGATAAAATACATTCATCTTACAAAAAAAAATTACTACATCTGGAAAACAGAAACATTTTTTTTAATTCTTCCCCGCCTCATTTTTTTTGTTCCAGGTGAAATGCCCTTCCGGAATATCTCCAGAAAGAATGTTTGCCTTGTAAGATTTAGCATGACATATTTCAGTATTATTTTTTGCTTTGATTGGATCCTCACAAAGTTAATTTCAACAGCAATCTTTCCCTTGATTAAAAAGACCCAATTTTGTCAGTATATTGGAGAAGGGAAAATTTCTTTCCAGTTTTACCATTGAGTTGTTCCAGAGGTCTCCAGCTGATCCAAACCCAAAGGCACTTCTTTAAAGAACAGGAGATGCCTTAAAAGATATAATTAATGATATTTCTACCGTTGATCCACAAATGTATTAAATGTAATCACCACACAATCTATCTTGACTATTTATAAACTGCTGATAACTAAAATACTCATATCAGTTTACAGTCATGATAGTAAATGCCTTCAGATGAACTAGGGAACTACATCTCTATCTACCACATTTGTATAGCACCTTAGGTTGGTAAAGAGCATTTCCTTACCACATTGCAAAGCTGATGGATTTTGACTTTAAAATGGATTTCAAAACAAAAAGCACATGGAAGAGGACACAGGTAATTTGGTGTACAGCCCAGTTTTTGCAATCCAAGAGCAAATGCTCTTACAATGTTGTTATAGCAATGGCATGGATGGCTGACAGTGGGCTAGAGCACTTAGCATAAGCACAGAAACTGCAAACAACAAGTTCACAGCTGAACCCCTCCAAAACTTTGGCACAGCATGTGCCCTGGACAGCTTCCCCATCAGTCTGGGGTCCTTGTTTGGACTAATTTCTATGAAGAGGATGGAGCATTTACAGCTGACCAATACTTACATGCATTAGGGATGAAAATCCCACGAAAAATGTGCTCAGAGAGTGAAATTCAACCCTGTCCATAGAGCCAGCAGAGAGCTCACCACTGCTGTTGTACAGATGTTTCCCAATACAGCCACAGCCATGACCTCTGTGATGAAAAAGCTGTGTGCTGCCTTGAAAAGGGGTGGATTCCCTCCTTAAGCATTTGTAGAAATGATACTATATT
Organism: Fregata magnificens; assembly: GCA_013389945.1. NCBI lineage: Eukaryota > Metazoa > Chordata > Aves > Suliformes > Fregatidae > Fregata > Fregata magnificens. The sequence goes on from WAAD01026224.1 coordinate 528,469, forward strand.
TGGGATTTGAATAGAAATAACAAGAAGTAGCCCTTACAGTTCCCTGGGAGGCGTGCGATTTCAAAAGCCCAGGTTTGCACAGGCAATTAAATAACCACAATGGTTCTGATTCCCAAAAGAGACCAAGAGCCCTGTGTAGGTATCAGCACAGAGGGGCTGATACAGGACCACAACAGCACAGCCAGATGCTGGGTTCTTGTTCTGGGCTCTCTCCACAGCCTGGGTGGAGAAAAAGAAAGGGAAGATAGTTTGTCCAATAAAAATGGGGAAAACTAAGAGTACAGAGTCGACTTCAATCATAGCAGAGTCTGAGTCTTATAAAGGAGCTTCTGGAGAAAGCACATTGACATAAAAGTAAGCAAAAAACATTGAATTAAAACATTTCAGATCAAGGCTTCAACAAAACTTCCTGGCTTCATATCATCCTGGTGACAATACCTTTCTGTAGAAGGAACAAAGGTGGCCTCCCTGTGCTAAACTCAAAGGTTCAGAAATCAAAGCAGCCCAGCAGGGAAGTGGGGAAAGCCACAGATCTGGTTTGATTTGAAGACTTTTAAGTGGTCCTAGAGAAGCAGACCAGAAAGTAGTGTTTCTAAAATGGAAAGAACCCACATCCAAGACTCAGACATCCTCCAAACTTGAGGTTTGATCACCTTCAAAGAACATTTGGATTCAATCCCAATTCAGTGAAGAGCGAGATGTGCCATGCCCATTTCTATTTTAAGGGCTGGGGAAGATTTCAGGCAGACTTCCTTCTTGCAGGGCATGCACAATGTGGGCAGCAGAAAGGCAGACTTCCTCACTGTGCCATTGCTAATGTGTTTTTGTGTTGCCCAGGAGAAAACCTCTCCTTAGAGAGGAAGGCAGGATAATGGCCAAGGCCATAGGTCATTGCATAGACTGCCCAGTAGTTGAAATTGCAGGTTCAGGCTTTGTTAGAAGGCATGTCAGGGGTAGGACCTGGAACCAGACACATGGTTCTTCTCTTCCCTGCTCTCCCTGGTCCATTTCAAAAATGTTGGTGGATCCTTCTGCCAGACTATGACTTCAAGCCTTTGAGAAAAGGAGCCTGACTAACTGTTCGTTCAAAACCTCCAGCCCTGCCCCCTGCCAAAGGCTGCATGCTGATATGGGAATTGGAAAAATGGAGAAATGGTTTTAAAAATTAACATCTAGCCCCTAAGCTTTTCATACGATCAAACAAAATCTCTCATACAAATACTTCCACAAATTCTTGCTTTTCCTATCCAATCCTATGGTGCAGCTGGAGAATGGAGTTTAGGATCCAGATCAGACAGCAGAATTTGTATCTGAAGGATTTTGTGTATCTAGATTATGAACAATTTGGAGTGAGAACTCTGATTTATAAATAAACAAAGCCAGAGAGGACAGCCATAGTCAGCTAGGTTTGACTTCTGAAAGGATGCCAGCAACAAGGCTGCTCTGAATGAATACCTGCATGAACCGGAATGTAACTGATGGAAAAAGCATCCAATCTCTGCTTGCCAATGACAGAATAAATCACAGCCCTGAGTTTTACTCCAAGAATGGTTTCTGCTGTTAAAAGCTGAAGACTTAGACATGGTGTGAACTCATCCAACTTCTGACTACCAATTCTAATTATACTATTGCCCAAAGGAGCTTCTGTTTCTGAATTTCTCTTCCTTATATAGCATACTTGAAAACCAGACTTGAGCATTTCTTGACTTGCTGTTTGGTAAGCTAAGGAGATGGGCTCCACTGTAAGGCATGTTTTCCAATCCTTCAGTCATTCTTGTGGCTCTTCTCTGAAAGATGTCCAGTTTTTCAACATCCTTCTTTAATTGTGGGTACCACAGCTGGATGAAGTGTTCCCGAAGGAGTTGCACCAACGCCAAACACAGCAGTAAAGTGATCCCTGGGTATATAAGCAGGGAATATCAAGTAGGCGTTAGAAAGGATCCAAGGATTGTTTTAGCCCCTTTGGCCACAGCACTAGAGTGAGAAATGACATTCAGCCAATTATCCATTCAAACCTTCAATCCTTTTCCAGATTCCTATTTCTCAATGCAGTCTATTCCATCTGGTATGCAAATCTCAGAGTTTTAATTTCCTTTACCTGTAGCATCCTGAAAAGAAAAATTATTTGCTATTGCCATTCTATCAAGGGATCCAAACTATGCTAAGCCAGTTTTTCTGTCATCTGCTAACATCAGCAGTGTGGAGTTAACGTCTCCTTCCAGTCACTGCCACACCATTAAACAACTAAAGCAATAACTGGATGACTGGCAAGATCCCACTAGGAACATAGCTATTTGATGTGTTTACACTTCAAATCTATTTACAAATCCCACTTTGAGGTCTGTAACTGAAACAGTTGGAATCCATGTACCATTTCCTATTTGATACTGTACCATTTGAGTTTATGAATTAATATGTATAGGAGCAAGTTAAAGGCTTATAGGAAATTCTTACATCAACGTTAGTATAATAATCAACCAGATTTTTTTTTTTAAATCCAACTGAGGTTGACCAAAGTTACTTTCCAAAAAATCAATACTAGATGCCTCTTCATGTGTTACATTTCTTTAGTATGTCATTCTTTGTATGATTCTCCTTGAATTAATTAATTAATATTAATGTTAATTATTAATGATCATAGCACTCTGTTTAAAATATTGATCTAAAATTAGATTTCTTTTGTGTCTAGAACTTCCCCAGTGTTGTAGGGCTATTAGAAATCAAAATAAAAGAACAAGGGGGTTCTTCAGCTTTGCAACTCTAGGATTTAGAGTTAGAAAATGCCAACGATTTGCATATGTAACTTTAGAACCTGATTGTTAACATACTCCCAAGTACCAATGAAGTGAAAATTGTTCCATTATCCAGAGAAAACATTCATCCTCTGTTTATTCACAAGATACAAAGCAGGCTCTTTTTGTGCCACTATTGCCAATTCTATCACCACCAGTCAATTGAACTCCTATGGACTATTTAGTTTAAACTCTATTATTTTCTTCATTTATCTGATTTTCTGAGTGACAGTGCTCTAATCAGACCTTCTGCGGGGCACCAGAATTGAACTCTAATTGGACATTCATGGGCAAAGGAGCAGAGGCAGTTGTCATGCTTATGAAAACAAGGAATCCAAGCATCCTGAAAAGATCTGGAGCACAGCATTTTTTCAGGCCACAACCCTACTGCGACTTACCCTCCAAAAAGCTGTAGGTTACTTTCTGCCTCACTGATGGAAGAGTCACTTCACACTGGTTTGACTGCTGCCTCCCTGAAAACACAGACTTCTGATTACCAGCAGCTAGCTGCCGAGGGAGGTGCTGTTTCAGAATTGTTAA